>OZ030018.1:88350431-88675898 GCA_964023405.1 Apodemus agrarius | reverse complement strand
CCATTTCTAGGAACCCAGTTCGCAGTAGCTAAAGGCAGCTACATGATAGAATTGAGGAAAACTTAGGGTAATTTAAAAATTGATGATTTTCTTGCAAAAAACTCAGATACAATGATAAGCTTACAAATACTATTAGAATTAAATTGAAAATGAAGATGAGACAATTTCTCATGAAACTAAAGATTTTCATTTAACATTTGTATGATAAAATTGAGGACTACATAGGATAACTGATAAAATTGAAGATTTTCTTTGAAAAATCTCAGATACAATGATAGGCATGCAAATACAATTAACACATAATTGAAAAAGGAAGTGGAGACACGTTCCGATAAAACTGAAGATTTTGTATAACATGTTTCATGTAAAATAAGGAATTTCATGGGAAAAATTTAAAAATTGAAGATTATTTTGGTAATTTTCACAGATATAATGGTACACATACAAATACAGTTAGAATGTATTTGCAAAAAGAAGTGGAGAAATTTTCCAATAAAACTACGGATTTTCCTCTAATATATGTATGATAAAATTGAGGATAAATTCAGTTAATTCATGAAATTGAAGATTTTTTGAAAAAAAAACAGAGAAGCAATGATAAGTATACAAATACAATTAGAATACACTTGAAAAATGAAGAGAAGACATTTTCTGATAAAACTGAAGATTTTTATCTAACATATGTATGATAAAATTGAAAATTACATAGGATAATTGATAAAATTAAGGATTTATTCAGACAAAAACTCAGATAAAATTACAGGCATACAAATACAATTAGAATACAATTGAAAAGGGACATGGAGACATATTCTTTTTATTCTGAAGCTTTACATATGACTTATAGATGATGAAATCGATAACATAGGAAAATTGATATAATTGAAGATTTTTGTGATAAAATCTCAGATAAAATGAAAGGCATACAAGTACAACAATAAGTAAGTAGAAAAGAAAGTGGAGACATTTTTTGATTAAACTGAAGATTTTTGTATAATATGTCTGATTAAATTATGGAAATTCATGTGAAAATGTTAAAATTTAAAGATTTTTGTGTTTATTTTCACAGATACAATGGTAGGCATACAAATAAATAATAATATAGTTGCAAAAGAAAGTGGCGACATTTTCTGATAAAACTGAAGATTTTTGTATAACATTTCTGATTAAATTATGGAAATTCATGTGAAAATGTTAAAATTTGAAGATTTTTGTGTTTATTTTTACAGATACAATGGTAGGCATACAAATAAATAATAATATAGTTGCAAAAGGAAGTGGAGATATTTTCTGATAAATATGAGGAATTTTGCATAACATATATCTGATAAAATTATGTAAATTCATAGGAAAACTGTAAAATTTGAAGTTTTTTGTGATAATTTTCACAGATCCAATGATAGGCTTACAAACACAATAAGAATGTAATTGAAAAAAGGAATAGAGACATTTTCTGATAAAACTGAAGATTTTCCTCTAACATGTATATGTTAAAATTGAGGATTACATAATATAATTTACAAAAATGAAAATATTATGAAAAACAAAAACTCACAAAGAAGGATAGGCTTTCAAATACAACTAAAGTATTATTGAAAAAGGAAGAGGACATGTATTTGTAAAGACCTGAAGATTTTCATCTATCTACATATAATAAATTATTACATAAGATAATTGATAAAATTGAAGATTTATTTGGAAATATACTCAAATACAATGATCTGCATATAAATATATTTAGAATATAATTGAAAGGGAAGTGGAAATATTTTCTGATAGAACTGAAGCTTTTCATCTAAAATATGCATGAAAAAATTGAGGATTACATAGGATAACTAATAAAATTTTAGATTTTTTTGAAAAAAATACTGAGATACAATGATAAGTATACAAATAGAATTATCACATATTTGAAAATGAACTGGAGACATTTTCTGACAAACTGAAGGTGTCGTATAACATATACCTGATTAAGTAAGGGAAATTCTTAGGAAAAATTTAAAATTGAAAAATTTTTTGCTAATTTCAACAGATACAGTGCTAGGCATACAAATACAATTAGAATGCAATCGAAAAATGAAGTAGAGACATTTTTATTTTATTTTTTAATTTTTAATTTATATTTATTTATTTATTTATTTAGCTATTTATTTATTTATTTATTTAGTTAGTTAGTTAGTTAGTTAGTTATTTTCTATGTTCTTTCTTTACATTCCAAAGGCTTTCACCTTTCCCAGTTTCCCCCTCACCATATAACCCATAAGTCCTCTTCCCCACTGCCCATTCCCCAACTGCCCCCCAATCTTTTCTCTGTTCTGGTACTCTCCTATAAAACTGGAACCAGTCTTTTGGAGAACAGTGTCCTCTCCTTCATTCTTCTTGGGAATCTTTTGATTTGCTAATTGTGCCTTGAGTATTCAGAGCTTCTGGGCTCAATAATATCCACTTATCAGTGATTGCAATTCATGTGTATTTTGTGATTAGGTAAACTCACTTAGGATGATATTTTCCTGATCCAAACATTTGCCTACAAATTGCATGGATTCATTATTTTTAATTGCTGAGTAGTATTCCATTGTATAAATATACCACATTTTCTGTATCCATTCCTCCTTTGAGGGACATCTGGGCTCCTTTCCTATTCTGGCTATTATAAATAAGGCTGCTATGAACATAGTGGAACATGTATCTTTATTGCATGCAGGGGCATCCCTGGGGTGAAGTCTACTTGATCACAGTGAATGATCGTTTTGATGTGCTCTTGGATTCGGTTGGCAAGGATTTTTTTTAGTATTTTCATCGATATTCATAAGGGAAATTGGCCTATAGTTCTCTTTCTTTGTTGGATCTTTGTGGGATTTTGGTATCAGCATAATTGTGGCTTTGTAGAACGAGTTGGGCACTGTTCCTTCTGTTTCTATTTTGTGGAATAGTTTGAAGAGTATTGGTGTTAGGTCTTCTTTGAAAGTCTGATAAAATTCTGCACTAAAACCATCTGGTCCTGTACTTTTTTTGGTTGGGAGACTTTTTATAACCCCTTCTATTTCTCTAGGGGTTATAGGACTGTTTAGCTGATCTAATTGTTCCTGATTTAATTTTGGTATTTGGTATCTGTCTTGGAAATTGTACATTTCCTCCAGATTCTCCAGTTGCATTGAGTATAGGCTTTTGTAGTAGAATCTGATGATTTTTTTAAATTTCCTCAGTTTCTCTTGTTATGTCCCTCCATTTTATATCTAATTTTGTTAATTTGGATACTGTCTCTCTGCCCACTTGTTAGTCTGGCTAAGGGCTTATCTATCATGTTGATTTTCTCAAAGAACCAGCTCCTGGTTTTGTTTATTCTTTGTATAGTTCACTTTGTTTCTACTTGATTAATGTCAGCCCTTAGTTTGATGATTTCCTGTCTTCTACTTTTCCTGGGTGAATTAGCTTCTTTTTGTTCCAGGGCTTTCAGGTGTGCTGTTAAGCTGCTAGTGTATGTTCTCTCCAGTTTCTTTTTGGAGACACTCAGGGCTATGAGTTTTCCTCTTAGCACTGCTTTCATTGTGTCCCATGGATTTGGATATGTTTTACCTTCATTTTCATTGAATTCAAAGAATCTTTGATTTCTTTCTTTATTTCTTCCTTGACCAAGATGTCATTGAGTAACGTATTTTTCAGTTTCTATGTGTATGTGGGCTTTCTATTGTTTTTCTTGCTAAAGGGAGAACACTTTTACTCCACAGTGATCTGATAGGAGGCATTGGATTAGTTCGATCTTCTATTTGTTGACATCTCTCTTTTGATCAATTATATGATCGATTTTGGAGAAGATATCATGAGGTGCTGAGAAAAACGTATATTCTTTTGCTTTGGGATGAAATTTTCTATAGATAGATAGATAGATAGATAGATAGATAAATAGATAGATAGATAGATGATAGATATCTCTTAAATCCAACTGGTCCAAAGCTTCAATTAATTTCACTGTGTCCCTGTTTCTGGTTTCTTGATTGGTCCACTGAGGATAGTGGAGTATTCAAATCAATCACAATTATTATGTTAGGTGCAAGGTGTGCTTTGATCTTTAGTAAAGTCTCTTTTACAAATGAAGGTGCCATTGCATATTGAATATAGTTGTTCAGAATTGAGAGTTCTTGGTGAATTTTTCCTTTGACCAGCAAGAAGTGACCTTCCGTGTCTCTTTTGATGACTTTAGGTTGAAAGTCAATTTTATCTAATATTAGAATGGCTACTCCAGCTTGTTTCCTGAGACCATTGTTTGTCTTTGACACTGAGATGTGTTTCTTGTATGCAGCAAAACGTTGTTGATATTTGCATCAATGGACCCTGATTTCTTCCCAAGGTTTTGTATCTCCAACGTTGTCTCCCTTTGCAATTTCTTAGTTGTTTCTACTTCTGTTTTTAGATCCTGGATGGTTTTGCTCAGATCTTGCACTTGCTTGTTTGTATTTTCATGTATTTCTTTAAGAGATTTTTGTGTTTCCTCTTTCATGAATTCTACTTGTTGACCCACATTCTCCTGTAGTTCTTTAAGTGATTTTTGTAATTCCTCCTTATTGGCTTCTATTTTTTGATCCACATTCTCCTGAATTTCTTTAAGTCATTTTTGTGTTTGCCTTGTAAGGGCTTCTAATTTTTGATCCATTCTCTCCTGTATTTCTCTAAGAGATTTATCTATGTGTTCTGCTATCAGCATCCTGACCAGTGATTTTAGATCCAAATCTTGTTTTTCTGGTGTGTTGTGGTTTCTAGCACTTACTGCTGTTGGGGTACTGGGTTTAGATGCTCACATATTGCCTTGATTTCTGTTAGTAACGTTCCTACCTTTGCTTTTGCCATCTGGTTATCTCTGGCCTTACTTGGTCCTGTAGTCACTAGCTTGTGCTTGAACCTCCTGTGGGCTTGTAAGGCTATTTCCCCTCCACTGGATAACTGGGTTTCCCCTGGCACAGATTGCTGATGTGTACTTCTCTTCTTGGGTGCTGTTGGACTCGTGGTGTATCTTCTGGTTTTGCCCTCTCAATCCAAGTAGTGGCCACCATGATGGCAGCGGTTGTGCAGAGTGCACGGTCCCACTTCAGGGCACAGAACCCACACCTGGCTGGGATCCAAGGAACCGCTGCTCTGCCCTGATCGCTACCTGGAAGCCTTGAGTCCCGAGAGATCCCAAATTCTGGATATCACGTGTACCTTGTTCAGGTCACTTAGTCCAGAAATCTTCAAGGTTGTCTGCGGTGGCCACGGGGAGTGGGGAGTGCAGACATCTTTATTTAAAATTGGAAAATTTCCTCTAAAACATCTATGATAAAATTGAGGATAAATTAAGGTAAATTATAAAATTGAAGAATTTTTTTTAAAAAATAACTCAGATACAATGATAGGCGCACAAATACTCTTAGACTATAATTGAAGGAGATTGTGGAGACATTTTCATATAAAACTGGAGATTTTCATATAACATACAAATGATTAAAATGAGGATATTATAAGGTAGTTTATAAAACTAAATTTATTTTGGAAAAACAGTCAGATACAATGATAGGCATAAAAATAAAGATTACATAAGATAATTGATAAAATTGGAGATTTATTGGAAAAATACTCAGATACAATGATCTGCATACAAATACAGTTAGAATATAATTGAAAAGGGAAGTGGAGATATTTACTGATAGAACTAAACATTGTCATCTAAAATATGCATGATAAAAAGAGGATTACATAGGATATCTGATAAAATTTTAGATTTTCTTTTTGAGAAAAAAACTCAGATGCAATGATAGGCATCCAAATAGAATTATCAGATAATTGAAAAGGGAAGTGGAGATATTTTCTGGTAGAATTGAAGATTTTAATCTAATATATGTATCATAAAATTGAGGATTACATAGGATAACTGATAAAATTGAAGACTTTTTTGGAAAAAACTCAGATACAATGATAGGCATGCAAGTATATTGAGAATATAATTGAGGGAGGAAGTGGAAACATTTTCATATAAAACTGAAGATTTTCATATAACAGACATTATAAAATGAGGATATCAAAAAGTAATATATAAAATTAAAGATATTGCGTGGAAAACACCCAAATACAATGATGGGTATAGAAAAACACATAGAATACAACTGAAAAATGAAGTGGAGACATTTTCTGATAAAAGTGAATATTTTAGATGAAAATCCAACATATGAATGATAAAATAAAGGATTATTAGGGTCATTGATAAAATTGAAGATTGATTTGGACAAAACTCAGAAAGAATGATAGGCATAAATATACACTTAGAATATAAATAAAACCGAGGTGGAGACATTTTCATATAAAACAGAAGATTTTCATCTAATATATGTATGATATAAATGAGCATAACATAACATAATTTGCAAAATTGATATTATTTATAAAAACCTCAGTTACGTTGATAGGCATATAAATACATTTAGAATGTAATTGAAAAAGAAATGGAGACATTTTTGTAAAGTAATTAAGGTTTTCATCAAATGTGTATGATAAAATTGAGGATAACATAAGAAAATGTATAAAATTGAAGATTTTTTTAGGAAAAACTCAAATACAATGGTAGCCATACAAATATAATTATAATTCCATTGAAAAATGAAGTGGAGACATTTTATGAAAGAACTGAAGATTTTAATAAAAAATATGCATGATAAAATTGTGTGTTACATAAGATATCTGATTAAATTGAAGATGTTTTATAAAAATCTCACATACAATGATAGGCATACAAATAGAATTATCAGATAATTCAAAAGGAAGTGGAGATATTTTCTGATAAAACTAAAGATTTTGTACACCATATTTCTGATAAAGGAAGGGAAATTCATAAAAAAAATTAAAAATTGAAGATTTTTGTGGTAATTTTCACAGATACAATGGTAAACATACAAATACAATTAGAATGCAATTGAAAAAGGAAGTAGAGCCATTTTCCTATAAAACTGAAGATTTTCCTCTAACATATGTGTGATAAAATTCAGGAAAACTTAGGATAATTTATAAAATTGAGGATTCTTTTGCAAAAAAACCTCAGATACAATGATAAGCTTACAAATACTATAAGAATTCAATTGAAAAAGGAAGATGAGACATTTCCTCAAAAATTGAAGATTTTCATTTAACATATGTATGATAAAATTGAGAATTACATAGGATAACTGATTAAATTGCAGATATTCTCTAGAAAAATCTCAGATACAATGATAGGCATACAAATACAATTAGAATAAAATTGATAAAGGAGTTGGAGTCCTTTTTTTATAAAACTGACGATTTACATCTAACATATGTATAATAAAATTGAGGATAACATGAGATAATTTTTAAATCTGAAGATTTTTTTGAAATAAAAACTCAGATACAATGATAGGCATACAAACACAATTAGAATACAATTGAAAAAGGAACTGGACACATTTTGTGATAGAACTTAAGATTTTCAACTAACATATGTATGATAAAAGTGAAGATTACATAGGATAACTGATAAAATTGAAGATTTTCTTTGAAAAATCTCAGATACAATGATAGGCATACAAATACAATTATATATTGGAAAAGGAAGTGGAGATATTTTCTGATAAAACTGAAGATTTCGTATAACATGTTTCATATAAAATAAGGGAAATTCATAGTAAAAATTTAAAAATTGAAGATGATTGTGGTAATTTTCACAGATACAATGGTATGCATACAATACAATTAGAATGTAATTGCAAAAAGAAATAGAGAAATATTCCTATAAAACTGAAGATTTTACTCTAACATGTATCACAAAATTGAGGATAACTTACTTCATGAAATTGAAGATTTTTTTGAAAAAGCACCTCAGATGCAATGATAAGCATACAAATACAATTAGAATACAATTGAAAAAGGAAGAGGAGACATTTTCTGATAAAACTGAAGACTTTTATCTAATATATGATAAAATTGAGAATTACATAGGATAATTTATAAAATTGAAGATTTATTCAGGAAAAATTTGGATACAATGATAGGCATAAAAACACAATTAGAATACAATTGAAAAAGTATGTGGAGACATATTCTGTTAATTCTGAAGCTTTACATCTAACTTATGGATGATATAATTTATGATAACATAGGAAAATTGTAAAGTTGAGTATTTTGTGATAAAATCTTAGATACAATGAAAGGCATACAAATAAAACTATAAATAAGTGAAAAGGAAAGTGGAAGCTGGGCGGTGGTGGCGCACGCCTTTAATCCTAGCACTTGGGAGGCAGAGGCAGGCGGATTTCTGAGTTTGAGGCCAGCCTGATCTACAGAGTGAGTTCCAGGACAGCCAGGGCTATACAGAGAAACCCTGTCTTGAAAAAAAAACGAAAGAAAGTGGAGACATTTTCTGATAAAACTGAAGATTTTTGTATACCATTTCTGATTAAATTATGGAAATTCATGTGAAATTGTAAAAATTTGATTATTTTTGTCATAATTTTCACAGATACAATGGTTGGCATACAAATAAATAATAATATTGTTGAAAAAGGAAGTAGAGATATTTTTGATAAACCTGAAGAATTTTGCATAACATATCTTATATAATTATGGAAATTCATAGAAAAACTGTAAAATTTGAAGATTTGGTATTTTCACAGATACAATGGTAGGCATACAAATAAATGATAATATAGTTGAAAAGGAAGTAGAGATACTTTCTGATTAAAGTGAAGAATTTTTCATAACATATATCGGATAAAATTATGGAAATTTATAAGAAAATTGTAAAATTAAAAAAAAATTGGTAATTTTCACAGATACAATGATAGGCTTACAAACATAATTAGAATGTAATTTTAAAAAGGAATAGAGACATTTTCTGATAAAACTGAAGATTTTCACCTAACATATGTATGTTAATATTGAGGATTACAAACGATAATTTATAAAATTAAAGATATTTTGGAAAATAAAATGTCAGATACAAGTATAGGCATACAAAACAACTAGAATATTATTGACGAAGGAAGAGGACACATTTCTGTAAAGAACTGAAGATTTTCATGTAACATATGTATGATAAAATTGAGTATTTCATAAGATTATTGATAAAATTGAAGATTTATTTGGAAAAATACTCAGATGCAATGATATGCATACAAATACAATTAGAATATTATTGAAAAGGAAAGTTGAGATATATTCTAATAGAACTGAAGCTTTTCTTCCTCAATATGCATAATAATATTGAGTATTACATAGGATAACTGATAAAATTTTAGATTTTTTTTGAAAAAAAACACTCAGATCACATGATAGGCCCCCAAATAGAATTATCAGATAATTGAAAAGGGAAGTGGAGATATTTCTGATAGAACTGAAGATTTTATTCTAACATATGTTTCAGAAAATTGAGTATTACATATGATAACTGACAAAATTAAAGATTTTTTCAGAAAAAAAAACTCAGATGCAATGATAGGTATACAAATAGAATTATCACATATTCGAAAATGAAGTGAAGACATTTTCTGACAAAACTGGAGATTTCATATAATATATAACAGTTAAAGTAAGGGATATCCATAAGAAAATTTAAAAATTGAAAATTTTTTGTTAATATTCACATACAATGGTATGCATACAAATACAATTAGAATATAATCAAAAAATGAAGTGGAGACAGTTTTTTACAAAATTGAAGATTTTCCTCTAAAATATCTATGATAAAATTGATGATAACTTAAGATAATTTATAAAATTAAAGATGTTTTTGAAATAAAATCAGATAAATTAAGGTAAATTTTAAAATTGAAGAATTTTTTAAAAAAAATAACTCAGATACAATGATAGGCATGCAAATACACTTAGAATATAATTGAAGGAGGAAGTGTAGACATTTTCATATCAAACTGAATATTTTCATATAACATACATATGATGAAATGAGAAATGAGAATATCATAAGTTAAATTATAAAATTAAAGATTTTTTTTGGAAAAACACTCAGATACAATGATAGGCATAGAAATACAACTAGAATGCAATGGAAAAATGACCTGGAGACATTTTCTGATAAAACTGAAGATTTTCATCTAACATATGTATGATAAAATACATATTACTAAAATAATTGATAAAATTGAAGATTTATTTGAACAAAACTCAGGTACAATGATAGGCATAAAAATAAAATTAGATTATAACTAAAAAAGATGTGGAGACATTTTCATACAAATCTGAAGATTATCACCTAATATATGTATGATAAAAATGAAGATAACATAATATATAATTGAATAATCTTTAAAAACCTCAGATACATTGATAGTCAATTAAATACAATTAGAATGTAATTGAAAAAGTAAATGGAGACATTTTCGTAAAGTAATGAAGATTTTCATCTAACATATATATGATTAAATTGAGGCTAACAGAAGATAATGTATAAAATTGAATATTTTTTATAAAAAACCCTCAAATACAATGAAAAGCATACAAATATATTTAGAATTCAATTGAAAAAGAAGTGAGACATTTTATGTTAGAACTGAAGAATTTCATCTTAAATATGCATGATAAAATTGAGGATTACAAAAGATATCTGATCAAATTGAAGGTTTTTTTGAAAAATCTCACATACAATGATAGGCATACAAATAGAATTATCAAATAATTGAAAAGGAAGTGGAGACATTTTCTGATAAAACTAAAGATTTCATATAATATATTTCTGATAAAGTAAGGGAAATTTATAGGAAAAAAATTAAAATTGAAGATTTTTGTGGTAATCTTCACAGAAACAATGGTACACATACAAATACAATTAGAATGCAATTGAAAAGGAAGTAGAGCCATTTTCCTATAAAACTGAAGATTTTTCTCTAACATATTGTGATAAAATTGAGGAAAACGGGATAATTCATAAAATTCATGATTTTTTGGCAAAAACTCAGATAAAATGATAAGCATACAAAAACTATTAGAATTCAATTGAAAGAGCAAGACAAGACATTTTCTCATAAAACTGAAGATTTTCATTTAGCATATGTGTGATAAAAGTGAGAATTACCTAGGATAACTGATTAAATTGAAGATATTATCTAGAAAAATCTCAGATACAATGATAGGCATACAAATACACTTAGCATACAATTGAAAAAAGAAGTGGAGACATTTTCTGATAAAACTGACAATTTTATTCTAAAATATGTATGATAAAATAAGGATTACTAGGCTAACTGATAAAATTGAAGATTTATTTTGACAAAACTCAGATACAATGATAGGCATAAAAATACAATTAGAATACAACTAAAAGAGACATGGAGACATTTTCATATAATACTGAGGATTTTCATCTAATATATATGATAAAAATGAGGATAACATAAGATAATTTACAAAATTGAATATATTTTGAAAAAAAGAAAAACAATGATAGCCATACAAATATAATTAGAATTCAAATGAAAAAGAAAGTGGAGACGTTTTATGATACAACTGAAAATTTTCATCTAACATATGCATGATAAAATTGAGGATTAAGTAGGATATCTGATAAAATTGAAGATTTCTTTGGACAACTCTCACATACAATGATAGGCATACAAATAGAATTATCAGATTATTGAAAAGGATTTGGAGACATTTTCTGATAAAACTGATGATTTCATATAACATATTTCTGATAAAGTAAAGGAAATTAATAGGAGAAAATTTAAAATTGAAGATTTTTGTGGTAATCTTCACAGAAACAATGGTACACATACAAATACAATTAGAATGTAATTGAAATAGGAAGTTGAGCCATTTTCCTATAAAACATGATTTTCCTCTAATATATGTATGATTAAATTGAGGATAAATTAGGGTAATTTATGAAATTGAAGAATTTTTTGAAAAAACACAGACACAATGATAAGTATACAAATGCAATTAGAATATGATTCTAAAAGGATGAGGAGACATTTTCTGATAAAACTGAAGATTTTCATTTAACATATGTATAAAATAATAGAGAATTACATAGGATAATTGATAATTAAGATATATTCAGAAAAATACTCGGATACAATAATAGGCATACAAATACAATTAGAATACAAGTGAAAAAGGACATGGAGATATATTCTGTTAATTCTGAATATTTGCATCTAAATAATGGATGATAACATAGGAAATCTGATAAAAATGAAGATGTTTTTGCTAAAATCTCAGATACAATAAAAGGCATACAAAAACAACTATAAATAAGTGAAAAAGAAAGTGCAGACATTTATTGATAAAACTGAATATTTTTATATAACATTTCTGACTAAATTTTGGAAATTCATGTGAACATGTTAAAATTTGAATATTTGTGGTAATTTTCACAGATTAAAATGTAGTCAAAGAAATAAATAATAATATAGTTCAAAAGGAAGTGGAGATATTTTCTGATGAAACTGGAATTTTGCATATCGTATATCTGATAACATTAAGGAAATTCATAGGAAAACTGTAAAATTTGAAGATTTTTGTGGTAATTTTCACAGACACAATGATAGGCTTACAAACACAATAAGAGTGTAATTAAAAAAAGGACTAGATCAAGTGACCATAAGGCTGTGGGTTCATTTCTGGGTCTTCATTTCTATTCCATTGATCTACTTGCCTGACGCTGTACCTATACCATGCAGTTTTTAACACAATTGCTCTGTAGTACTGCTTGAGTTCAGGGATATTAATTTCCCCAGAAGTCCTATTATTGTTGAGAATAGTATAAGCTATCCTGGGTTTTTTGTTATTCCAGTTGAATTTGAGAATTGCTCTTTCTAGATCTATGAAGAATTGATTTGGCATTTTGATGGGGATTTCATTGAATCTGTTGATTGCTTTTGGCAAGATGGCTATTTTTACCATATTAATCCTCCCAATCCAAGAGCATGAAATAATTTTCTATTTCCTCAGGTCTTCTTCGATTTCCTTCTTCAAGGACTTGAAATTCCTGTCATAAAGACCTTTAACTTGTTTGGTTAGAGTCACACCAAGATATGTTATATTGTTTGTGGCTATTGTGAAGGGTATTATTTACCTAACTTCTTGCTCAGCCTGCTTGTCCTTTGAGTATAGGAAGCCTACTGATTTTATTGAGTTGATTTTATAACCAGCTAACTTGCTGAAGTTGTTTATCAGCTGTAGGAGTAATCTGGTGGAATTTTTGGGTTGCTTAAGTACACTATCATGTCATCTGAAAATAGTGATAGTTTGATTTCTTCCTTTCCAATTTTTATCCCTTTGACTTCCTTATGTTTTCTAATTGCTCTTGCTAGAACCTCAAGTACTATATTGAAAAGATATGGAGAGGGCAGCCTTGTCTAGTCCCTGATTTTAGTGGGATTGCTTCAAGTTTCTCCATTTATTTTGATGTTGGCTACTGGTTTGATGTATTTCGCTTTTACTATATTTAGGTATGGGCCTTGAATTCCTGTTCTTTCCAGGATTTTAGCATCAAAGAATGCTGAATTTTGTCAAATACTTTTCAGCATCTAATGAGATGACCATGTTGGTTTTTTTCTTTTAGTTTGTTTATGTAGTGGATTACATTGATGAATTTTTGTATATTGAACCATCCCTGCATCCCTGGGATGAAGTCTACTTGATCATGGTGAATGATCATTTTGATGTGCTCTTGGATTCTGTTGGCAAGAATTTTATTTAGTATTTTTGCATCAATATTCATAGGGAAAATTGACATATAGTTCTCTTTCTTTGTAGAATCTTTTTGTGGATTTGGTATCAGCATAATTGTGGCTTCGCAGAACGAGTTGGGCAGGTTCCTTCTGTTTCTATTTTGTGGAATAGTGTGAATAGTAATGGTGTTAGGTCTTCATTGAAAGTCTGATAGAAATCTCCACTAAAACATCTGGTCCTGTACTTTTTTTGGTAGGAAGACTTTCTATAACCCCTTCTATTTCTCTAGGAGTTATGGGACTGTTTAGCTGATCTAATTGATCCTGATTTAATTTTGGAATTTTGTATCTGTCTAGGAAATTGTCCATTTCCTCCAGATTCTCCAGTTGTGTTGAATATAGGCTTTTGTAGTAGGATCTGATGATTTGTTGAATTTCTGCAGGTTCTGTTGTTATATTCCCTTTACTTTTATAATTTTGTTAATTTGGATACTGTCTTTGTGCCCTTTGGTTAGTGTGGCTAAGGGTTTATCTATCTTGTTGATTTTCTCAAAAAACCAGCTCTTTGTTTTGCTCCAATATATTCATAGCACCCTTATTTATAATAGCCAGAAGTTGGAAGGAACCCATATGTCCCTCAAAGGAGGAATGGATACAGAAAAGGTGGTATATTTATACAGTGGAATACTACTCAGCAATTTAAAAAATGAATTCATGCAATTTGTAGGCAAATGGTTAGATCTGGATAATATCATGCTAAGTGAGTTAACCCAATCACAAAAGAATACACATGAAATGCAATCACTGATAAGTGGATATTAATGAGCCCAGAAGCTCTGAATACTCAAGGTATAATGAGCAAATGAAAAGATTCCCAAGAAGAAGGAAAGAGAATACCCTGGTCCTGAAAAGACTGGATCCAGTTTTTTAGGAGAATAACAAAACAGAAAAAAGGCGGGTGTGGGGTGATGGGGAAATAGGTGGGAGGCAGGGGATGGGAGGTGGGGGGAAGAAGAATTATGGGACAGAGGGTGCAGGGGAAACTGGGAAAGGGGAAAGCCTTCGGAATGTAAACAAAGAATATAGAAAATAAAAAAAAGAATATATGTAATTAAAAAAGGAATAGACACATTTTCTGATAAAACTGAAGGTTTTCATCTAACATATGCATGTGAAAATTCAGGATAACATAAGATAATTTACAAAATTGAGGATATTTTGGAAAACCAAATCTCAGATACAAGGATAGGCATACAAATACAACAAGGGTATTATTGAAAAAGAAAGATGACACATTTTGGTAAAAACCTGAAAACTTTCATCTAATGTGTGTATGATAAAATTGAGAATTATGCGAGATAACTGAAAAACTCTAGATTAATTTGAAAAATACTCAGATACAATGATCTATAAAAATAAAATAAGAATATAATTGAAAAGGGAAGTTGTCTTAGTCAGGGTTTTTATTCCTGCACAAAAATCATGACCAAGAAGCAAGTTGGGGAGGAAAGGGTTTATTGAGCTTACACACTTCCACACAGCTGTTCATCACCAAAGGAAGTCAGGACTGGAACTCAAGCAGGTCAGAAGCAGGAGCTGATGCAGAGGCCATGGAGGGATGTTACTTGCTTGCTCAGCCTGCTCTCTTATAGAGCCCAAGAATACCAGCCCAGAGATAGCACCACCCACAAGGGGCCCTCCTTCACTTGATCACTAATTGAGAAAATGCCCCACAGCTGGATCTCATAGAGGCACTTCCCTAAGTGAAGCTCCTTTTCCTATAACTCCAGCCTGTGTCAAGTTGACAAACCAAACTAGCCAGTACAATTGACCCCTTGTCAACTTGACACACCAACATATCACTATTAAGCCTCAACCCTTACTTTCTCATTCATCCCCAAGATCTCAATAATGTAAAAAGCCCCACAGTCTTTACATATTAAAAGTTCAATCCCTTTAAAATGTCCAGTATCTTAAAATTCAAAGTCTTTTAAAAATTCAAGTCTCTGAACTGTGGGCTCCACTAAAATACCTTCTTTCAAGAGGGAAAAAATATCAGGGCACAGTCACAATCAAAAGCAAAACTCAAACTCCAATGGTTCAATGTCTGGGATCCAACTCACGATCTTCTGGGCTCCTCCAAGGGCTTGAGTCACTTCTCCAGCTCTGCCCTTTGTAGCACACACCTTGTCTTCTAGGCTCCAGCTGCCTGTACTCCACTGCTGCTGCTGTCCTTGGTGGTCATCTCATGGTACTGGCGTCTCCAAAACACCATTATCTTCCGCTATAACTAGGTTTCACCAACAGCCTCTCACAGGCTTTCTTCATGGTGCCACGCCTCAACTCTTGCATGACCCCTTCAGTCCTGGGCTGTCAATTACAACTGAGGGTACACTTTCACCAATGGCCTTCAATGGCCTCTCACTGTACCAAGCCTCAGCTGTTCTTCATGATGCCTTCATGCCTTCAAAAGCAGTACCACCTGGGTGACTCTTACACAGTACCAAGTCCTGCTACAGCACGAGGCAAAACCTTGGCTATCTGGAACATACCCTCTGTGCTCTCAGAAAACATTTCCCAGAAGATTTCACCTCAGTGATGCTGGTTTCTTCTTAATCACTGCTAATTTCTTAGCTCCAGCTAACCAGCATCAATAGTCCCAGTAACACAAAAGTTGACTTTAATGGTTTTGGTATCTTGTTAATTACAGCTGATTCTTCAGCCCCAGCTAACCAAAACCACAGAATCTTCATGGCCCTGATAAGAGTCTATAATCTTCCCTCTGAAATTTCACAAGCCAGGCCTCCATCTTCTGCCTTGTTCTCAACATAATCTTCCAAGCTCCTACACATCTCACAGAAGTCTCAACATTGAATGGACCATCTAGCCCAAAGTTCCAAAGTCCTTCCACAGTCCTCCCCAAAACATGGTCAGGTTGTCACAGGAATACCCCACTTCTGGTACCAATTTGTCTTAGTCAGGGTTTTTATTCCTGCACAAAAATCATGACCAAGAAGCAAGTTGGGGAGGAAAGGGTTTATTGAGCTTACACACTTCCACACAGCTGTTCATCACCAAAGGAAGTCAGGACTGGAACTCAAGCAGGTCAGAAGCAGGAGCTGATGCAGAGGCCATGGAGGGATGTTACTTGCTTGCTCAGCCTGCTCTCTTATAGAGCCCAAGAATACCAGCCCAGAGATGGCACCACCCACAAGGGGCCCTCCTTCACTTGATCACTAATTGAGAAAATGCCCCACAGCTGGATCTCATAGAGGCACTTCCCCAAGTGAAGCTCCTTTTCCTATGATAACTCCAGCCTGTGTCAAGTTAACAAACCAAACTAGCCAGTACAGAAGTGGAGATATTTTCTGATTGAACTGAAGATTTTCATCTAAAATATGCATGATAAAAATTAAGGATTACATAGGATAATTGATAAAACTGTAGATTTTTTAGAGAAAAACTCAGATACAATCATAGGCATCAAAATATAATTAGAATATAATTGAAAATGGAAGTGGAGATATTTTCTGGTAGAACTGAAAATTTTAATCTATCATATGTATCATAAAATTGAGGATTACATATGAAAACTGATAAAATTGTAGAGGTTTTTGGAAACAAACTCAGATATAATGATAAGCATACAAATAGAATTATCACATATGTGAAAATGAAGTGGAGACATTTTCTAAGAAAACTGAAAATTTCTTATAACATATTACTGATAAAGTAAGGGAAATTCAGAGGAAAAATTTAAAAATTGAAAATTTTTGTGATACTTTTCACAGATACAATGGTAGGCATACAAATACAATTAGAATGTAATCTAAAAATGAAGTGGAGACATTTTCATTTGAAATTGCAGATTTTCCTCTAAAATATCTATAAGAAATTTGAGGATAACGTAAGATAATTTATAAAATAGAGGATTTTTTGAGAAAAAAACTCAGATACAATGATAAGCATACAAATACATTTACCATATAATAGAAGGAGGAAGTGAAGTCATTTTCATATACACCAGAAGATTTTCATATAACATATGTATGATATAATGAGGTTATCATAAGTAAATTCATAAAATTAAAGATTTTTTGGGAAAAATACTCAGATACAATGATAGGCATAGAAATACAATTAGAATGTAACTAATAGAGACATGACATCATCATATAAAACAGATTTTCATCTAATATATGTATGATAAAATGAGGACAATATAACATAATTTTAAAAATTGAATATTTTAAAAAAACTCAGATACATTGATAGTCATATAAATACAATTAGAATGTAATTGAAAATGGAAATGGAAATATTTTCGTAAAGTAATGAAGATATACATCTAACATATGTAAACATTCGTATACAACTGAAGATTTTCAAATAACATGTGTGATATATTGAGGATGTCATAAGGTAATTTATAAAATTAAAGATTGTTTGGAACAAAAAGCTCAGATACAATGATAGGTATAGAAAGACAATTAGAATACAATTGAAAAATGAAGTGGAGACATTTTCTGATAAAACTGAATATTTTCATCTAACATATGTGTGATAAAATAGAGGATTGCTAGGGTAATTGATAAAATTGAAGCTTTATTTGTACAGAACTCAGATACAATGATAGGCATACAAAGAGAATTATCAGATAACTGAAAAGGTAGTGGAGACATTTTCTGATAAAACTAAAGATTTTGTGTAACAAATATCTGATAAAGTAAGGGAAATTCATAGGAAAAATTAAAAAATTGAAGAGTTTTGTGGTAATTTTCACAGATACATATATAAGCATACAAATTCAATTAGAATGTAATTGAAAAAGGAACTGGAGCCATTTTCCTATAAAACTGAATATTTTCCTCTAGCATTTGTGTGTTAAAATTGAGGAAACCTTAGGATAATTCATAAAATAGATGCTTTTTTTTGCAAAAAAACCCTCAGCTACAATGATAAGCTTACAAAAACTATTAGAATTTATTTGAAAAAGTAAGAAAAGACATTTTCTCATAAAACAAGATCTTCATTTAACATATGTATGATAAAATTGAGGCTTACATAGGATAACTCATTAAATTGAAGATATTCTCTAGAAAAATCTCAGATACAATGATAGGCATACAAATACAATTAGAATATGATTGAAAAGGAGGTGGAGACATTTTTGTATAAAACTGAGTATTTTCATCTAACGTGTGTATGATAAAATTGACAATAACATAAGATAATTTTTAAATCTGAAGATATTTTTGAAAATGAAAACTAGGATACAATGATAGGCATACAAATACAACTAGAATACAATTGAAAAAGGCTCTGGACAATTTTTTTGATAGAACTGAAGATTTTCATCTAACATATGTATGATAAAATTGAGGATTACTTAGGATAACTGATAAAATTGAAGATATTCTTTGAATAATCTCAGATACAATGATAGGCATACAAATATAGTTATCACATAATTGAAAAAGGAAGTGGAGACATTTTCTTGCAAAACAGAAGATTTCATATAACATGCTTTGTATCAAATAAGGGAAATTAATAAGAAAAATTAAAATATTGAAGATTTTTGTGGTAATTTTCACAGATACAATGGTACGCATACAAATACAATTAGAACGTATTTTCAAAAAGAAGTGCAGACATTTTCCTATAAAACTGAAGATTTTCCTCTAACATATGCATGATATAATTGAGGATAACTTAAGTTAATGCATGAAATTGATGATTTTTTTGAAAAAAAAAACTCAGATGCAATGTTAAGCATACAAATACAATTAGAATACAATTGAAAAAAGAAGAGGAGACATTTTCTGATAAAACTGAAGATTGTTTTTCTAACATATGCATGAGCAAATTGAGAATTATATAGGATAATTGATAAAATTGAATATTTATTCAGAAAGAACTGAAATTTTTCATCTATAATATGTATGATGAAATTCAGGATTACATAGGATAACAAACACAATTAGAATGTAAGTAAAAAAATAAGTGGAGACATTTTATGATAAAACTGAAGATTTTGTGTCACATATTTCATATAAAATAAGTCTAATTCATAGGAGAAATTCAAAATTTGAAGGTTTTTTTTGGTAATTTTCACAGATACAAAGGTATGCATACAAAGACAGCTAGAATGTAATTGCAAAAAGAAGTGAAGAAATTTTTCTATAAAACTGAAGATTTTATTCTAACAAGTATGAGAAAAATGAGCGAAACTTAAGGTAATTTATAAAATTGTAGATATTTTGAAAAAAATCAAATACAATGATAAGCATACAAATACTATTAGAATTCAATTGAAAAAGGAAGATGAGACATTTCCTCAAAAAATTGAAGATTTCATTTAACATATATATGATAAAATTGAGGATTCCATAGGATAACTGATTAAATTGAAGATATTCTCTAGAAAAATCTGACATACAATGATAGGCATAAAATACAATTAGAATATAATTGATAAGGAGGTGGAGACATTTTTGTATAAAACTGAAGATTTACATCTAACATCTATATAATAAAAGTGAGGACAACATAAGATAATTTTTACATTTGAAGCTATTTTTGAAAAAGAAAACTCAGATACAATGGTAGGCATACAAATACAATTAGAATACAATTGAAAAAGGAACTGGACACATTTTGTGATAGAACTGAAGATTTTCATGTAACATGTGTGATAAAATCAGGATTACATAGGATAACTGATAAAATTGAAGAATGCCTTTGAAAAATCTCAGATACAATGATAGGCGTGCAAATATAATTATCACATAATTGACAAAGGAAGTTGAGATATTTCTGATAAAACTGAAGATTTTGTACAACATGTTTCATATAAAATAAGGGAAATTCATAGTAAAAATTTAAAAATTGAAGATGTTTGTAGTAATTTTCACAGATACAATGGTATGCATGTAAATACAATTATAATGCAATTGCAAAAAGAACATTTTCCTATAAAACTGAAGATTTTCCTCTACATATGTATCATAAAATTGAGGATAACATGGTCATTCACGAAATTGAAGTGTTTTTTTTTAAAAAAACCGCAGATGCAATGACAAGTAAAAAATACAATCAGAAAACAATTCAAAAAAGAAGAGGAGACATTTTCTGATAAAACTGAAGGTTTTTTTCTAAAAAGTATGATAAAATTAAGAATTACATAGGATAATTGATAAAATTGAAGATTTTTTGATACAATCTCAGATTCAATAAAAGACACACAATTGCAATAGGATTATAAGCAAAAAGAAAGTGGAGACATTTTTGGAAAAAACTCAAGATTTTTGTATAATATTTCAAATAAAACTATGATAATTTATGAGAAAAATGTTAAAATTTGAAATATTTGTGGTAATTTTCACAGATAAAATGATAGGCTTAAAAACACAATTAGAATGTATTTGAAAAATAGAAGAGACTCTTTCTGATTGAACTGAAAATTTTTATCTAACATATATATTTTAAAATTGAGAATAACATGAGATATTTTATAAAATTTAAGAGGTTTTGGAAAACAAAAACTCAGTACAAGCATAGGCATACAAATAAAACTAGAGTATTATTGAAAAGGGAAGACAACACATTTTTGTAAAGAACTGAAGATTTTCAACATACAACAAATTTATATGAAAATGAAGATTTTTCATACAACAAATGTATGTTAAAATTGAGGATTACTTAAGATAATTGATAAAATTGAAGATTTATATGGAAAAATATTCAGATACAATGATCTGCATACAAATAAAATTAGAATGTAATTGAAAGAGGAAGTGGAGACATTTTTGTTTTCTGGGGTTTGTTTTGTTTTTGTTTTTGATGTTTTTGGCAATTTCGAGACAGGGTTTCTCTGTGTATCCCTGGCTGTCCTGGAACTCACTCTGTAGACAAGGCTGGCAACATTTTCATAAAGAACTGAAGACTTTCATCTAACATATGTATGATAAAATTTAGGATAACATAAGATAATGTCTAAAATTGACGATGTTTTGAAGAAAACTAAAATACAATGATAGCCATAAAAATATAATTAGAATTCAATTGAAAAGGGAAGTGGAGATATTTTATGATAGAACTGAATATTTTTATCTAAAATATGCATGATATAATTGAAGATGACATAATATATCTGATAAAAATGAAGATTTTTTTTTGGAAAAATCTTAGATATAGTGATAGCCATACAAATACAATTAGAATATAATTGAAAAGGAGGTGGAGATGCTTTTGTATAAAACTGAAAATTTTTATCTAACATATGTATGATAAAATTGAGGATAACATAAGATAATTTTTAAATCTGAAGATTTTTTTGAAAAAGAAAACTCAGATACAATGATAGGCATACAGTTACAATTAGAATACAATTGAAAAGGGTACTGGACATTTTCTGATAGATCTGAAGGTTTTCATCTAACATATGTATGATAAAAGTGAGGATTACATAGGATAACTGATAAAACTGAAGATTTTCTTGGAAAAATCTCAGCTAAAATGATAGGCATACAAATACAATTATCATATAATTGGAAAAGAAAGTAGAGACATTTTCTGATAAAACTGAAGATTGTAAGTGACATATTTCATATAAAATAAGGGAAATTCATAGGAAAAAATTAAAAATTGAAGATTTTTGTGGTAAGTTGTACAGATACAATGGTACGCATACAAATACAATTAGAATGTAATTGGAAAAAGAAGTGGAGACATTTTCCTATAAAACTGAAGATTTCCCTCTAACATATGTGTGATAAAATTGAGAATAATTTAAGGTAATTTATAAAATTGAAAATATTTTAATAAAAATTCAGAATCAATGATCAGCATTCAAATACAATTTGAATACAATTGAAAAAGGAAGAGAATACATTTTCTGATAAAACTGAAGATTTTTATCTAACATATTTATGATAAAATTGAGGATTATATATGATAATAAAATTGAAGACATTCAGAAAAAAATCTCAGATACAATGATAGGCATAAAAATACAATTAGATTATAACTAAAAGACATGGAGACATTTGCATATAAAGCTGAAGATTTTCATTTAATATATGTATTATAAAAATGAGGATAACATAACATAATTTATAAAATTGAATATTATTTTAAAAAATCTCAGTTACATTGAAAGGCATATAAATACAATTAAAATGTAATTGAACAGGGAAATGGAGACATTTTATAAAGTAATGAAGATTTTCATCTAACATATGTTTGATAAAATTGAGGATAACATAAGATAAAGTATAAAATTGAAGAATTTTTGAAAAATAAACTCAAATACAATGATTGCTATACAAATATAATTAGAATTCAATTGAAAAGGAAGTGAAGACATTTTATGATAGAACTGAAATATTTTCTTCAAAAATATGCATGATAAAATTGAGGGTTACATAGGATATCTGATAAAATTGAAGATATTATTGGAAAAATTTCACATACAGTCATAGGCACACAAATACAATTATCAGATAATTGAAACAGAAGTGGAGCATTTTCTGATAAAAGTATAGATTTTGTATAACATATTTCTGATAAAGTAAGGGAAATTCAGAGGAAAAATTTAAAAATTGAAGATATTTGTGGTAATTTTCACAGATACAATGGTAAGCATACAAATAAAATTAGAATGTAATTGAAAAAGGAAGTGTAGCCAAATTCCAATAAAACTGAAGATTTTCCTCTAACATATGTCTGATAAAATTGAGGAAAAGTTAGGATAATTTATAAAATTAACAATTTTTTTTGCAAAATACTCAGATACAATGATAAGATTACAAAGATTATTAGAAAACAATTGAAAGATTAAGATGAGACATTTTCTGATAAATCTGAATATTTTCAAAAAATATATGTATGATAACATTGAGGATTACATAGGATAACTGATTAAATTGAAGATTTTTTTACAATTTTTTTTGTGAAAATTACAACAAAAATCTATAAATATCACAGTTTTCCTATGAATTTCCATAATTTTATCTGATATGTGTTATGCAAAATTCTTTTGATTTATTAGAAAATATCTCCACATCGTTTTTCACCCATTTTACTATTTAAGTATATACCTAAAATTGTATCTGTGAAAATTACAATAAAAATCTTCAAATTTTAACATTTTCTCATAAGTTTCCATAATTTTATCAGAAATATTGTAGAAAAGTCATCAATTTTATCAGATAATATCTCCACTTTCTTTTTCACTTATAATCATATTTTTTGTATGCCTTTCATTGAATCTAAGATTTTATCCAAAAAATCTTCAATTTTATCAATTTTCTTAGGTTATCATTCATTTTATCATATTTAAGTTACATATAAATCTTTAGAATTAATAGAATATGTCTCCTCTTCTTTTTCAATTGTATTCTAATTGTATTTGTATGCCTATTATTGTATCTGAGTTTTTTCTGAATAAATCTTCATTTTTATCAATTATGCTATGTAATCCTCAATTTTATCATATATTAGTTAGATGAAAATCTTCAATTTTATCAGAATATGTCTCCTCTCCCTTTTTCAATTGTATTCTAAGTGTATTTGTATGCTTATCATTGCAACTGATTTTTTTTAAAATATCTTTGATGCTATAAATGATCTTATATTATCCTCAATTTTAGCATATGTATGTTAGAGGATTTTCTTCAGTTTTATAGGAAAATGGCTCCAATTAATTTTTCAATTACGTTCTAATTGA
Organism: Apodemus agrarius; assembly: GCA_964023405.1. Taxonomy (NCBI): domain Eukaryota; kingdom Metazoa; phylum Chordata; class Mammalia; order Rodentia; family Muridae; genus Apodemus; species Apodemus agrarius. The sequence continues at coordinate 88,651,502 of OZ030018.1, read as the reverse complement.
ATTTGTATGCTTACCATTGTATCTGTGAAAATTACCTCAAAAATCTTCAATTTTAGATTTTAACTATGATTTTCCCTTATTTTATCTGAAATATGTTATACAAAATCTTCTGTTTTAACAGAAAATGTCTCTATTCCTTTTTTCAATTACATTCTAAATGTGTTTTAATCCTACCTTTGTATGTGTGAAAATTACCACAAAAATCAAGTTTTAACATTTTCACGTAAATTTCCAAAATTTTATTAGAAATATTATACAAAAATCTTCAGTTTTATCAGAAAATATTTCCACTTTCTTTTTCACTTATATTCTCATTGTATTACTATACCTTTAAGTATATCTGAGATTTTATCAAAAAACCCTCAATTTTATCAAGTTTCCTATGTTATCCATTTTATCATACATATGTTAGGTTAAAATCTTGTTTTATTCAAAAAGTCTGCAGCTACTTTTTCATTTATATTCTTATTATATTTGTATGCCTACCCTTGTATCTGAGAATTTTCTAAGAAAATCTTCAATTTTATCAGTTATCCTATGTAATCCTCATTTGTATCATACATATGATATATGAAAATATTCAGTTTTATCAGAAAATGTCTCCTCTTCCTTTTTAAATTGTACTCTAATAGTCTTTGTAATCGTATCATTGCTTCTGAGTTTTTGCAAAAAATACTTCAATTTTATAAATTATCCTAAGATTTCCTCAATTTTTTCAAACATATCTTAGAGGAAAATCTTCAGTTTTATAGGAAAAATGTTTCCAAATCATTTTACAATTACATTCTAATTATATTTATATGGCTACCATTGTATCTCTGAAAATTACCACAATAATCTTCTAATTTTATAGTTTTCTTATGAATTTCCATAATTTCATCAGACATACATTATGCAAAATATCACCATTTCCTTTTTCAACTATATTATTTTTATATGCCTACCATTGTATCTGTGAAAATTATGACAAAAATCTTCCAATGTTAACATTTTGACATGAATTTCCATAATTTACTCAGAAATGATATACAAAAATCTTCATTTTTACCAGAAAATATCTCCACTTTCTTTTTCACTTATTTATAGTTTTATTTGTATGCCTTTCATTGTATCTGAGATTCTATAACAAAAATCTTCAATTTTATCAATTTTCCTATGTTATCCATTTTATCATATATGTTAGATGTAAATCTTCAGAATTATCAGAATATAACTCCACCTCATTTTTTCAATTGTATTCTAACAGTATTTGCATGCCTATTACTGTATCCAATTTTTTGAATAAATCTTCAATTTATCAATTATCCTTTGTATATCTCAATTTTATCATACATGTTAAATAAAAATTTTCAGTTTTATCACAAAATATCTCCTCTTCTTTTACAATTGTATTCTAATTGTATTTGTATGCTTATCATTGAATCTGAGTTTTTTCCAAAAAAATCTTCAATTTCATAAATTAAGTTATTGAAGATTTTCTGGAAAAAGCTCAGATACATTGATAGAAATACAAAAAGAAATATCTCATAATTGAAAATGAAGTGGAGACATTTTCTGATAAAACTGAAGATTTTGTATAACATATTTCTGATAATGTAAGGGAAATTCATAGGAAAAATTTAAAAGTTGAAGATGTTTGTAGTAAATTTCACAGATACAATGGAAGGGATACAAATACAATTAAAATGTAATCAGAAAATGAAGTGGAGACATTTTCGATTAAAATTGAAGATTTTCCTCTAACGTGTGTATGATAAATTGAGGATAACTTAAGATAATATACAAAATTGATTTTTTTAAAAACCACAGATACAATGATGGTATACAAACAAAAATAGAAAATAATGAAAGCAGATGTGAAGACATCTTCATATAAAACTGAAGGTTTTCATCCAATATATGTATGATAAAATTAAGGATAACATAACATAATATATAAAAATAAATATCTATTTAAAAACGCACATACTATCATAGGCATATACATACAATTAGAATTTAATTGAAAAAAGGAAGTGGAGACATTTTCACAATGAACTGAAGCTTTTCATCCAACATATGTATGAAAAAATTGAGGATAACAGGAGACAAAGTATAAAATTGAAGATTTTTTTGAAATAACTGAAGTACAATGATAACCATAGAAATAAAATTAGAATTCAATTGAGAAAGAAAGTGGATTATATAAGATACCTGAAAAAATTGAAGATTTTTTTGGAAAAATCTCACATAAAATGATAGGCATACAAATACAATTATCACATAATTGAGAAGGAAGTGGACATATTTTCTGATAAAAATAAAGATTTTATATAACATATTTCTGACAAAATAAGGGAAATTCATGGGAAAAAATTAAAAATTAAAGATTTTTGTGGTAATTTTCACAGATACAATGATAGGCATACAAATGCAATTAGAATGTAATTGTAAAAGCATGCAGAGATATTTTCCTATAAAACTGAAGATTTTCCTCTAATATATGTTTGATAAAATTGAGAAAAACTTAGGATAATTTATAAAATTGAAGATTATTTTGCAAAATCCTCAGATGCAATGATAAGATTACAGAGACTATTAGAATACAATTGAAAACGGAAGACGAGACATTTTCTGATAAAACTGAAGATTTTCATTTATCATATGTGTGATAAAATGGAGGATTACATAGGATAAATGATTAAAATGAACATTTTCTTGGAAAATTCTCACATACAAGGATAGGCATAAAAACACAATTAGAATATAATTGAAAATGTAGGTGGAGACAATTTGTATAAAACGATAATTTCACTTAATATATGTATGATAAAAATGGATGATAACAGAAAACTTGATAATATTGAAGGTTTTTTAATTAAATCTCAGATATACTTAAAGACATAATAATACAATATAAGTGAGAAAGTGGAGATTTTTCTGATAAAACTGAAGATTTTTGTATAACTTTTCTAATAAAATTATGTAAATTCATGTGAAACTGTTAAATTTTGAAATTTTTGTAGAAATATTGACAGAATGGTAGTCATACAAATAAATAATAATAAAGTTATAAAAGGAAGTGGAGATTTTTTCTGATAAATCTGAATAATTTTCCATAACATATATCTGATAAAATTAGTGAAATACATAGGAAAAGTTTAAAATTTGAAGCTTTTGTGTGGTAATTTTCACTGATAAAATGATAGGCTTACAACCACAATTAGAACGTAATTAAAAAAAGGAATATAGATATTTTCTGATAAAACTGAAGATTTTGTATAACATATTTCAGGTAAAGTAAGGGAAATTAATTGGAAAAATTTAAAAATTGAAGATTTTTGAGGTAATTTTCAAAGATACAATGGTAAGCATGCAAATAAAATTAGAATGTAATTGAAAAAGGAAGTGGAGTCATTTTCTTATAAAACTGCAGAAAATCCTGTAACATATGTGTGTTAAAATTGAGGATATCATAAGATAATTTATAAAAGTGAAGTCTTTTTGAAAAAAAACTCAGATGCAATGATAAGCATACAAATACAGTTAGAATACAATTGAAGAAGGAAGTGGAGACATTTTCTGATAAAACTGGATTTTCATCTAATATAGGTATGATAAAATTGAGGATTAAATAGGATAATAGATAAAATTGAAGATTTATTCAGAAATATACTCGGAGACAATGAAAGGCATACAAATACAATTAGAATACAATTGAAAAAGGAACAGGAGATATATTCTGTTAATTCTAAAGATTTACGTCTAACTTATATATGAAAAAGGGATTATAACACAGGAAAACTGATAAAATTGAAGATTTTTTTGATAAAAATCTCAGATTCAATGAAAGGCATACAAATACAGTAAGATTATAAGCGAAAAAGAAAGTGGAGATTTTTTCTGATAAAACTAAAGCTTTTTGTACAGTATTTGTCATAAAATTATGATAATTTATGAGAAAATGTTAAAATTTGAAGATTTTTGTGGAAATTTTTGCAGATAAAATGTTAGGTATACAAATAAATTATAATATAGTTAAAGAGGTAGTGGAGATATTTTCCAATAAATCTTAAGAATTTTACATAATATACATCTGATAAAATTATGGAAATTCATGGGAAAACTGTAAAATTTGAAGACTTTTGTTATAATTTTCACAGATACAAAGGTAGGCATACAAATAAATACTAATATAGTTGAAAAAGGAAGTGGAGATATTTTCTGATAAATGTGAAGAATTTTGTATAATAAATATCTGATAAAATTATGGAAATTCATAAGAAACTGTAAAATTCGAAGATTTTTGTTGTAATTTTCACAGAAACAATGATAGGCTTACAAACACAATAAGAATGTAATTGATAAAAGGAATAGAGATGTTTTCTCATAAAACTGAAGAGTTTCATCTAACAAATGTATGTTAAAATTGAGGATAACATAAGATAAATTATAAACTTGAAGATATTTTGGAAAACAAAAACTCAGATACAAGGATAGGCATACAAATACAACTAGAGTATTATTGAAAAAGGAAGAGGAAACATTTTCGTAAAGAACTGAAGATTTTCATCTTATATATGTATGATAAAACTGATGATTGCATAGGATAACTGATAAAGTTGAAGATTTTCTTAGAAAAATCTCATATACAATGATAGGCATACAAATGCAATTAGAATAGAATTGAAAAAGGATGTAGAGATATTTTGTATAAAACTGAAGATTTTCATCTAACATATATATGATAAAATTGAGGATATCATGAGATAATTTTTAAAACTGAAGATTATTTTGAAAAACAAAACTCAGATACAATGATAGGCAAAGATATACAATGAGAATAAATATGAAAAATTAAATGGACACATTTTGTGATAGAACTGAAGATTTTCATTAAACATTTATATGGTAAAATTGAGGATTATGTAAGATAAATGATAAATTTGAAGATTTCTTGGAAAAATCTCAGATACAATGATAGGCATACAAATACAAATAGAATACTATTGAAAAAGAACGTGCAGATATTTTCTCTTAATTCTGAAGTTTTATATCTAAGTTATGTATGAAAAAATAGATAATAACATAGGAAAATTGATAAAATTGTGGATTTTTTATAATTCTCAGATAAAATGAAAGGCACACAAATACAACTATGAATAAGTGAAAAAAGAAAGTGGAGATATTTTCTGATAAATGATTTTTGTTTAACATTTCTGATTAAATTATGGAAATTCGTGTGAAAATTTGAAGATTCTTGTGGGAATTTTCACAGATACAATGGTAGGCATACAAATAAATCAAAATATAGTTGAAAAGGAAGTAGAGATATTTTCTGATAAATCTTAGGAATATTACATAACATATCTGATAAAATTATGGAAATTCATGGGAAAACTAAAATTTGAAGATTTTGTTATAATTTTCACAGATATAAAGGTAGGCATACAAATAAATAATAATATAGTTGAAAAAGGAAGTAGAGATATTTTCTGATAAATGTGAAGAATTTTGTATAATAAATGTCTGATAAAATTATGAAAATTCATAGGAAAACTGTTAAATTTGACGAGTTTTGTGGTAATTTTCACAGATATAATGATAGACCTACAAACACAATAAGAATGTAATAGAAAAACTAAGAGACATTTTCTGATAATATTGAAGATTTTCATCTAACATATGTATGTTAAAATTGAGGATAACATAATATATAATATTGAAGATATTTTGGAAAACAAAAACTCAGATACAAGGAAAGGCATACAAATACAACTAGAGTATTATTGAAAGAGGAAGAGGACACATTTTTGTAAACAACTGAGGATTTTCATCTAATATAAGTATGATAAATTTCAGGATTACATATGAAAACTGATAAAATTGAAGACTTTGAAAAATCTCAAATACAATGATAAGCATACAAATGAAATTATTGCATAATTGAAAAGGAAGTGGATACATTTTCTGATAAAACTGATAATTTCATATAACATTTTGTATAAAATATGGAAATTCATAGGAAAAATTTAAAAATTGAAGATTTTTGTGGTAATTTTCACAGATACAATGCTAAATATACCAATACAATTAGAATTTAATTTTAGAAAGAAATGGAGATATTTTCCTATAAAACTGAAGATTTTCCTCTAACATAGGTATGATAAAATTAAGAATAACTTAAGGTAATTTATGAAAGTGAAGATTTTTTTTGAAAAAACTCAGATGTAATGATAAGCATTCAAAGACAATTAGGATACAAATGAAAAAGGAAGAGGAGACATTTTCTGATAAAACTGAAGATTTTATCTAACATATATATGATAAAATTGAGAACTACATTGGACAATTTATAAAATTGAAGATTTATTCAGAAAAAACTCGGATACAAAAATAGGCATACAAATACAATTATAATACAATTTACAAAGAACATGGAATCATGTTCTGTTAATTATGAAGCTTTATATCTAAGTTATGGATGATAAAATGGATGATAACATAGGAAAATGATAAAATTGATAATTTTTGTGATAAAATCTCAGATACAATGAAAGGCATTCCAATAAAACTATAAATAAATGAAAAGAAAGGAGACATTTTCTGATAAAATTAAACATTTTTGTATAACGTTTCTCCTTAAATTATGGAAATTCATGTGAATATGTTAAAATTTGAAGATTCTTGTGGTAATTTTTACAGAAACAATGGTAGGCATACAAATAAATAATAATAGATTTGAAAAAGTAAGTGGAGACATTTTCTGGTAGAACTGAAAATTTTAATCTAACATATGTATCATAAAATTGAGGATTACATATGATAACTGATAAAATTGAAGATATGGAAAAACTCAGATACAATGATAGACATACAAATATTATTATCACATATTTGAAAATGAAGTGGAGACATTTTCTGAGAAAAGGGAAGATTTTTATAACATATTATTAATAAAGTAAGTGAAATTCATAGGAAAAATTTAAAAATTGAAAAACTTTGTGGTAATTTTCACAGAAACAATGGTAAGCATACAAATACAAGTAGCATGTAGTTGAAAAGGGAATTGGAGCCATTTTCCTATAAAACTGAAGATTTTCCTCTAACATATGTGTGATAAAATTGAGGAAATCATAGGATAATTTATAAAATTGATTATTTTTTGAAAAAACTCAGATACAATGATAAGCATACAAATACTATTAGAATTCAATTGAAAAAGGAAGAAGAAACATTTTCTCATAACACTGAAGAATTTCATTTAACATATGTATGATAAAATTGAGTATTACATAGGATAACTGATTGAATTGAAGATATTCCACAGAAAAGTCGCAGATACAATGATTGGCATACAAATACAATTGGAATATAATTGAAAAGGGAGGTGGAGATATTTTTGTATAAAAGTATCATACATCTATCATATGTATGATCAAATTGAGGAAAACAAGATAATTTTTAAATCTGAAGATATTTTTGAAAAAGAAAAATCAGATACAATGATAGGCAAACAAATACTATTAGAATACAACTGAAAAAGGAAATGCACACATTTTGTGATAGAACTAAAGATTTTCATCTAACATATATATGATAAAATTGAGGATTACATAGGATAACTGATAAAATTGAAGATTTTCTTTGAAAAAATCTCAGATACAATGATAGGCATACAAATCACATAATTGAAAAAGGAAGTGGAGACAATTTCTGATAAAACTGAAGATTTCATATAACATTTCATATAAAATAAGGGAAATTCATAGGAAAAATTTAAAAATTGAGGATTTTTGTGGTAATTTTCACAGATACAATGGTAAGCATAAGAACACAATTAGAATGTAATTGCAAAAAGAAGTGGAGACAATTTTCCTATAAAACTGAAGATTTTCCTCTAACATATGTATAATAAAATTGAGGATAACTTAAAGTAATTTATGAAATTGAAGATTTTTTTGAAAAAACCTCAGATGTAATGATAAGCATACAAAACATTTAGAATACAATTAAAAAAAGGAAGAGGAGACATTTTCTGATAAAATTGAAGATTTTTATCTGATATGTATGAAAAAATTGAGAATTACATAGGATAATTGATAAAATTGAAGATTCATTAAGAAAAATCTCAGATGCAATGATAGGCATACAAATACAATTAGAATACAATTGAAAAAAAGGACGTGTAGAGATATTCTCTTAATTCAGAAGGTTTACCTCTAACTTATGGATGGTAAAATGGATGATAACATAGGAAAATTGATAAAATTGAAAATTATTTAATAAAATTTAAGATACAATGAAAGGCATACAAATACAACTATAAATAAGTGAAAAAATGGAGACATTTTCTGATAAAACTGAAGTTTTTGTATAACATTTCTGATTAAATTATGGAAATATATATGAAAATATGAAAATTTGAAGATTTCGTGGTAATTTTCACAGATACAATGGTAGGCATACAAATAAATATTAATATAATTTAAAAATAATTGGAGATATTTTCTGAAAAATCTGAGGAATTTTGCATAACATATATATGATAAGATTAAGGAAATTGATAGGAAAACTGTAAAATTAGAAGATATTTGTGGAAATTTTCACAGATACAATGGTACTCATACAAATAATAATATAGTTGAAAAAGGATGAGGAGACATTTTCTGATATATCTGAAGAAATTTTTATAATATATATCTGATAAAATTATGGAAATGTATAAGAGAACTGTAAAATTTGAGGATTAGTGGTGATTTTCACAGATACATTGATAGGCTTACAAACACAATTAGAATGTAATTGAAAAAAGAATAGAGACATTTTCTGATAAAACTGAAGATTTTCATCTAACATACGTAGGTTAAAATTGAGGATTATGTAAGATAATTTATAAAATTGAAGATGTTTTGGAAAACAAAAACTCAGATAGAAGGATAGGCATGCAAATACACACAGAGTATTATTGAAAAGGAAGAGGACACATTTTTGTAAAGAACAGAATATTTTCACCTAAAATATATATGATAAAATTGAGGATTGTATAAGATAATTGATAAAATTGAAGATTTATCTGGAAAAAAATACTCAGATAAAATACAATTAGAATATAATTGAAAAGGTAAGTGGAGATATTTTCTGATAGAACTGAAAAATTTCATGTAAAATATGCATGATAAAATTGTGGATTACATAGGATAACTGATAAAATTGAAGATTTTTTGAAAAAAATCTGATACAATTATAGGCATACAAATAGAATTATCACATATTTGAAAATGAAGTGAAGACATTTTCTGACAAAGCTGAAGATTTTGTATAACATATTACTGAAAAAGTAAGAGAAAGTCATAGGAAAAATTTAAGCATTTATAATTTTTCTGGTAATTTTCACAGATACAATGGTAGGCATACAAATTCAGTTGAATGTAATCTAAAAATGAAGCGGAGACTTTTTTATTTAAAATTGAAGATTTTTTCTAAAATATCTATGATAAAATTGAGGATAACTGAAGATAATTTATAAAATTGAAGATTTTATTGAAAAAGAATCACATACAGTTATAGGCATACAAATACATTAAGAATATAATTGAAGGAGGAAGTGGAGACATTTTCATATAAAACTCAAGATTTTCATATAATATACGTATGATAAAATGAGAATATCATAAGGTAATTTATAAAATTAAAGATTTTTTTGGAAAACACAATTGACAAAGGATGTGGAGACATATTGTGTTAATTCTAAAGCTTTACATCTACCTATGGATGATAAAATGGATGATAACATAGGAAAATTGATAATATTGAAGATTTTGGGGATAAAATCTCAAATACAAGGAAAGGCATAAAAATTCAACAATAAATAAGTGAAAAAGAAAGGAGACATTTTCTGATAAAACTAAAGATTTTTGTATAACATATGTGATTAAATTATGGAAATTCATGTGAAAATGGGAGAATTTGAAGATTTTTGTGGTAATTTTCACAGATACAATGGTCGGCATACAAATAAATAATAATATAGTTGAAAAAGTAAGTGGAGATATTTTCTGATAAATCTGAGGAATTTTGCATAATATATCTTCAAAAATTATGGAAATTCATAGGAAAACAGTAAAATTTGAAGCTTTTTGTGGTAATTTTCACAGATACAATGGGAGGAATACAAATAAATAATAATATAGTTGAAAAAGGAAGTGGAGATATTTTCTGATAAATCTGAAGAAGTTTGCATAACATATATCTGATAAAATTATGAAAATTTATAAGAAAACTAAAATTTGAAGATTTTTTGTGTTAATTTTCACAAATACAATGATGGGCTTACAGACACAATTAGAATGCAATTGAAAAAAGGAATAGAGACATTTTCTGATAAAACTGCAGATTTTCAGCTAACAAATATATGTTAAAATTGAGGATAACATAAGATAATTTATAAAATTGAAGACATTTTGGAAAACAAAAACTCAAATACAAGGATAGGCATATAAGTACAATTAGAGTATTATTGAAAAGGGAAGAGGAGACATTTTCATAAAGAACTGAAGATTTTCATCTAACATATGTATGATCAAATTGAGGATTATATAAGATAATTGATAAAATTGAAGATTTACTTGGAAAAACCTCAGATACAATGATCTGCATACAAATACATTTAGAATATAATTAAAAAGGTAATTCGAGATATTTTCTGATAGAACTGAAGAATTTCTTCCAAAATATGCATGAAATGGTTGAGGATTACATAAAAATTGATAAATTTTAGATTTTTTTTAAAAAACTCAGATACAATGATAGCCATCCAAATATAATTAGAATATAATTGAAAAGAGAAGTGGAGATATTTTCAGGTAGAACTGAAGATTTTAATCTAACAAATGTATCATAAAATTGTGAAATACATATCATAAGTGATAAAATTGAAGACATTTTTGGAAAAAAATCAAATACAATGGGAGGCATACAAATAGAATTATCACATAAATAAAAATGAAGTGGAGACATTTTCTGACAAAACTGAAGATTTCGTGTCACATATTACTGATGAAGTAAGGGATATTCATAGGAAAATTTTAAAAATTGATTTTTGTGGTAATTTTCACAGATACAATGACAGGCCTACAAATAAAATTAGAATGTAATTGAAAAATGAAGTGGAGACACCTTAGTTTAAAATTGAAAATTTTCCTCTTACATATCTATGATAAAATTGAGGATAACTTAAGATAATTTATAAAATTGAAGACTATTTTGAAAAAACACAGATACAATGATAGGCAGACATATACATTTAGTATATAATTGAATGAGGAAGTGGAGACATTTTTGTATAAAAGTGAAGATTTCCATATAACATACTGATGATTAAACTGAGCATGTCATAAGGTAATTTATAAAATTAAAGATTATTTGGAACAAAAAAGCTCAGATACAATGATAGGCATAGAAATACAAATAGAATACAATTGAAAAATGAAGTGGATACATTTTCTGATAAAAGTGAAGATTTTCATCTAACATATGTATTATAAAATAGAGGATTACTAGGGTAATTGATAAAATTGAAGATTTATTTGGACAAAACACAGATACAGTGATAGGCATAAAAATACAATTAGAATATAACTCAAATAGACATGGAGACATTTTCATATAAAACTGAAGATTTTCATCTAATGAATATATAATAAAAATGAGGATAACATAACAATGTATAAAATTGAATATTTAAAAATCAGATACAATGATAGGCATAGAAATCCAATCAGAATACAATTGAAAAACGAAGTGTCTAAATTTTCTGAAAAAAACTGAAGATTTTCATCTAACATATGTATGATACAATAGAGGATTAATAGGGTAATTGATAAAATTGAAGATTTATTTGGACAAAACTCAGATACAATGATAGGCATAAAAATACAATTAGAATACAACTCAAACAGACGTAGAGACATTTTCATATATAACTGAAGATTTACATCTAATGTATGTATAATAAAAATGAGGATAAAATAAGATAATTTAAAAAATGAATATTTCTAAAAAATAGATACAATGATAGGCATATAAATACAATTAGAATATAATTGTAAGATGAAGTAGAGACATTTTCGTAAACAACTGAAGATTTTCATATAACAAATGTATGATAAAATTGAGGATAACATAAGATAATATATAAAACTGAAGTTTTTTGGAGAAAACACAGAAACAATGATAGCCATTCAAACATAATTAGAATTTAATTGAAAAAGTAAGTGGAACATTGAAGATTTTCATCTAAAATATGCATGATAAAATTGAGGATTATATAGGATATCTGAAAAAATTGATTTCTTTGGAAAAATCTTACATACAATGATAGGCATACAAGTAGAATTATTAGATAATTCAAAAGGATTTGGAGACACTTTCTAATAAAACTAAAGATTTTGCATTACATATTTCTGATAAAGTAAGAGAAATTCATAAGAAATATTTAAAATCTGCATGATAAAATTGAGGATTACATAGGATATCTGATCAAATTGAAGAGTTTTTTTGGAAAATCTCACATACAATGATAGGCATACAAATAGAATTATCAGATAATTGAAAAGGAAGTGGAGATGTTTTCTCATAAATCTAAAGATTTCATATAACATATTTCTGATGAAGTACGGGAAATTCATAGGAAAAATTTAAAAACTGAAGTTTTTCTGGAAATTTTCACGGGAACAATGGTAAACATGCAAATACAATTAGAATGTAATTGAAAAGGGGAGTAGAGCCATTTTCCTATAAAACTGAAGATGTTCCTCTAACATATGTATGATAAAATAGGGGAAACTTAGGATAATTTATAAAATTGCTGATTTTTTTTGCAAAAAACTCATATACAATTGTAAACTTACAAATACTATTAATATTCAATTGAAAAAGGAAGATGAGATATTTTATTCTAAAAGTGAACATTTTCATTTAACATATATATTATGATATCTGAGGATGACATAAGATAACTGATTAAATTGAAGATATTATCTAAAAAAATCTCAGATACAATGATAGACATACAAAAACAATTAGAATGTAATTGAAAAAGGAGGTGGAGACGTTTTTGTATAAAACTTAAGATTTTCACCTAATATATATGATAAAATTGAGGATAAGATATTTTTTAAATCTGAAGATATTTTTGAGAAAGAAAACTCACAATGATAGGCATACAAATATAATTAGAATACAATTGTAAAAGGAACAGGAGAAAAGATTTACATCTAACTTATGTATGAAAATGGATAATAAGATAGGAAAATTGATAAAATTGAAGATTTTTTTATAAAAATCTCAGATTCAATGAAAGGCATACAAATCCAATAAGATTATAAGTGAAAAACAAAGTGGAGATGTTTTCAGATAAAACTAAAGGTTTTTGTATAATATTTCTGATAAAACTATGATAATTTATGAGAAAATGCTAAAATTTACAGATTTTGGGGGAAATTTTCAAGCATAAAATGTTAGGTAAATGAATAAATAATAATATATTTAAAAAGGAGTAGGAGATATTTTCTAATAAATCTTAAAATTTTTTCATAATATACATCTGAAAAAAATTATGGAAATTCAAAGGAAAACTGTAAAACTTTTAGATTTTTGTGGTAATTTTCACAGATACAGTGGTAGGCTTACAAACACAATTAGAATGTAATTGAGAAAAGGAATAGAAACATTTTCAGATAAAACTGAAGATTCTCATCTAACAGATGTATGTTAAAATTGAGGATTACATAAGATGAATGATAAAATTGAAGATTTCTTGGAATAATCTCAATACAATGATAGGCATACAAATACAATTATCACATAATTGAAAAAGGAAGTGGAGACATTTTCTGATAAAAATAAAGATTTCATATAACATATTTCTGGTAAAGTAAGGGAAATTCATAGGGAAGATTTAAAAATTGAAGATTTTTGTGTTAATTTTCACAGATACAATGGCAAGCATACAAATACAATTAAATTGTAATTGAAAAAGGAAATGGAGACATTTTCCTATAAAACAAAAAAATTTTCTCTAACATATGTGTGATAAAATAGAGAAAAACATAATTTATGAAATTGTTTTTTTTGCAAAAAACTCAGATATAATGATAAGCTTACAAATACTATTAGAATTCAATTGAAAAAAGAAGTTGTGAAATTATCTCAGAAAACTGAAGATTTTCATTTAACATATATATGATAAAATTGAGAATTACATGTTAACTGACTAAATTGAAGATATTCTCTAGAAAAATCTCAGATCCAATGATAGGCACACAAATAAAATTAGAATATAATTGAAAAAGCATGTGGAGACATTTTTGTAGAAAACTGAAGATTTTCATCTAACATACATATGATAAAATTGAGGATAACTAAGATAATTTTTAAATCTGAAGATATTTTTGAAAAAGAAAACTCACTTACAATGATAGACATACAAATACAATTAGAATACAACAGAAAAAGGAACTTGTAATGGTTTGTATATGATTGGCCCAGGAAGTGAACCTATTAGGAGGTGTGGCCTTGTAGGAATAGGTGTGTCATTGTGGGTGTGGGCGTAAAACCCTCACCCTGGTTGCCTGGAAGTCAGTCTTCCACTAGCAGCCTTCAGATGAAGAGGTAGAACTCTCAGCTCCTCCTGCACCATATCTACCAGGATGTTGCCATGTTTCTGCCTTAATGACAATGCACTGAACCTCTGAGCCTGTAAGTCAGCCCCAATTAAATGTTGTCTTTTATAAAACTTGCATTGGTCATGGTGTCTGTTCACAGCAATGAAACCCAAACTAAGACAGAAGATGGTAGCAGGGACTGGGGTATTGCTGTGATAGGCCTGACCATGCTTTTGTTCAGAAGAATATGGATTTGGGGACTTTGGATTTGGAAATCCACAGAATTCTTTAAGTGGAGCTTAATAGGCCAGACTAGTAGGGATATGGAAGACAGTGGTGCTGAGGGACACTTGAACTGTGTAGGCCTGACAGCCCAAGAGGTTTCAGTGGAGAGGAACTTTAATATGTGGCTGAGAGACTGTTTTTGTGATGTTTTGGTGAAGAACACAGCTGTTTTTGCCATTGTCTGAAGAGACTGCCCAGGACTAAGGTAAAGAGATTTATATTAATTGCATCTGCAAAGGAAGTCTCAAAGAAGCCCAACAAAGACTTTGTTCTCTGGTTAAGTCTGATAAAGTGAATTTTGAACAAATATAGCAAGCTGAGAAAGGAAAAGTACAAAATATATACTATTAAAGGGACTCCAGGAAGTGAAATGGAGCTGAATTCAAGGATTTTAAACTGAATTAAAGGAGTGGTGACCTTGGGGCAAGATTCTGCCCAGCTAAATTTAGGTTCAGGCTTGGTAGTACAAGCCTTTAATCCCAGGAGGGAAAGATAAGCAGATCTCTGAGTTGAAGGCCAGTTTAGAACTGAGCAAATTCTAGGTGAAGAAAAACTTTAATCCAGGCTTGGTGGACTACACCTTTAATCCCAGGGTTTAGGAGACAGGCATGCACATCTCTTGAGTTCAAAGTCAGTCTAAGGAGCAAGATTCAGGACAGCCAATTTAGGCAGTAAAAGACATGGGGAAAAGGAAGCTAGTGATATGGAGATGCACAGTTTGGACTTTTCCCAACTGCTTGGGGGATTGCAGTTAAGTGATTGGATGAATCTCAAAAGAGACCTTGAACTTTGGACTTTTAACACTGTTGAGACTGCTATAGACTACAGCGACTTTTGAAGTTGGACTAAATGCATTTTGCATTATGCTATGTTTAAGTATGGCCCCCATAGACTCAAGTTTGAACAAGTCTATGGTGGCCAGAGAGTGCAATGTGATGGTTTGTATATGATTGGCCCAGGATGTGAACCTATTAGGAGGTGTGGCCTTGTTGGAGTAGGTGTGTCATTGTGGGTTTGGGCTTAAAACTCTCACCCTAGTTGTCTCGAAGTCAGTCTTCAACTAGCAGCCTTCAGATGAAGACATAGAACTCTCAGCTCCTCCTGCACCATATCTGCCTGGATGCTGCCAGGTTTCTGCCTTGATGACAATGCATTTAACCTCTGAGCCTGTATGTCAGCCCCAATTAAATGTTGTCTTTTATAAAACTTGCATTGGTCATGATGTCTGTTCACAGCAGTGAATCACAAACTAAGACAGAACTCGACATATTTTGTGATAGAACTGAAGATTTTCATCTAACATATGTATGAATAAATTAAGGATTACACAGGATAATTGATAAAATTGAAGATTTTCTTTGAAAAATCTCAGATACAAATATAGGCATGCAAATACAATTATCACATAATTGAAAAAGGAAGTGGAGACATTTACAGATAAAACTGAAGATTTTCATTTAACATAAGGATGATAAATTAAAGGCTTACTAGGCTAATTGATAAAATTGAAGATTTATTTGGACAAAACTCAGATACAATGATAGGCATAAAAATACAATTAGAATATTACTAAAAGAGATATGGAGACATTTTCATATAATACTGAGGATTTTCATCTAATATATGTATGATAAAAAAGAGGATAACATAATTTATAAAATTGAATATTTTTTTAAAAAAAACATCAGATATATTGATAGGCATATAAATACAATTAGAATTGTAATGAAAAAGAAAATGGAGACATTTTCGATGGTAATGAAAAAGGAAATGGAGACATTTTCATGAAGTAATGAAGATTTTCATCTATGGTAAAATTGAGGATAACATAAGATAATGTATAAAATTGAAGATTTTTTGAAAAAATCAAAAACACTGATAGCCATACGAATATAATTATAATTCAATTGCAAAAGGAAGTGGAGACGTTTTATGATAGAACTGAAGATTTTCATCTAAAATATGCATGATAAAATTGAGGATTATATATGATATCTGATAAAATTGAAGATTTTTTTTGGAAAAATCTTACATACAATGATAGGCATACAAATAGAATTATCAGATAATTAAAAATGATTTGGAGACATTTTCTGATAAATCTCATCATTTCTTGTAACATATTTCTGATAAAGTAAAGGAAATTCATAGAAAAAAATAAAAATTGAAGATTTTTGTGGTAATCTTTACAGAAACAATGGTACGCATACAAATGCAATTAGAATGTAATTGAAAAAAGTATTGGAGCAATTTTCCTATAAAAGTGATGATTTTCCTCTACATATATATGATAAATTGAGGATAACTTAAGGTAATTTATGAAATTGATAAAATTTTTTGAAAAAACCCAGATGCAATGCTAAGCATACAAAGACAATTAGAATACAATTGTACAAGGAAGAGGAGACATTTTCTGATAAAACTGAAAATTTTATTTAACATATGTATGAAAAAATTGAGAATTCATAGGACAATTGATAATATTTAAGATATATTCAGAAAAATACTAGGATACAATGATAGGCATACAAGGACAATTAGAATACAAGTGAAAAAGGATGTGGGGACATATTCTGTTAATTCTGAAGATTTGCATCTAACTTATGGATGATAAAATGTATGATAACATAGGAAAATTGATAAAATTGTTGATGTTTCCAATAAAATCTCAGATACAATGAATGGCATACAAAAACAACTATAAATAAGTGAAAAAGAAGGTGGAGACATTTGTTGATAAAACTGAAGATTTTTATATAACAATTCTGACTAAATTTTGGAAATTCATGTGAAAATGTTAAAATTTGGAGATTTTTGTGGTAATTTTCACAGATATAATGGTAGGCATACAAATAAATAGTAATATAGTTGAAAAAGGAAGTGGAGATATTTTCTGATAAATCTGAGGAATTTTTAATATCATATATCTGATAAAATTATGGCAATTCATAGGAAAACTGTAATTTTTGAAGATTTTTTGGGAATTTTCACAGTTACAATGGTAGGCATACAAAGAAATAGTAATATAGTGGAAAAAAGAAGTGAAGATAATTGATGATAAATCTGAAGAATTTTGCATTACATACATCGGATAAAATTATGGAAATTCATAGGAAAGCTGTAACATTTAAAGATTTTTGTGTTAATTTTCACAGATACAATGATAGGCTTACAAATACAATAGGAATTTAATTGAAAAAAGGAATAGGGACATTTTCTGATAAGAATGATTTTAATCTAATATATATATATATATATACATATATATATGTATATATATATATGTGTGTGTGTGTGTGTGTTATATGTTATATATATATATATATATATATATATATAACATATATATATATATATATATATATGTTAAATTAAGGATAAAATAATTTATATAATTGAAAATATTTAGGAAAACAAAAACTCAGATACAAGAATATGCATACGAATACAACAAGAGTATTATTGATAAAGGAAGAGGACACATTTTTGTAAAGAACTAAAGACTTTCATCAACATGTGTATGATAAAATTGAGGATTACATGAGATAACTGATAAAATGAAGATTGATTTGGAAAAATACTCAGATACAATGATCTGCATAAAAATACAATTAGAGTATAATTGAAAAGTAAGTGGAAATATTTTCTTATAGAACTGAAGATTTTCATGTAAAATATGCATGGTAAAATTCAGGATTACATAGGATAACTGACAAAATTTGATTTTTTGAAAAAACTCAGATACAATCATAGGCATCGAAATATAATTAGAATGTAATTGAAAATGGAAGTACAGATATTTTCTGGTAAAACTGAAAATTTTAATTTATCATATGTATCATGAAATTGAGAATTATATATGATAACTGATAAAATTGAAGATTTTTTGGGAAAAAACTCAGATACAATGATAGGCATACAAATAGAATTATCACATATTTGAAAATTAACTGGAGAATTATTTTCTGAGAAAACTGAAGATTCCATATATCATAATACTGAGAAAGTAACGGAAATTCGGAGGAAAAATTTAAAAATTGAAAATTTTTGTGGTACTTTTCACAGAGATAATGGTAGGCATAGAAATATAATTAGTATGTAATCTAAAAATGAAGTGGAGATATTTTTATTTAAAATTAAAGATTTTCTGCTAAAATATCTATGATAAAATTGAGGATAACTTAAGATAATATACAAAATAGAAGATTTTTTTGAAAAAACTCAGATACAAGGATAAGCATACAAATACATTTAGAATATAATTGAAGAAGGTAGTGGAGTCATTTTCATATACAACAGAAGATTTTCATATAACATACCTATGATAAAATGAGGATATCATAAGGAAATTTGTAAAATTAAAGATATTTGGAAAAAGTCAGATATAACGATGGGCATAGAAATACAGTTAGAATAAACCTGATAAAACTGAAGAATTTAATCTAACATATGTATGATAAAATTAAGGATTACTAAGATAATGTATAAAATTGAAGACTTATTTGTACAATACTCAAATAAAATGATTGGCATAAAAATACATTTAGAATATAACTAAAAAGACGTGGAGACATTGCCATATAAAACAGAAGATTTTCATCTAAAAATAAATATGATAAAAATGAGGACAACATTACATAATTTAAAAAATTGAATATTTAAAAAATCTCAGATATGTTGATAGTCATATAAATACAATTAGAATGTAATTGAAAAAGCAAATGGAGACAATTTCGTAAAGTAATGAAGATATTCAACTAACATATGTATGATAAAATTGAGTATAATGTAAGATAATGTATAAAATTGAAGATTCTTGAAAAAACTTAAATACAATGATAGCCATACAAATATAATTATAATTCAATTGAAAAAGGAAGTGGAGACATTTTATGATAGAACTGACGATTTTCATCTAAAATATGCTTGATAAAATTGAGGATTATATAGGATATCTGATAAAATTGAAGATTTTTTTTGGAAAAATCTCACATACATACATGCATACAAATAGAATTATCAGATAATTGAAAAAGGAGTGGAAATATTTTCTGAAAAAAACTAATGATTTCTTATAACATATTTCTAATAAAGTAAGAAAAATTCATAGGAAAAACTTTAAAATTAAAGATGTTTGGTAATTCTCACAGATATAATGGTATGCATACAAATGCAATTTAAAAAGGAAGTTGAGATATATTCCTATAAAACTGGTGATTTTCCTCTACCATATGATGATAAAATTGAGGATAACTTAAGGTAATTTATAAAATTGAAGATATTTTGGAAAACAAGATCTCAGATACAAGGATAGGCATACAAATACAACTAGAGTATTATTGAAAAAGGAAGAGGACACATTTTTGTAAATAACTGAAGATTTTCATCTAACATATATATGATAAAATTGAGGGTTATGTAGGATAACTGATGAAATTGAATACTACTGAAAAACAAAGTGGAGACATTTTCTGATAAAACTGAAGATTACTAGGGTAATTGATAAAATTGAAGATGTATTTGAACAAAACTCAGATACAATGATAGGAATAAAACTAAAAATATAACTGAAAGAAATGTGGAGATATTTTCATATAAAACTGAAGATTATCATCTAATATATGTATGATAAGAATGAGGATAATGTAACAACATAATTTATAAAATTGAATATTTTGTTAAAAATCACATACATTTATACGGATATAAATACAATTAGACATTTTCTCATAAAACTGAATATTTTTGTATAATATTTCTGATAAAACTATGATAATTTAAGAGAAAATGTTAAAATTTGAAGATTTTTTGTGGTAATTTTCACAGATACAGTGTTAGGTATATAAAAAAATTAAAAAAAATAGAAAAAAGTAAGTGGAGATATTTTCTAATAAATTTGAAGAATATTGTATAATATATATCTGATAAAATTATGGAAATTCATAAGAAAACTAAAATTTGTAGATTACTGTGGTAGTTTTCACAGATAAAATGATGTTTACAAACACAATTAGGATGCAACTGAGAAAAGGAATAGATACATTTTATGATAAAAGTGAAGAATTTCATCTAACAAATGTATGTTAAAATTGAGGATAACATATGTTAATTTATAAAATTGAAGATATTCAATTTTATACAAAAACAAAAACTCAGATACAAGGATAGGCATACAAATACAACTAGCATATTATTGAAAAAGAAAGAGGAGACATTTTCATAAAGAACTGATGATTTTCATTTAATATATGTATGATAAAATTGAGGATTACATAGGATAACTGATGAAATTGAAAATTTTCTTAGAAAAATCTCACATAAAATGATAGGCATACAAGTACAATTAGAATAGACATGAAAAAGGATGTAGAGACATTTTTGTATAAAACTGAAGATCTTTTATAACATATGAATAAAATTGAGGATAACATAAGATAATTTTTAAAACTGAAGATTTCTTTGAAAAACAAACTAAGATACAATGATAGCAATGATATACAATTAGAATACATTTCAAAATTAAGTGGACATATTTTCTGATAGAACTGAAGAGTTCCATCAAACATATGTATGATAAAATTGAGGATTACCTGGGTTAAATGATACAATTTAATATTTCTTGGAAAATTTTCAGATACAATAATAGGCATACAAATATAATTATCAAATATAATAATAGATAAAGGAAGTGGAGTCATTTTCTGATAAAACTAAAGATTTTGTAGAACATATTCCAAATAAAATAATGGAAATAAATAGCAAAAATTTCAAAATTGTAGATATTTTTGGAAATTTTCACAGATAAAATGTTATGCCTCAAAAATTAGAATGTAATTGAAAAAAGAAGTGCAGACATTTTCTTATAAAACTTAAGACTGTCATCTAACATTTGTATGATAATATTGAGGATAACTTAAGATAATTTATAAAATGAAGATTTTTGGAAAAATTCAGATGCAATGAAAGGCATACAAATACAATTAGAATACAAATGAAAAATGGAGACATTTTCTGATAAAACTGAAGATTTTCATCTAACATTTGTTTGTTAAAATTGAGGATTACATAGGATAAATAATACATTGAAATTTATTCAGAAAAGCACTCAGATACAATGATAGGTTAAGAAATACAATTAGAATAAAATTGAAAAAGGAAGGGGAGGCATATTTTGTTAAATCTGAATATTTACATGAACTTATATATGATAAAAGAGATGATAACATAGGAAGGTTGATAAAATTGAAGCTATTTTATAAAATCTCAGATACAATGAAAGGCATACAAATACAATTAACATATAAGTGAAAAAGAAAGGGGGCATTTTCTGATAAAAGTGAAGTTTTTTGTATAACATTTCTGATTAAATTTTGAAAATTCATGTGAAAATGTTAAAATTTGAAGAGTTTAGTGCTAATTTTCACAGATATAATGGTAGGCATACAAATAAAATAATAATATATTTGAAAAGGAAGTGGAGGTATTTTTCTGATAACTATGAAGAAGTTTCCACAACATATATCTGATAAAATGATGGAAATACATAGGAAAACTATAAACTGAAAAGGTTTGTTGTAATGTTCATAGATACAATGATAGGCTTACAAATACAATTAGAATGTAATTGAAAAAAGAAATGAGACATTTTCTGATAAAAGTGAAAATTTTCATCTAGCAAATATATGTTAAAATTGAGGATAACGTAAGATAATTTATTAAATTGAACATATTTTGGAAAACAAAAACTCAGATGGAAGGATAGGCACACAAACCACTAGAGTATTATTGAAAAAGGAAGAGGAGACATTTGCATAAAAACCAAAGATTTTCATCTAACCTATGTATGAAAAAATTGAGGATAACAAAAGATAATTGATAAAGTTGAAACTTAATTTGGAAAAAACTCAGTTACATTGGTAGGCACGAAAAATGCAATTAGAATATAAATGAAAAGGGAAGTGGAGATATTTTCTGACAGAACTGAAGATTTTCATCAAAAATATGCATGATAAAATTGAGGATTACATAGGGAAATTTATTAACATGAAGATTAATTCAGACTAAACTCGGATACAATGATAGGTATACAAATACAATTAGAATACAATTGAAAATGGATGTAAAGACATATTCTGTTAATTCTAAAGATTTGTATCTAACATGTATGATAAACTTTATGATAACATAGGAAAATGGATAAAAATGAAGATTTGTTTGATAAAATCTCAGATTCAATGAAAGGCATATGAATACAACAAAATTATAAGTGAAAAAAGAAAGTGGAGACATAACTGATAAAACTGAAGATTTTTGTATAACATATCTGATTAAATTATGGAAATTTATGAGAATATATTGAAATGTGAAGATTTTTGTGATAATTTTCACAGATACAATGTTATGTATACAAATAAATAATAATATAGTTAAAAAGGTAGTGGAGATATTTTCTAAAAATTTGAAGAATTTTGCATAACGTATCTCTGATAAAATTATTGAAATTCATAGGAAAATTGTAAAATTTGCAGATTTGTGTAGTAATTTTCACAGGTACAATGATAGGCATACAAACACAATTAGAATGTAATTGAGAAAAGGAATAGAGATATTTTCTGATAAAACTGAGGATTTTCTTCTAACAAATGTATGTTAAAATTGAGAATAACAAGATAATTTATAAAATTGAAGATATTTTGGAAAACAAAAACTCAGATACAAGGATAGGCATACAAATACAACTAGAGTATTATTGAAAAAAGGAAGAGGACTAATTTTTGTAAAGAACTGAAGATTTTCATCTAACATATGTATGATAAAATTGAGGATAACATAAGATAATTTAGATGCAATTATATGCATACAAATACAATTAGAATTCAATTGAAAAAAGGACATGGAGCCATATTCTTTTTATGCTGAAACTTTACATATAACATATGGATGATGAAATGGATAACATAGGAAAATTGATTAAATTGAAGATTTTTGTGATAAAAACTCAGATACAATGAAAGACATACAAGTACAACAACAAATAATTAGAAAAGAAAGTGAAGACATTTTCTGATAAAACTGAAGATTTTTTTCAACATTTCTGATTTAATTATGGAAATTCATGTGACAATATTAAAATTTGAAGATTTTTGTGGTAATTTCCACAGATACAATGGTAGGCATACAAATAAATAATAATATTGTTGAAAAAGGAAGTGGAGATATTTTCTGATAAATCTGAGTAATTTTGCATAATCTATATGATAAAATTATGGAAATTCATAGGAAAACAGTAAAATTTGAAGATTTTGGTGGTAATTTTAACAGATACAATGGTAGGCATACAAATAAAGAATAATATATTGGAAAAAGGAAGTAGAGATACTTTCTGATAAATGTGAAGAATTTTACATAATAATTATCTGATAAAAATAAATCTATAAGAAAACTGTAAAATTTGACGATTTTTGTGGTAATTTTCACTGATACAGTGATAGGATTACAAACACAATTAGAATGTAATTGATAAAAGGTATAGAGACGTTTTCTGATAAAATAGATGATTTTCCTCTAACATATGTATGTTCAAATGGAGAATAACAGAAGATAATTTATAAAATTGAAGATATTTTGGAAAACAAAAACTCAGATACAAGGATAGGCATACAAATACAACTAGAGTATTATTGAAAAAGGAAGAGGAAACATTTTTTAAGGAACTGAAGATTTTCATTCCTCCTTTGAGGGACATCTGGGCTCCTTCCAGCTTCTGTCTGTTATAAATAAGGCTGCTATTAACATAGTGGAGCATTTGCTTTATTGCAAGCAGCGAAATCCTCTGGATATATGTCTAGGAGTGGTATGACAGGGTACTCTGGAAGTGTCAGGCCCAATTTTCTGAGCAACCGCCAGACTGATTTCCAAAGCAGTTGTACCATCTTGCAAACCCACCAACAGTGGAGGAATGTTCCTCTTTATCCACATCCACGCCAGCACCTGTTGTCTATTGAGTTTTTAATCTTAGCCATTCTTACTGGTGTGAGGTGGAAACTCAGGGTTGTTTTGATTTGCATTTCCCTGATGATTAATGATGTTGAACATCTCTTAATGTGCTTCACAGCCATCTGAATTTCTTCTAGTGAAATTTTTTTTATTTAGCTATGTACCCCATTTTTAAATAGGGTTATTTGGTTCTTTGGGGTCTAACTTCTTGAGTTCTTTGTATGTATTGTATATTAGCCCTCTGTCAGATGTGGGGTTAGTGAAAATCTTTTCCCAACTTGTTGGTTGCCATTTTGTCCTTCTGTCAGTGTCCTTTGCTTACATAAACTTTGTAATTTTATAAACTCCCATTTGTCAATTCTTGATCTTAGAGCATAAGCTATTGGTGTTCTGTTCAGGAACTTTTCCCATTGTGTCCATGTCCTCCAGGTTTTCCCAGTTACTTTTCTACTAGTTTCAGTGTGTCTGGCTTTATGTGGACGTCCTTGATCAACTTGGAGTTGATCTTAGTACAAGGTCAATTTGCATTCTTCTGCATGTTGACCTCCAGTTGATCCAGCACCATTTCTTGATAAGGCAATCTTTTTTTCCACTGGATGGTTGTAGCTATTTTATCAATGATCAAGTGACCATAACTCTGTGGGTTCATTTCTGGGACTTCAATTCTATTCCATTAATCTACTGGCCTGTCTCTGTACCAATACCACGCAGTTTTTAACACAGTTGCTCTGTAGTACTGCTTGAGGACAGGGATATTGATTCCCCCAGAAGTCCTATTATTGTTGAAAATAGTTTTAGCTATCCTGGGTTTTTTGTTACTCCAGATGAATTTAAGAATTGCTCTTTCAAGATCTCTGAATAATTGATTTGGGATTTTGATGGGGATTGCATTGAATCTGTAGATTTATTTTGGCAAGATGGCCATTTTTACTATCTTGATTCTGCCAATACATGAGCATGGAATATTTTTCCATCAGATGACCATGTGGTATTATTTTCTTTTAGTTTGTTTCTGTAGTGGATTGCATTGATGGATTTCCATATGTTGAACCATCCCTGAATCCCTGGGATGAAGCCTTCTTGATCATGTTGAATGATCATTTTGATGTACTCTTGGATTCAGTTGGCAAGGATATTCTTTAGTATTTTTGCATCGATATTCATAAGGGAAATTGGCCTATAGTTCTCTTTCTTTGTTGTGTCTTTGTGTGGTTTTGGTATCAGCATAATTGTGGCATCGTAGAAGTCGTTGGGCAGTTTTCATTCTGTTTCTGTTTTGTGGAATAGTTTGAATAGTATTGGTGTTAGGTCTTCTTTGAAAGTCTGATAAAATTCTGCACTGAAACCATCTGATCACGTACTTTTTTTTGGTTGGGAGACTTTTTATAACCCTTTCTATTTCTCTAGGGTTTATGGGACTGTTTATCTGATCTAATTGATCCTGATTTAATTTTGGTATTTGGTATCTGTCTAGGAAATTGTCCATTTCCTCCAGATTCTCCAGTTTCTTTTGTAGTAGAATCTGATGATTTTTGAATTTTCTGTTTCTGTTATATCCCCCTTTTCATATCTAATTTTGTTAATTTGAATACTGTCTCTGTGTCCATTGGTTAATCTGGTTAAGGGTTTATTTATCTTGTTGATTTTCTCAAAGAACCAGCTCCTGGTTTTGTTTATTCTTTGTCTGGTTCACTTTGTTTCTACTTGATTGATTTCAGCCCTTAGTTTGATGGATTTACTGTCTTCTACTACTCATGGGTGAATAAGCTTCTTTTTGTTCCAGGGCTTTCAGGTGTGCTGCCATGCTGCTAGTGTATGCTCTCTCAAGTTTCTTTTTGGAGGCAATCAGGGTTATGCGTTATCCTCTTAGCACTGCTTTCATTGTGTCCCATAGATTGGCTAGGTTGTACCTTCATTTTCATGGAATTCTAAAAAAGTCTTTGATTTCTTTCATTATTTCTTCCTTGACCAAGGTGTTATTGAGTAAAGTATTGTTCAGTTTCCATGTGTATGTGGGTTTTCTGTTGTTTTTCTTGCTATTGAATATCACTTTTACTCCACAGTGATCTGATAGAAGGCATGGGATTAGTTCAATCTTCCTGTATTTGTTGACATCTGTCTTGTGGCCAATTATATGATTGATTTTGGAGAAGGTATCATGCATGCTGAGATAAAGGTATATTTTTGCTTTGGCATTAAATGTTATACGTGTGTGTGTGTGTGTGTGTGTGTGTGTGTGTGTATGTATGTATGTATGTTACATCCAAATGGTCCAACGCTTCAATTAGTTTCACTGTGTCCCTGTTTAGTTTCTGGTTTCCTGATCGGTCCATTGAGCATAGTGGAGTGTTGAAGTCACCCACAATTATTTCCTTAGGTGTAAAGTGTGCTTTGAGCTTTATAAAATTTCTTTTACAAATGAAGGTGCCCTTGCATTTGGAGCATAGTTGTTCAGAATTGAGAGTTCTTCTTGGTGGATTTTTTCCTTTGACTAGCAAGAAGTGACCTTCTGTTTCTCTTTTGATGACTTTAGGTTGAAAGTCAATTTTATCTGATATTAGAATGGCTACTCCACCTTCTTTCCTGAGACCATTTACTTGTAAACTTGTCTTCCAGCCCTTTACTCTAAGGTAATGTTTGTCTTGGACACGGAGACGTATTTCCTGTTTCCAGCAAAATATAGGGTCCTGTTTCCATATCCAGTCTGTTACTCTATGTCTTTTTATTTGGGAATTGAGTCCATTGCTGTTAAGCGGTATTAAGTAATAGTAGTTATTACATCCTGACATTTTTGAAATTATTTTTGTATATTTGAGTGGTTATCTTCTTTTGGGTTTGATGAGACAAAGTTTCCATCTTGCTTTTTCTGGGGTGTTGTTTCCTTGTGTTGGTGTTTTTCCCTATTATCCTTTGTAGGGCTGTGTTTCTGGAAAGAAAATATGCAAATTTGGTTTTGTCATGGAATACCTTGGTTTCTCCATCTATGACGATTGAGAGTTTTGCTGAGTAGTGTAGTTTTGGCTGAAATTTGTGTTCTCTTAGAGTTGCTTGGTATCTGCCCAGGATCTTCTAGCTTTCATGGTCTCAGGTGAGAAGCCTGATATAATCCTGATAGGTCTTCCTTTATTTGTTACTTGGCCTTTTTCTCTTACTGCCTTCAATATTCTTTCTTTGTTTAGTACATTTGGGGTTTTGATAAATATGTGACAGGAGTATTTATGTTCTGGTCCATTCTGTTTGGAGTTCTGTAGGATTCTTGTATATTCATGGGCATCTCTAATTAGGTTGGGGAAGTTTTCTTCCTTAATTTTGTAGAGATATTTACTGGCCCTTTAAGTTGTATATCTTCTGTCTCATCTATTCCTATAACCCTTTGGTTTGGTCTTCTCATTGTGTCCTGGATTTCCTGGATGTTTTGGGTTACAAGCTTTTTGGATTTTGCATTTTCTTGGACTGTTGAATCGAAGGTTTCAATGGTATCTTTGGCATCTGAGATTCTTTCTTCTATCTCATGTATTCTATTGTTGATATTTGCATCTATGGCCCCTGATTTCTTCCCAAGGTTTTCTATCTGCAAAATTGTCTCTGTTTGGGATTTCTTAGTTGTTTCTACTTCTGTTTTTATCCTGGGTGTTATTGCTCAGATCTTCTGCTTGCTTGTTTGTATTTTCATGTATTTCTTTAAGAGATTATTGTGGTTTCTCTTTCATAACTTGTTGACCCACATTCCCCTATAATTCTGTAAGTGGTTCTTATAATTCTTCCTTATTGGCTTCTATTTTTTGATCCATATTCTCCTGAATTTCTTCAGGTGATTTTTGTGTTTGCCTTGTAAGGGCTTCTAATTTTTGATCCATTTTCTCCCATATTTCTTTAAGAGATCTATCTATGTGTTAAACTATCAGCATCCAGACCAGTGATTTTAGATGAAAATCTTGTTTTCCTGATGTGTTGGGGTATCCGGGACTTACTGCTGTCAGGGAACTGGGTTCAGATGCTGCCATATTGCCTTGATTTGTGTTAGTGTTCATATGTTTGCCTTTTGCCATCTGGTTTTCTCTGGCCTTAGTTGGTCCTGTAGTTACCAGCTGGTACTTGAACCTCCTGAGGGTTCATATGGCTATTTCCCCACCACTGGATGACTGGGCTTCCCCTGGCACAGACTGCTGGTGTGTTGTTCTTCTCTTGGGTGCTGTTGGACCCTGGTGTATCTTCTGGTTCTGCCCCTCTGAATCCAAGCAGCTGCCATTAAGATGGCTGCAGTAGCGCAGAGTGCAGGGACCACCTCAGGGCACAGATCCCATGCCTGGTTGGGACCCACGAACCACTGCTTTGCCCAGATACCTGCCTGGTGGCCTTGAGTCCCTAGGGATCCCAAATTCTGGACATTACAGGTACCTCGTTCAGCTTGCTTAGTCCAGACAGCTGCAAGGATGCTGTCGGTGCCCTCGGGGAGTGGTGACTGTCGACATTTATATTTAAAAATGAAAAATTTGCTCTAAAATATCTATGATAAAATTGAGGATATCTTAAGATAATTTATAAAATTGAATATTTTTTGAAAAAATTCTCTGAAACAATGATATGCCTACAATTATTTTAGAGTATAATTGAGAGAATGTGGAGACATTTTCATATAAAACTGAAGATTTTCATATAACATACATATGATTAAAATGAGGATATCATAAGGTAATTTATAAAATTAAAGATTTTTGGATAAACACTCAGATACAATGATAGGCATAGAAATAAAATAAGAATACAACTGAAAAATGAAGTATAGACATTTTCTGATAAAACAAGATTTTCACCTAACATATGTATGATAAAATAAATGATAGCTAGGGTAATTGATAAAATTGAAGATTTATTAGGAAAAACTCAGATACAGTGTAGTGTAAAAATACAATTAGAATATAACTAAAAGAGATGTGGAGACATTTTCATATAAATCTGAAGATTTTCATCTAATATATGCATGATAAAAAGGAGGATAACATAATATAATTTATAAAATTGAATATGTTTTTTAAAAATCCTCAGATACATTGACAGGCATATAAATACAATTAGAATGTAATTGAAAAAGAAATGGAGAGGACACAGCAGGAGAGGCCCAGGTAGACACTCCTTCCAGGGCTACACTCACTGGGGGATCTGCTATGCTCTCCGTGCCAGGCAGGCCAAGCTCTGCCTAGGCTCTGCGGGGCTTCCCACCGTGATCTCAGGCCATGCACTGAGGCAGCGGGCAGCAACCAGCTTGTGGGCCCAGGACCAGTTGTAGCGGCGGGCCTCCATATTGCAACCAGGACACAGCTGGAGAGGCCCAGGTAGACACTCCTTCCGGGGCTAACCTCATGGGGGATCTGCTAGGCTCTCCCTGCCAGGCAGGCCGAGCTCCACCTAGGTTCTGCAGGACTTCTCCCGCACCCTCTGACCATGCACTGAGGCAGCGGGAAGCAACCAGCTCTCAGGCCCAGGACCAGCGGTAGCGGCGGGCCACCATATTGCAACCAGGACACAGCGGGAGAGGCCCACATAGACAGACTCCTTCAGGGACTACGATCACAAGGGTGGCAGCCAGCTCATGATCCCTTAGAGCAGCAGTCACACATATTCACCAGTAGAGAAACAACAGGTGAGCCCAGCCTCACTGGAGATTCAAACACCAGCCAGTGACAACAAGGCCAACTAACACCAGAAATAACCAGATGGCAAAAGGAAAATGAAGGAACATTACTAACAGAAATCAAGGCAACATAACAGCATCTGAACCCAGTTCTCCAACAATAGGAAGCCTTGGATACCCCAAAACACCAGAAAAACAAGACTTGGATATAAAATCACTGGTCAGGATGCTGGTAGCTGAACACATAGAAAAATCTTGTAAAGAAATAGAGGAGAAAATGGATCAAAAGTTAGAAGCCTTTACAAGGCAAATACAAAAATCACTTCAAGAAACTCAGGAGAAGATGGATCAAAAGGAAGAAAGACAAAAATCACTTAAATACAGAAGAATGTGGGCCAACATGTAGAAGCTATGAAAGAGGAAACACAAAAATCTATTAAAGAAATACATGAAAACACAATCAAGCAAGCAAAAGATTGAGCACATCCATCCAGATACTAAAAACAGAAGTAGAAACAACTAAGACATTGCAGAGGGATACAACATTGGAGATAGAAAACCTTGGGAAGAAATCAGGGGCCATAGATGCAAATATCAACAATAGAATACAAGAGATAGAAGACAGAATCTCAGAAGCTGAAGATACCATAGGAACCATTGATTCAACAGTCAAAAAAAATAATAAATGCAAAAAGGTTGTAACCCAAAACATCCAGGAAATCCAGGACACAATGAGAAGACCAAAGAGTGAAGATTTACAAGTTAAAGGGTCACCAAATATCTTCTATAAAATTATGGAAGAAAATGTCCCCAACGTAAAGAGAGAGATGCCCATGAATATACAAGAAGCGTATAGAACCCCAAACAGACTGGACTAGAACAGAAATACATCCTGTCACATAATAATCAAAACTCCAAATGTACTAAACAAAGAAAGAATATTAAAGGCAGCAAGAGAAAAAGGCCAAGTAACCTATAAAGGAAGACCTATCAGAATAACACCAGAATTCTCAGCTGAGACCATGAAAGCTAGAAGATCCTGGGCAGATATCATGCGAACTCTAAGAGAACACAAACTTCAGCCAAAACTACTTTACCCAGCAAAACTCTCAATCGCCATAGATGGAGACATCAAGGTATTCCATGACAAAACAAAATTTGCACAATATCTTTCCACAAATCCACCGCTACAAAGGATAATAGGGGGAAAACCCCAAGACAAGGTGAGAAACTACACCCAGGAAGAAGCAAGATAGAAACCTCCTCTCATCAAACCCAAAAGAAGATAACCTCTCGAATATAAAAAAATAAATAAATAAAAATAAATAAATAAAAATAATTCCAAAAATGTCTGGAGGAAATAATTACTATTCCTTAATATCTCTTAACATCAATGGACTCAATTCCCCAATAAAAAGACATAGATTAACAGATTGGATACAGAATCAGAACCCTACATTTTGCTGCATACAGGAAATACATATCAGTGTTAAAAACAAACACTGCCTTAGAGTAAAAGGCTGGAAGACAATTTTACAAGCAAATGGTCTCAGGAAACAAGCTGGAGTAGCCATTCTAATATCAGATAAAATAGACTTCCGACCTAAAGTCATCAAAAGAGACTCAGAAGGTCGCTTCTTGCTGATCAAAGGGAAAATCCACCAAGAAGAGCTCTCAATACTGAACATTTATGCTCCAAATGCAAGGGCACCCTCCTTCATAAAAGAAACCTTTCTAAAGCTAAAAGCACACATTATACCTAACACAATAATTGTGGGTGACTTCAACACTCCACTCTCCTCAATTGACCGATCAGGAAAGCAGAAACTAAACAGGGACACAGTGAAACTAATTGAAACTTTGGACCAATTGGATTTAACAGAAATGTATACAACATTTCATCCTAAAGCTAAAGAATATACCTTTTTCTCAGCACCCCATGTTACCTTCTCCAAAATTGATCATATAATTAGTCACAAGACAGATGTCAACAAATACAAGAAGATCGAGCTAATCCCATGCCTCTTATCAGATCACCATGGAGTAAGAATGGCCTTCAATAGCAACAAAAACAACAGAAAGCCCACATACACATGGAAACTGAACAATACTCTACTCAATGACACCTAGGTCAAGGAAGAAATA
Organism: Apodemus agrarius; assembly: GCA_964023405.1. Lineage (NCBI taxonomy): Eukaryota > Metazoa > Chordata > Mammalia > Rodentia > Muridae > Apodemus > Apodemus agrarius. Next base: position 88,618,799 of record OZ030018.1, on the reverse strand, counting down.
AAAAAAAGAAATCAAAGACTTTTTAGAATTCAATGAAAATGAAGGTACAACCGACCCAAATCTAAGGGACACAATGAAAGCAGTGCTAAGAGGAAAACTCATAGCTCTAAGTGCATCCATAAAGAAACTGGAGAGAGCATACACTAGCAACTTAACAGCACACCTTAAAGCCCTGGAAGAAAAAGAAGTTAACACACCCAGGAGGAGTAGAAGACAAGAAGTCATCAAACTCAGGGCTGAAATCAATAGAGTAGACAAAAAGAAAACCATACAAAGAATCAACAAGACCAGGAACTGGTTCTTTGAGAAAATCAACAAATAGATAAACCCTTAGCCAGACTAACCAAAGGACACAGAGACAGTATACAAATTAACAAAATTAGAAATGAAAGGGGAGACATAACAACAGAAACTGAGGAAATTCAAAAGACCATCAGATCCTACTACAAAGGTCTATACTCAAAACAACTGGAGAATCTGTAGGAAATGGACAATTTCCTAGACAGATACCAAATACCAAAATTAAATCAGCATCGATTAGATCAGCTAAATAGTCCCATAACCCCTAAAGAAATAGAAGGGTTTATAGAAAGCCCCCCAACCAAAAAAAGTAGGGGACCAGATGGTTTTAGTGCAGAATTCTACCAGACCTTCACAGAAGACATAACACCAATACTTTTCAAACTATTCCACAAAATAGAGACAGAAGGGACACTGCCCAAATCATTCTTTGAAGCTACAATTATGCTAATACCTAAACCACAAAAAAATCCAACAAAAAAGAGAAATACAGGCCAATTTCTCTTATGAATACCGATGCAAAAATACTAAAAATAATTCTTGCCACCTGAATCCAAGAGCACATCAAAACGAACATTCACCATGATCAAGTAGGCTTCATCCCAGGGATGCAGGGATGGTTCAATATACGGAAATCCATCAATGTAATCCACTACATAAACAATCTGAAAGAAAAAAAACACATGGTCATCTCATTAGATGCTGAAAACGCATTCGACAAAAGTCAGCATCCTTTCATGCTAAAAGTCTTGGAAAGAGCAGCAAATCAAGGCCCATACCTAAAGATAGTAAAAGCAATCTACAGCAAACCAGTAGCCAACATTAAAATAAATGGAGAGAAAATTGAAGCATTCCCACTAAAATCAGGGACTAGACAAGGCTGCCCTCTCTCTCCATATCTTTTCAATATAGTACTCAAAGTTCTAGCAAGAGCAATTATACAACATAAGGAAGTCAAATGGATACAAATTGGAAAGGAAGAAGTCAAACTATCATTATTTGCAGATGATATGATAGTTTACTTAAGCGACCCAAAAAACTCCACCAGAGAATTTCTACAGCTGATAAACAACTTCAGCAAAGTGGCAGGTTATAAAATTAACTCAAGCAAATCAGTAGCCTTCTTGTACTCAAAGGACCAGCAGCCTGAGAAAGAAGTTAGGGAAATAACACCCCTCACAATAGCCACAAAAAACATAAAGTACATTGGGTAACTCTAACCAAACAAGCACAAGATCTGTACAACAGGAACTTCAAGTCCTTGAAGAAAGAAATCGAAGAAGATCTCAGAAGATGGAAAAATATTTCTTGCTCCTGGATTTGCAGGATCAATATAGTAAAAATGGCCATCTTGCCAAACGCAATATACAGATTCAATGCGATCCCCATCAAAATCCCAACTCAATTCTTCATAGATCTAGAAAGAGCAATTCACAAATTCATCTGGAGTAACAAAAAACCCAGGATAGCTAAAACTATTCTCAACAATAAAAGGACTAATGGGGGAATCTATATCCCTGACCTTAAGCAGTACTACAGAGCAATTGTGTTAAAAACTGCATGGTATTAGTACAGCAACAGGCAAGTAGATCAATGGAATAGGATTGAAGACCCAGAAATTAACCCACAGACTTATGGTCACTTGATCTTTGATAAAGGAGCCACAACCATCCAGTGGAATAAAGATAGACTTTTCAACAAATGGTGCAGGTTCAACTAGAGGTCAACATGCAGAAGAATGCGAATTGACCAACTCTTATCTCTTTGCACTAAGATCAACTCCAAGTGGATCAAGGACCTCCACATAAAACCAGACACACTGAAACTATTAGAAAAGAAACTTGGGAAGACCCTGGAGGACATGGGCACAGGGGAAAAGTTCCTGAACAGAACACCAATAGCTTAGGCACTAAGATCAAGAATTAACAAATGGGACCTTGTAAAATTACAAAGTTTCTGCAAGGCAAAGGACTCTGTCAGAAGGACAAAACGGCAACCAACAAAGTGGGAAAAGATCTTCACCAACCCCACATCCAACAGAGGGCTAATATCCAATATATAGAAAGAACTCAAGAAGTTAGACCGCAGAGAAACAAATAACCCTATCAAAAAATGGGGTCCAGAGCTAAACAAAGAATTTTCACCAGAAGAAATTCGGATGGCCTCGAAACACCTTAAGAGATGTTCAACATCATTAGTCATCAGGGAAATGCAAATCAAAACAACCCTGAGATTCCACCTCAGACCAGTCAGAATGGCTAAGATTAAAAACTTCTTGAGTTCTTTGTATATATTGGATATTAGCCCTCTGTTGGATGTGGGGTTGGTGAAGATCTTTTCCCACTTTGTTGGTTGCCGTTTTGTCCTTCTGACAGAGTCCTTTGCCTTGCAGAAACTTTGTAATTTTACAAGGTCCCATTTGTCAATTTTTGATCTTAGTGCCTAAGTTATTGGTGTTCTGTTCAGGAACTTTTCTCCTGTGCCCATGTCCTCCAGGGTCTTCCCAAGACAATAAGTGCTGGCGAGGATGTGGAGAAAGAGGAACATTCCTCCACTGTTGGTGGGATTGCAAAATGGTAAAACTGCTCTGGAAATCAGTTTGGCGGTTCCTCAGAAAATTGGGCATGCCACTTCCAGAGGACCCTGGCATACCACTCCTGGGCACATACCCAGAGGATTCCCCTGCATACAATAAAGACACATGCTCCACTATGTTTATATCAGCCTTGTTTATTATAGCCAGAAATTGGAAGGAGCCCAAATATCCCTCAAAGGAGGAATGGATACAGAAAATGTTGTATATTTATACAATGGAATACTACTCAGCAATTAAAAATAATGAATTCATGCAATTTGTAGGTAAATGGTTAGACCTGGATAATATCATCCTGAGTGAGTTAACCCAATCACGAAAGAATACACATGAAATGCAATCACTGATAAGTGGATATTAATGAGCCCAGAAGCCCTAAATACTCAAGGCACAATTAGCAAGTCAAATGATTCCCAAGAAGAAGAAAGGAGAGCACCCTGGGCCTGTAAAGATTGGATTCACTTTTGTAAAGAAACCATGGGGGTAGGGGGAATGATTGGGGAATAGTTGGGGGGAGAGGAACTATGGGACGTATGGTGGGGGAGAACTGGGAAATGGGAAAGCTTTTGGAATGTAAACATAGAATATAGAAAATAAAAATTAAAAAAAAGAAAAGGATGTGGAGACAGTTTCATAAATTAGTGAATATTTTCATCTAACATATGTATGATAAAAATTGAGGATAACATAACGTATAAAATTGAAGATTTTTTTGAAAAAAATAATAAGTTAATTGATAGCCATACAAATATATTTAGAATTCAATTGAAAAGGGACGTGGAGATATTTTGTGATAAAACAATATTTTCATCTAAAATATGCATGATAAAATTGAAGATTACATAGGATATCTGATCAAATTGAAGATTTTTTTGGAAAAAACTCATACAATGATAGGCATACAAAAAGATTGTCAGATAATTGAAAAGAACTTGGAGTCATTTTCTGATAATACTAAAGATTTCATATAATATATTTGTGAGGAAGTAAGGTAAATTCATAGGAAAATTTTAAAAATTGAAGATTTTTGTCGGAATTTTCATAGATACAATGGTAAGCATACAAATTCATTTAGAATGTAATAGAAAAAGTAAGTGGAGCCATTTCATATAAAACTAAAGATTTTCCTCTAACATTTGTGTGATAAAATTGAGGAAAACTTAGGATAATTTAAAAAAATAATGATATTTTTTGCAAAAAATCCTCAGATACAATGATAAGCTTACAAATATTATTCAAATTCAATTGAAAAAGAGGACAAGACAATTTCCCATAAACCTGAAGATTTTCATTTAACATATGTATGACAAAATTGAGAATTACAGTGGATAACTGATTAATTGAAAATATTCTCCAGAAAAAAAAGCTTCTATGTTTTGCCAGAAAATGTCTCCACTTCATTTTCCATTATGTGAAAATTTTATTTGAATGCCTCTCATTGTATTTGATATTTTCCAAAAAATCTTCAATTTTATCTGTTATCATATGTAATATCATGCTTGCCTTTTTTGTGAGTTTACTACAACCTTCTTATAGACTCCTGCTTTGTTATTGCTCTGGGCTTGATTCTCCAGTGGCTCCAGGGATCCAAAAAGGTCTCTGCTCACCCTGCAGAACTTGAGGAGATGATTCTTCCTCTGGAGACAACCCCAGTGAATTTCTCTTCTAGAACTCTGGTTGGCCAGTTCAAGTCTAACATCTCTTCCAGATGACTGATTCAATGGAGCCTCTCCAAAATCCTCAGGCAATTGCTCTGCTTTGCCTCAGACTAATTCTGTCAATTCTGACTCCTTCCTATTCCCAGTCCTGAACTTTCTCTGGAGAAATTCTCACAAAAAGAAAACAAACAAACAAACAGCTCTACTCAACTGCAAAGCACACTGGCAATGAATGCACTGCTAACTCCAGTGAATTCTGCTGACTGAACAGAACTCTCTATTCTTGTGCTGTGCTTATATAGGTTTCCTTCAGTGAGGTGGGTGTATCCTATCTCTGACACACCCTGTGAGACCTAATCTGTCCACCGGATGAGCTTGTGGGGGATTAAAGGTGTGTGTCATGGTGTGTCTGTATTTCTGCAGGATCACATAGACCTTGAAAATCCTGGTTGTTATCAGAGCAGCCATATTGCTGGTTCAAATTTCCATTACAATGGAGGCAGAAGAGATATCAGTCTTTTCTTCATCCTAACTTCATACATGGTGTGCAGACCAAAGGGCAATGGACTGGTGTGTTGGGGGTGAGAGAGTGGGTGAGGAGATCAGAAAGAGGAATGGGGGTGGGAGGAGGGGACATGAGATGAGAGAACCTTGCCAACCCGACCAATATGAATGGAGATCCTGGCAGGACTTCCCTTTCCCCATGACAAAGTATGTGTGGCATAAGCCCAAAATCTCTCCTGGCAGGGATTCTTAGCCTCAGCTTCAGTACCTGCCCTCATCTCCAATCTTACTGCAAGGACTGAGGTACTTCATCCATCATTTATACTCGCAGTATTCATCATCTGTGATTAAAAAATAACACATGTTCCAGGAGCATCCTCCTCTTTAAGAAAAAAAAATTCTCTTCTTTTTTCAGTCCATATTCAACCATTTGAAGGCGTCAGTAATGGTGCCATATCAGACCTTGCAGACTGAGGCATTGGCCTATCATTGAGACTCCTCAGGCATGTGGCCAGTCAGATGTCTAGAACCCTCCCCTGAGATGTATCCAAAGGAAAGAAACAGGCATTTTAGCTGGTATTACTCTAAGTCTGATTTCAACAAAAGTGTTCTGTACATACACCAACAATTGCCCCAAAGGAAAAATGCCTTTATATCCCCTGACATTTGATGAGGGTTTCTCTACCATCTTCCTGCTGCAGGGATGGCTCCGTATTAAAGGCTAGGATCAAAACTAATAATCTTATTTTCAGAGATTGCTTTAACACACCTTAACTTCCTTAGTAGCATGACACACAGCACACCACACATAAGAAGGAGAGGAAAAGAAAGAAAAATGGGGTAGTTGACAAGTTTAGAAAGGTTCATTTTGGCACACTTGCTCTGTAGTACTGTTTGATGTCAGGGATATTGATTCCTCCAGAAGTCCTTTTATTGTTGAGAATAGTTTTAGCTATCCTGGGTTTTTGTTACTCCAGATGAATTTAAGAATTGCTCTTTCTAGATCTATGAAGAATTGATTTGTGATTTTGTTGGGGATTGCATTGAATCTGTAGATTGCTTTTGGCAAGATGGTCATTTTTTACTATATTGATCCTGCCAATCCATGAGCATGGAATATTTTTCCATCTCCTGAGGTCTTCTTCGATTTCTTTCTTAAAGGACTTGAAGTCCCTGTTATACAGTTCTTTCACTTGTTGGGTTAAAGTCACACCAAGATACTTTATATTGTTTGTGGCTATTGTGAAGGATGTTATTTCCCGAATTTCTTTCTCAGCCTGCTTGTCCTTTGAGTACAAAGAGGCTACTGATTTGCTTGAGTTGATTTTATAACCAGCCATTTTGCTGAAGTTGTTTATCAGCTGTAGGAGTTCTATGGTGGTGTTTTTTTGGGTCACTTACCTATACTACCATATCATCTGCAAAAAAGTGATAGTTTGACTTCTACATTTCCAATTTGTATCACTTTGGCTTCCTTATGTTGTCTAAATGCTCTTGCTAGAACTTGAAGTTCTATATTGAAAAGATATGGAGAGAGAGGGCAGCCTTGTCTATTCCCTGATTTTAGTGGGATTGCTTCAAGTTTCTCTCCATTTATTTTTATGTTGGCTACTGGTCGGCTATATATTGCTTTTACTATATTTAGGTATGGGCCTTGAATTCCTGTTCTTTCCAGGACTTTTACCATGAAAGGATGCTGAATTATGTCAAATGCTTTTTCACCATCTAATGAGATGATCATGTGTTTTTTTTCTTTTAGTTTGTTATGTAGTGGATTACATTGATGGATTTTCATATATTGAACCATCCCTGCATCCCTGGGATGAAGCCAACTTGATCATGGTGAATGATCGTATTGATGTGCGCTTGGATTCGGTTGGCAAGAATTTTACTTAGTATTTTTGCATCAATATTCATAAGGGAAAATGGCCTGTAGCTCTCTTTCTTTGTAGAATCTTTGTATACTTTTGGTATTAGTGTTATTGTGGCTTCGTAGAACGAGTTGGGCAGCGTTACTTCTGTTTCTATTTTTGTGGAATATTTTGAAGAGTATTGGCATGCATGGTATTGGTACAGCGACAGGCAACAAAAAATGTGGTACAGAGTTAAAGAATTTTCACCAGAAGAAATACGGATGGCTGAGAAGCACCTTAAGAGATGTTCAACATCATTAGTCATCAGGGAAATGCAAATCAAAATAACCCTGAGATTCCACCTCATACCAGTCAGAATGGCTACGTTTAAAATCTCAAGGGACAACAGGTGCTGGCAAGGATGTGGAGAAAAAGGGACACTCCTACACTGTTGGTGGGGTTGGAAGATGGTACAAAATATCTGGAAATCAGCCTGGTGGTTCCTTAGAAAATTGGGCATGTCACTTCCAGAAGAGCTTGTCATACCACTCCTGGGCATATACCCAACGGAATCCCCTGCATATAAGAAAGACACATGCTCCACTATGTTCATAGCAGCCTTATTTATAATAGCCAGAAGTTGGAAGGAGCCCAGATATCCCTCAAAGGAGGAATGGATACAGAAAATGTGGTATATTTATACAATGGAATACTACTCAGCAATTAAAAACAATGAATTCAGGCAATATGTAGGCAAATGGTTGGATCTGGAAAATATCATTCTAAGTGAGTTAACCCAATCACAAAAGAATACACATGAAATGCTATCACTGATAAGTGGATATTAATGAGCCCAAAGGCTCTGAATACTCAAGGCACAATTAGCAAATCAAAAGATTCCCAAGAAGATGGAAGGAATGGACCCTGGTCCTGAAAAGACTGAATCCAGATTTGTAGGAGAGTATCTGAACAGAGAAATGGAGGGGGTGATTCGGAATGGGTGGAGGGAAGAGGAATTATGGGGCATATGGTGAGGGGAGAACTGGGAAAGGGGAAAGCCTTTGGAATGTAAACAAATAATATAGAAAATAAAGAAAAAATATAAAAAAAGAAAGGTACATTTTTTATGCTTTAAACTTTATTTTAAAGTATATCCATTATCCCAAGTCCCCACCCATCCTCTGACTGTCCCTGACCAAATAGCAGCTCCTCCATACAGACCAGGCTTTGCTATGGCATGTATATCTTCTGGGCCTCATATCAGGAGGCATATGCCATCTGGTTGGTGGCTCAGTGTCTGAGTGATCCTGAGGATCCAGTTTAGTTGAGAATGATGGCCTTCCTGTGGGGTTACTATCTTCCTCAGGTTCTATCAGCTTTTCCCAATTACAACCAAAGGGGTCCCCAGCTTCTGTCCTGTAGTTGGGTGAAAGTATCTCCATGTAATCCTTTAAGCTACTGGTTGGACCTCTCAGAGGGCAGCCATGTAAGTCTCCTGTCTCTAAGCACAATGAGAGGTCTCTGCATCAAGCCTTGCCTGTGTTCTCTGGAAATTTTCAGTTCAGCTCACAGTTAAGCACAGCAGCTCAACTCACTAGCACACACTTCCCAGATGCAGCAGCCGTACAATTCTGAATGCTGGGATAGCAAGCAGGAATCAGCAGTGGTGGCATTAGATAGCAGAGAGAGCCAGGTCTCAGTCTAGGCATGCCCCAGCAGGTGGGAGCAGGTGGAAGACCAGAAGTTCTTCCCTGTGCCTCTCTTAGAGAAATGAAGATGATGCAAGAAGTCTCAAGATACACAAGCATTGCACAGCTAACAGGATCTGCAAGCCTAGTTCAGCCTCTGTTACTGTTCCTCAAGTTCTTTTTATTTCCTTTTAAACATCACGTGTCGTCCACGGGTTTGCCTCAGAACATGTCCCAGATGCCATCACTGGGCAGATCATCAAAAGTCCACAGAAGCTGCAAGCCAACTTTCAAGGGCAAGTTTTGGTGCACCTGTCTCTCTGGCGTCCAAAGTGCACCTCAACTAGGTAATGTAAGCTGGACCAACACATGCCTGTCTTCTGAACGAATTCTTCATACCAAACACATGTCCCTTTGCTTGCTCGCTTTAGCAGAACATCCTCTCTCCTGTTTCTGCTTTAGCTAAACACTCCTTCACCTGTTTGCACAGGCAAAACCCCACCCTCCTTAATTTCCACAGAATACTTAAGTTTCCAATTGAGTGATTCAGCATTCCTCAGTCTATTTCTTGTTGTCCTTGGTTCCCCCATCCCTTGATTGAGCACCTCATGTTGTTCAGAGCAGACATCCCCTTTACTCTTGTCTTCTAACACAGGAATGTACACTGTGGACTTCTTCCCATTATGGCACTTTCCAGAGTTGGCAGCTCCCCCTTCATCTTCATCCAGCACCACCTGGGACCCCCCTTCAACACTAGACTCTCAGGCCAGTCAACAGTCCAACACCATGAAAGAGAGGGCATTCAGGTCTTTCACAGAGGGATTAGCTGCCAGAATCTGGTCGATCTTCCATTTTTGCTCACAGTCAGGGAAGATGTTGAGCAACACCTGCCTCAGCTCGACTTTCTCTGCACAAGTTCTCTGGGCCAGCGCAGGAAATTCCTGCAGCATTCATGGAAAGATGTCCCAGGGTGTGGAGTGGGGTTGCTGAGGAAGCCAAGGGCCCAAAGAGGCTCTCCAGATGCGGGATGGAGCCTCCTCTCGGCTTGGGTTGCAGCCCTGGGTGGTGGCAGCCAAGGCACCCACACTTGGCTGGGCCTGGGGCCTTGGCTGCATGGCGCCAAGACATTCTTCCTTTTGAAGAAATTCTTCTAGTGGAGGTCCCAGGGGATCATCAGCAACCATAAATATGTCCCCGACGAAAGTGTACTGAAGCAGTCTTTTGGTAACATTTTGTCTCCAGGACACCAACTGAGTCAAAAACACCCTCAAATATCATTTGTTACAGTGATACCACCAGTCTTCTCTGCTAAGTGGAACAGGAACCTGTCGTCATGAGAAGCAATCTTTTGCCCTAAGATGTCCCAGGAAGGAGTGAAAGCTAATAGCCCAAGATCCTCCAGCTGTCTTAAGAAGAGCTGTTCTCTGTTATTGGGATGCCTTCTTGTTCTCCACTGTGGGACAAACACACTGATGGTTGCCGAGCTTCCAAGAATATTGGACTGAAAATGCTATGCCCCAGAAACTAAAGAACTTTTTCAGACCGTGGGTAATTGCAACATTACTGCTATCTATAACAATAAGCTTAAAATCCTCTGTCGCTGGTTCAATTCTCAAGTCTAGCCTATAAGGTTGCTTCAGGATAGCTTCAAGTCTTTGAAGCTTGGTAAATGAGGAATAGTGATAATCAGAGGATCCTTCCAAATGTGCATCAGGAGCTGAGGTTCGCAGTTGAAGCACCAGAGGTGGGCAGATTTGGGCATCCTTTGGCTCAATGAGAGGAGAACTGGAACACCCACATGGTTTTACAGTAAGGCTTCCTAGTATTTGGATGCAAAGTCTCTCTTTGCTGCTGAAAACCATTTTCAGGCCTTTGTTTGGGGGCACCTGGGAAAGATAGGTTTGCCTCAGTTTACTTAAGAGTCTGTGTACTGCATTCAATGGCCTGTCTCTCTAGAGCCTCAATTTTATCAGGCACCACAGGTCCACAATTAAGCACTTCCTGCTCTCTTACTTCCTCTGCCCCTTGTCTCTCAAGCCTTTGTGATATCATGGATACTTTGTCTCTTAGTTGGTCTATTTCTTGCTGTTGGACAGCTAGCTTTCGTCCATTTTTGAGATAGTTTCTAGCTGTACACTTCTTTTTTCAAGTTCTTCTGAAGGGAAATGTATAAAGATTGCCATGGAAGACCATAGGGTGTCTACAGCCTCCATCACAGTGGAGATCATTAGAGTAACGACTTTCTCAAATATCTTTGGTTGGTCTTCAACCATTCCCCTTCTGTGTGAGCGATGAGAATTGGAGTTTCCATTTGGAATGCAGTGAAAATCTGCCTATACAATTCAACTTGCCTATTTTGTGAGTTTACTACCAACTTCTTAGAGACCCCTGCTTTGTTCGTGCTCTGGGCTTGATTCTCCAGTGGCTCCAGGGATCCAAAAAGATCTCTGCTCACACTGTAGAACTTGAGGTGATGATTCTTCCTTCGGAGACAACCCCAGTGAATTTCTCTTCTAGAACTCTGGTTTGCTGGTTCAACTCCAACATCTCTTTCCAGATGACTGATTCAATGGAGCCTCTCCAAAATCCTCAGGCAATTGCTCTGCTTGGCCTCTGATTAACTCTGTCAATTCTGACTTCTTCAGATTCCCAGTCCTGAACTGTCTCTAGAGAAACTCTCACAAAAGGAAAACAAACAAACATACAAACAAACAAACAAACAAACTGCTCTACTCAACTGAAAAGCACACTGGCAATGAATGCACTGCTAACTCCAGTGTATTCCGCTGACTGAACAGAACTCTCTATTCTTGTGCTGTGCTTATATATGTTTCCTCCAGTGAGGTGGGTGTATCCTATCTCTACACACCCAGTGAGACCTAATCTGTCTATTTGATGAGCTTGTGGGGGATTAAAGGTGTGTGTCATGGTGTGTCTGTATTTCTGCAGGATCACATAGACCTTGAAAATCCTGGTTGTGATCAGAGCAGCCATGTTGCTGGTTAAAATTTCCATTACAATGGAGGCAGAAGAGATGGCAGTCTTTTGTTCATCCTGACTTCTTGCATGGTGTGCAGACCAAAGGGCAATGGGCTGGTGTGTTGGGGATGAGAGAGTGGGTGATGAGATCAGAACCGAGCTAATTGTAAAAGAAGAAACTTCTCATTTTTAGACCTGAATGTAACATAAATGCATTCGATTTGTATTATATTTGGTGGTTCGTCTAGGTTTAAAGAGGTTTCTTCTACTTAAAAGGCATTGTACAACTTTCTTTCATAAATGCATATGAAAATCATATATCCTAATGAAATACAGTGTTCCCGAGTAAAGACAATCACATACTAGTAAGAATTTTGTATGTGAAGTTAGAATTTTTGATTCATTGTGTGAAATGTTTTCATTTTGTGCTAAATTAGTTCTTTCAATGCATAGTTTTTTTAAGACTTACTGAACGTGTTAATTGTAAAAGCACAAACTTCTCGTCAACACAACTGAATGTAACAAGAATGCATTCACTTTCTAGTTTGTTTGGTTTTTTGTCTAGGTTTAAACATGTTTCCTCCACATAAACTGCATTGTACAGCTTTCTCTCACAAATGCACATGGAAACCTATATACTATTGTAATACAGTGTTCCCAAGTAAAGATAATCACATACTAGCAAGAACTTTGTATGTGCAGTTAGAAGTTATCATCCATTGTGGGAAAAGTTCTCGTGTTCTGCTAAATTACTTGGTTAAATGCATAGTGTTTTAAAACATACTGAACGTGTTAATTGTAAAAGAACACACTGCGTGTCATTAGACCTGAATGTCACATGAATACATTCACATTGTAGTGTGTTTAGTGTTGTGTCTAGGTTTATACACTTTCTACTATGTATTCTGCATTGTACAGCTTTTGCTGATAAATGGATATGAAAATCAACTGTAAAATTGAAATAGAGTATTCCCGAGTAACGAAAAGCACCTACTAGTAAGAACTTTGTATGTGCATTTAGTAGTTATCATACATTGTTCGAAATGTTCTCATTTTCTGCTAAATTTGTTCTTTAAACACATAGTGACTTAAAACTTACGGAACGTGTTAATTATAAAAGAACAAACTTCTGATCATTAGACCTGAATGTAACATGAATACATTCACATTGAGAAGTGTATGATTTTGGGTCTAGGTTTAAACATGTTTCTACTATGTAATCTGCATTGTAGAGCTTTCTCTGATAAATGCATGTGAAAATCAAATGTAAGATTGAAATACTGTGTTCCCGAGTAAAGAAAATCACATACTAGTAAGAACTTTGTATTTGCAGTTAGTAGTTATCATACATTGTGTGAAATGTTCTCATTTTCTGCTAAATTTAACACATAGTGCTTTAAAACTTACTGAATGTTTTAATTGTAAAAGAACAAACTTCTTGTTTTTAGACCTGAATGTAAGATTGATGCATTCGTTTTGTAGTGCGTTTGCTGGTATGTCTAGGTTTAAAGAGTTTTCTTCTACTTAAACGGCATTGTACAGCTCTCTTTCATAAATGCGTATGAAAACCATATATCCTAATGAAATACAGAGTTCATGAGTAAAACAGTCACATACTATTAAGAACATGTATGTGCAGGTAGTAGTTATCATACATTGTGTGAAATGTTCTCGTTTTCTACTAAATTAGTTGTTTAAACACATAGTGTTTTAAAACATACTGAATGTGTTAACTGTAGAAGAACAAACTTCTGGTCATTAGACCTGAATATAACATGAATACATTCACATTGCAGTGTGTTTGGTGTTGCGTCTAAGTCTAAACACGTTTCTACTATATAATCAGCATTGTCAGCTTTTTCGGATAAATGCATATGAAAATCAGATGTAAGATTAAAATAGAGTGTTCCTGAGTAAAGAAAATCACATACTAGAAAGAACTTTGTATGTGCGGTTAGTAGTTATCATACACTGCGAAATGTTCTCGTTTTCTGGTCAATTAGTTGTTTAAACGCATGGAGTTTTAAAACTTACTGAACCTGTTAATTGTAAAGGAACAAACTTCTCGTGTTTAGACCTGAATGTCACATCAATGCATTAACTTTGTCAATTGTTTGGTGTTGTGTCTAGGCTTAAATACGTTTTCTACTCGTAAACAGCACTGTACAGCTTTCTCTCATAAATGCATATGAAAATTCTGTATACTATTGAAATACAGTGTTCCCAAGTAAAGGCAATCACATGCTAATAAGAACTCTCTATGTGAAACATTAAGTGATCATACTTTGTCTTATTCAGGGTTACTCTTCCTACACAAACATCATGACAAAGAAGCAAGTTGTGGAGAAAACGCTTTATTCAGCTTACACTTCCACACAGCTGTTCATCACTAAAGGAAGTAAGCACTGGAACTCAAGACCTAAATGTTACACTATGTAGAAAATTTCACAGAATATATTATAACTACTAACTGTACATACAAAGTTCTTACTAGTATGTGATTGTCTTTACTCAGGAACTGTGTATTACACTAGGATATATGATTTTCATATGCATTTATGAAAGAAAGCTGTACAATGCCATTTACATAGAAAAAAACTCTTTAAACATAGACGCACCACCAAATACACTACAAATCGAATGCATCAATGTTAGATTCAGGTTTAAAAATGAGAAGTTAGTTCTTTTACAAGGAACATGTTCCGTAAGTTTTAAAACACTATGTGCTTAAACAATTAATTTAGCAGAAAATGAGACATTTGGCAAAATGTATGATAACTACTAACTACACATACAAAGCTCTTACGAGTATGTGATAGTCTTTACTCGAGAACACTTTATTTCAATCTTCCATTTGATTTTCATATACATGTTTCAGAGAAAGCTGCACAATGCAGATTACATAATAGAAACGTGTTTAAACCTAGATGCAACACCAAACACAATGCAATGTGTATGTATTCATGTTACATTCAGGTCTAATGACCAGAAGTTTGTTCTTCTACAATTAACATGTTCAGTAAGTTTTAAAACACTATGAGTTTAAACAACTAATGTAGCACAAAACGAAAACATTCCGCACAATGAGTGAAAAATTCTAACTGCACATACAAAGTTCTTACTAGAATGTGATTGTCTTTACTCGGGAACACTGTATTTCATTAGGATATATGATTTTCATATGCATTTATGAAAGAAAGCTGTACAATGGCATTTACATAGAAGAAAATTCTTTAAACCTAGATGCACCGCCAAATACAATGCAAATCAAATGTATTGTTATGTTCAGGTCTAAATACGAGAAGTTTGTTCTATTAAAATTAACATGTTCAGTAAGTTTTAAAACACTATGCATTTAAACAACAAATTTAGCAGAAAACAAGAACATTTTGCATAATGTATGATAACTACTAAGTGCACATACAAAGTTCTTATTAGTATGTGATTGTCTTTACTCGAGAACACTGTACTTCACTAGGATATATGATTTTCATATGCATTTAAGAAAGAAAGGTGTACAATATCGTTTACGTAGAAGAAACCTCTTTAAACCTAGACGCACCACAAAACACACTACAAAATGAATGCATTAATCTTACATTCAGGTATAAAAATGAGAAGTTTGTTATTTTACAATTAACAAGTTCAAAATGTTTTAAAAGTCCATGCGTTTAAACAACAAATTTAGCAGAAATCGAGAACATTTCACAGAATGTATGACATCTACTAACTGCACATACAAAGTTCTTACTAGTATGTGATATTCTTTACTCGGGAACACTCTATTTCAATCTTACATCTAATTTTCATATGCATTTATCAGAGAAAGCTGTGCAATGCAGATTACATAGTAGAAAAGTGTTTAAACCTAGACACAACAACAAAAACATACTGCAATTTGAATGTAAACATGTTACATTCAGGTCTAATGATGAGCAGTGTGTTCTACAACTAACATGTTCAGTAATTTTAAAACTATGTGTTTAAACAATTTAGCACAAAACAAAAACATTTTGAACAATGGATGAAAAATTCTAACTGCACATACAAAGTTCTTGCTAGCATGTCATTGTCTTTATTTGGGAACACTGTATTGCAATAGTATATAGGTTTTCATGTGCATTTATGAGAGAAAGCTGTACAATGCAGTTTACATGGAGGAAACGTGTTTAAACCTAACACCAAACACATTAGAAAATGAATGCATTCTTGTTACATTCAGTTGTATTGACGAGAAGTTTGTGCTTTTACAATTAACATGTTCAGTAAGTTTTAAAACACTGTGTTGAAATGAATATTTTGCAGATTTTCATATGTATTTATGAGACAAAGCTGTACAAGGCACTTTACGTCGAGTAAACTTGTTTAATCCTAGACACAAAACCAAAATACAAAGTGAATGCATTCTTCGTACATTCAGATCAAGTGACGAGAGGTTCATTCTTTTACAATTAACATGCTCAGTAAGTTTTAAAACACTATGCCTTTAAAAGATTAATTTAGCAAAAAGAGAACATTTCACACAATGTATGATATGCTCTAACTGCACATACAAAGTTCTTACTAGTATGTGATAGTCTTACTCGGGAACACTATATTTCAATCTTACATCTGATTTTCATATGCATTTATCAGAAAAAGCTGTACAATGCAGATTAAATAGTACAAAAGAATTTAAACCTAGACGCAATACCAAACACACTGTAATGTGAATTTAATCATGTTACATTCAGGTCTAAGGATGAGCAGTTTGTTCTTTTACAATTAACACGTTCAGTAAGTTTTAAAACACTGTATTTAAACAAATAATTTAGCACAAAACAAAAACATTTCGCACAATGGATGAAAAATTCTAATGGCACATACAAAGTTCTTACTAGTATGTGATTGTCTTAACTCGGGAACACTGTATTACATTAGGATATATGATTTTCATATACATTTATGAAAGTTGTACAATGCCATTTACATAGAAAAAACTCTTTAAACTTAGACGCACCACCAAATACACCACAAACCGAATGCATTTATGTTAGATTCAGGTCTAAAATAGAGAAGTTTGTTCTTTTACAAGTAACATGTTCAGTAAGTTTTAAAACACTATGCAGTTAAACAACAATTTAAGCATAAAACGAGAACATTTTGTACAATGTATGATAAATACTATTGGCACATACAAAGTTCTTACTAGTATGTGATAGTCTTTACTCAGGAGCACTCTATTTCAATCTTACATTTGATTTTCATATACATTTCTCAGAGAAAGCTGCACAATGCAGATTACATAGTAGGAAAGTGTTTAAACCAAAACGCAAAACCAAACACACTGCAATGTCAATGTATTCATGTAACATTCAGGTCTAATGACCAGAAGTTTGTTCTTCTACAATTAACATGTTCAGTAAGTTTTAAAACACTATGCATTTAAACAATTAATTTAGCACAAAACGGGAACATTTCGCACAATATTTTATAACTACTAACTGCACATACAAAGTTCTTACTAGTATGTGATTGTATTTACTCGGGAACACTGTATTTCATTAGAATACTGATTTTCATATACATTTATGAAAGTTGTACAATGCCGTTTACGTAGAAGAAACCTCTTTAAACCTAGACGCACTAGCAAACACACTACAAATCGAATGCATTAATGTTACATCCAGGTCTAAGAACGAGAAGTTTTTTCTTTTACAATTAAGACATTCAGTATTTTTTTAAACACCATGCATTTACACAATTTAGCAGAAAACAAGACATTTGGCACAATTTCTGATAACTACTAATTGCACATACAAAGTTCTTCCTAGTATGTGATTGTTTTTCTCGGGAGCACTCTATTTCAATCTTACATTTGATTCTCATATACATTTTTCAGAGAAAGCTGCACAATGCAGATTACATAGTAGAAACGTGTTTAAACCAAGAAGCACACCAAACACACTGCAATATCAATGTATTCATGTTACATTCAGCTCTAATGACCAGAAGTTTGTTCTTCTACAATTAACACGTTCAGTAAGTTTTAAAACACTATGCGTTTAAACAACCAATTTAGCACAAAACGAGAGCATTTCACACAATATATTATAACTACAAACTGTACATACACCGTTCTTACTAATATGTGATTGTCTTTACTCGGGAACACTGTATTTCATTAGGATATATGATTTTCATATACATTTATTAAAGAAAGTTGCACAATGCCGTTTACATAGAAGAAACCTCTTTAAACCTAGACACACCACCAAACTACAAATCAAATGCATTAATGTTACATTTAGATCTAAAAACGAGAAGTTTGTTCTTTTACAATTAACACGTTCAGTATGTTTTAAAACACTATGCGTTTACACAATAGAGCAGAAAATGAGACATTTGGCACAATGTTTGATAACTACTTACTGCACATACAAAGTTCTTACTAGTATGTGATAGTCTTATTCGGGAGCACTCTATTTCAATCTTACATTTGATTTTCATATACATTTTTCAGAGAAAGCTGCACAATGCAGATTACATAGTAGAAACGTGATTAAACCAAGACGCAACACCAAACACACTGCAATGTGAATTTATTCATGTTACATTCAGGTCTAATGACCAGAAGTTTGTTCTTCTACAATAAACACGTTCAGTAAGTTTTAAAACACCATGCGTTTAAACAACTAATTTAGCACAAAATGAGAACATTTCGCACAATATATTATAACTACAAACTGTACATACAATGTTCTTGCTAGTATGTGAATGTCTTTACACTGGAACAATGTATTTCATTAGGATATATGATTTTCATATACATTTATGAAAGAAAGTTGTACAATGCCGTTTGTGTACTAACTGCACATACAAAGTTCTTGCTAGGATGTGATTGTCTTTACTTGGGAACACTTTATTGCAATAGTATGTCGGTTTTCATGTGCATTATGAGAAACCTCTTTAAACCTAGACGCACCACCAAACAAACCACAAATCAAATGCATTAATGTTATATTCAGGTCTAAAAACGAGAAGTTTGTTCTTTTACAATTGACAAGTTCAGTAAGTTTTAAAACACTATCCATTTAAACCACAATTTAAGAAGAAAACGAGAACATTACATACAATGTATGATAACTACTAACTGCACATACAAAGTTATTTCTTGTATGTGTTTTTCTTTACTCGGGAATACTCTATTTCAATCTTACAGATGATTTTCATATGCATTTATCAAAGAAAGCTGTAAAATGCAGAATACATACTAGAAACGTGTATAAACCTAGTCACAACACCAAACACACTACACTGTGAATGTATTCAGGTTACATTAAGGTCTAATGACGAGCAGTTTGTTCTTTTACAGTTAACACGTTTAGTAAGTTTTAAAACTATGTGTTTAAACAACTAATTTAGCACAAAACAAAAACTTTTCCCACAATGGATGAAAACTTCTAACTGCACAAACAAAGTTCTTACTAGAATGTGATTGTCTTTAATCGTGAACACTGAATTACATTAGGATATAAGATTTTCATATGCATTTATGAAAGAAAGCTGTACAATCCCATTTACATAGAAGAAAACTCTAAACTTAGACGCACCACCAAATACACTACAAATCGAATGCATAAATGTTATATTCAGGTCTAAGAAAGAGAAGTTTGTTCTTTTACAAGTAACACGTTCAGTAAGTTTTAAAACACTATGCGTTTAAACAATTTAAGCAGAAAATGAGAACATTTCGTACAATGTATGATAACTACTAACTGCACATACAAAGTTCTTACTAGTATGTGATAGTCTTTACTCAGGAGCACTCTATTTCAATCTTATATTTGATTTTCATATACATTTTTCATAGAAAGCTGCAATATGCAGATTACATATTAGAAACGTGTTTAAACCAAGACGCAACACCAAACAAACTGCAATGTCAATGTATTCATGTAACATTCAGGTCTAATGACCAGAAGTTTGTTCTTCTACAATAAACACGTTCAGTAAGTTTTAAAACACTATGCATTTAAAACAACTAATTTAGCACAAAACGAGAACATTTCGCACAATATTTTATAACTACTAACTGCACATACAAAGATCTTACTACTAAGTGATTGTCTTTACTCGGGAATACTGTATGTCATTAGGATATACGATTTTCACATACATTTATGAAAGAAAGTTGTATGATAACCACTAACCGCACATACTAAGTTCTTTCAAGTATGTGATTTTCTTTACTCAGGAACACTCTATTTTAATCTTAAAGCTGAGTTTCATATGCATTTATCCGAAAAAGCTGTACAATGCAGATTACATAGTACAAAAGAATTTAAACCTAAACGCAACACCAAACACACTGAAATGTCTATGTATTCATGTTACATTCAGGTCTAATGACCAGAAGTTTGTTCTTCTACAATTAACACTTTCAGTGAGTTTTAAAACACTATGAGTTTAAACAACTAATGTAGCACAAAACGAAAACATTCTGCACAATGGGTGAAAAAAATCTAACTGCACATACAAAGTTCTCACTAGAATGTGATTGTCTTTACTCGGGAACACTGTATTTCATAAGGATATATGATTTTCATATGCATTTATGAAAGAAAGCTGTACAATGCCGTTTACATAGAAGCAAATTATTTAAACCTAGATGCACCACCAAATACATTGCAAATCGAATGCATTAATGTTATGTTCAGGTCTAAATACGAGAAGTTTCTTCTATTAAAATTAATATGTTCAGTAAGTTTTAAAACACTATGCGTTTAAACAAATGTAGGAGAAAATGAGAACATTTCGCATAATGTATGATATCTATTAACTGCACATAAAAAGTTCTTAACAGTATGTGATTTTCTTTACTCGGGAACACTATATTTCAATCTTACATCTGATTTTCATATGCATTGATCAGAGAAAGCTGTACAATGCCGATTACATAGTAGAAAAGTGTTTAAACCTAGACATAACACCAAACACAATGCAATGTGAATGTAATCATATTACATTCAAGTGTAATGATGAGCAGTTTGTTCATTTACAATTAACACGTTCAGTAAGTTTTAAAATACTGCGTTTAAACAACTAATTTAGCACAAAAAAAACCATTTCGCACAATGGATGAAAAATTCTAATGGCACAAAGTTCTTACTAGTATGTGATTGTCTTTACTCGGGAACACTGTATTTCATTAGGATATATGATTTTCATATGCATTTGTGAAAGAAAGCTCTATAATGCCGTTTACATAGAAGAAAATTATTTTTTTATTGGATATATTCTATATTTACATTTCATTTCTCTTTTTTTGTTTTCCCACCCCCCTAAGGTCCCACATGCCCTTTTCCCTCTCCCTGCTCCCTCATCCACCCCTTCCCACTTCCCTGTTCTGGTATTCCCCTGCACTGATGCTTTGATCCTTTCCAGCACCAGTGTCCATTCCTTTCTTCTTGTCAGACATAATTTGGTATGTGAATTGTGTCTTTGGTGTCGCAAGATTCTAGGCTAATATCCACTTATCAGTGACTGCATACCATGGGTATTCTTTTTAGACTGGGTTACCTCACTTAGTATGATGTTCTCCAGCTCCATCCATTTCTCTAAGAATTGCATGAATTCATTGTTTCTAATGGCTGAATAGTATTCCATTGTGTGTGTGTGTGTGTGTGTGTGTGTGTATATACATATATATATGTATATATATATGTATATGCTGAATAGTATTCCATTGTGTGTGTGTGTATGTGTGTGTATATATATATATATATATATATATATATATATATACCACATTTTTTGTATCCACTCCTCCGTTGAGGGACATCTGGGTTCTTTACAGCTTCTAGCTATTATAAATAAGGCTGCTATGAACATAGTGGAGCATGTATCCTTATTGTGTGCTGGGGAGTCTTCTGGGTATATTCCCAGGAGAGGTATGGCTGGATCCTCTGGAAGTAACATGTCCAGTTTTCTGAGGAACTGCCAGACTGATTTCCAGAGTGGTTGTACCAGCTTGCAGTTCCACCAGCAGTGGAGGAGTGTTCCTCTTTCTCCACATCCTCGCCAACACCTGGTGTCTTCTGAGTTTTTAATCCTAGCCATTCTTACAGGTTGAAATCTCAGGGTTGTTTTGATTTGCATTTTTCCAATGAATAATGATGTTGAACATATTTTAAGGTGTTTCTCAGCCATCTGAATTTCTTCAGGTGAAAAGTCTTTGTTTAGCTCTGTACCCCATTTTTGGATAGGCTTATTTGGTTTTCTGGGGTCTAACTTCTTGAGTTCTTTGTATACACTGGATATTAGCCCTCTGTCGGATGTGGGGTTGGTGAAGATCTTTTCCCAATTTGTTGGTTGCCGATTTATCCTTTGACAGTGTCTTTTGCCTTACAGAAACTTTGGAACTTTATGAGGTCCCATTTGTCTATTCTTGATCTTAGAGCATAAGGAATTGGTGTTCTGTTCAGGAATTTTCCCCCTGATCCAATGTCCTCAAGGGTCTTCCCCAGGTTCTTTTCTATTAGTTTTAGTATGTCTGGTTTTATGTGGAGGTCCTTGATCCACTTGGAGTTGAGCTTAGTGCAAGGAGATAAGAGTGGATCAATTCTCATTCTTCTGCATGTTGACATCCAGTTGAGCCAGCACCATCTGTTGAAAAGGCTACCTTTTTTCCAATGGATGTTTTCAGCTCCTTTGTCGATGATTAATTGGCTCAAAGCTCAAAGCACACATTGCACTTTACACAATAATTGTGAGGGACCTCAACACCCCTCTATCCTCAATGGACTGATCAGGAAAACAGAAACTAAACAGAACAGAGACAGGTAAACTCATTGAAACATTGGACCAATTGGATTTTATATATATACATATACATATATATATATATATATATATATATATATATAACATTTCATCCTAAAGCAAAAGACTATACCTTTTTCTCAGTGCCTCATGGTACCTTCTCCAAAATCGACCGTATAATTGGTCACAAGACAGACCTCAACAAATATAAAAAGATCAAACTAATCCCATGCCTCCTATCAGATCACCATGGAGTAAGAGTGTTCTTCAATGGCAACAAAAACAACAGAAAATCCTCATACACATGGAGGCTGAACAATATTCTACTCAATGATAACTTAGTCAAGGAAGAAATAAAGAAATCAAAGACTTTTTTAGAATTTAATGAAAATGAAGGTACAACATACCCAAATCTATGGGACACAATGAAAGCAGTGCTAAGAGGAAAACTCATAGCCCTGAGTGTCTCCAAAAAGAAACAGGAGAAGGCATACACTAGCAACTTACTGGCGCACCTGAAAGCCCTAGAACAAAAAGAAGCTATTTCACCCAGGAGGAGTAGAAGGCAGGAAATCATCAAACTCGGGGCTGGAATCAATCAAGTTGAAATAAAGAGAACTATACAAAGAATCAACAAAACCAGGCGCTGGTTCTTTGACAAAATCAACAAAATAGATAAACCCCTAGCCAGACTTACCAAAGGGCACAGAGACAGTAATCAAATTAACAAAATTAGAAATGAAAAGGGGGATATAACAACAGAAACTGAGGAAATTCAAACAATCATCAGATCCTACTACAAAAGCCTATACTCAACACAACTGGAGAATCTGGAGGAAATGGACAATTTCCTAGACAGAATCCAAATACCAAAATTAAATCAGGATCAAATAGATTATCTAAACAGACCCATAACACCCAAAGAAATAGAAGGGGTCATAGAAAGTCTTCCAACCAAAAAAAGCACAGGACCCGATGGTTTTAGTGCAGAATTCTATCAGACCTTCAAAGAAGTCCTAATACCAATACTCTTCAAACTATTCCACAAAATAGGAACAGAAGGAACACTACCCAACTCATTCTATGAAGACACAATTACGCTGATACCAAAACCACAGAAAGATCCAACTAAGAAAGAGAACTACAGACCAATGTCCCTTATGAATATTGATGCAAAAATACTAAATAATATACTTGCCAACCGAATCCAAGAACACATCAAAACGATCATTCACCATGATCAAATTGGCTTCATCCCAGGGATGCAGGGATGTTTCAATATACGAAAATCCATCAACGTAATCCACTACTTAAACAAACTCAAAGAAAAAAAACACATGGTCACCTCATTGGATGCTGAAAAAGCATTTGAAAAAGTTCAGCATCCTTTCATGTTTAATTCTTGGAAAGAACAGGAATTCAAGGTCCATATCTAAACATAGTAAGAGCAATTTACAGCAGACCGATAGCCAACATCAAAGTAAATGGAGAGAATCTTGAAGCAATCCCACTGAAATCAGGGACTAGACAAGGCTGCCCCCTCTCACCATATCTCTTCAATATAGTACTTGAGGTACTAGCTAGAAGCAATTCGACAACATAAGAATATCAAAGGGATACAAATTGGAAAGGATGAAGTCAAACTATCACTATTTTCAGATGATATGATAGTATACTTAAGTGACCTAAAAAACTCCACCAGAGAACTCCTACAGCTGATAAACAACTTCAGCAAAGTGGCTGGTTATAAAGTCAACTCAAGCAAATCAGTAGCCTTCCTATACGCAAAGGATAAGCAGGCTGAGAAAGAAATTAGGGAAATGACACCCTTCACAATAGCCACAAACAATATAAAGTATCTTGGTGTGACTCTAACCAAAGAAGTGAAAGATTTATATGACAAAAACTTCAGGTCTCTGAAGAAGGAAATTGAAGAAGACCTCAGAAAATGGAAAAATCTTCCATGCTCGAGTGTTGGCAAGATTAATATAGTTAAAATGGCAATCTTACCAAAAGCAATATACAGATTCAATGCAATCCCCATCAAAATCCCAACTCAGTTCTTTATAGAGTTAGAAAGAGCAATTCTCAAATTCATCTGGAATAACAAAAAACCCAGGATAGCTAAAACTATCATCAACAGTAAACGAACTTCTGGGCGAATCAATATACCGAACCTCAAGCAATACTACAGAGCATTAGTGTTAAAAACTGCATGGTATTGGTACAGTGACAGGGAAGTGGATCAATGGAATAGGATTGAAGACCCAGAATTGAACCCACACTTATATGGCCAATTGATATTTTACAAAGGAGCTGAAAACATCCAGTGGAAAAAAGATAGCCTTTTCAACAAATGGTGCTGTCTCAACTGGAGGTCAACATGCAGAAAAAATTTCTTTAACGTAGCTGCACCGCCAAATACAATGGAAATCGAATGCATTAATGTTACGTTCAGGTCTAAATATGAGAAGTTTGTTCTATTAACATTAACATGTTCAGTAATTTTTAAAACACTATGTGTTTAAACAATAATTTTAGCAGAAATCGAAAACAAAAATTTTCAATTTTCAATTATTTCCTATGAATTTCCCTTATTTGATGTGAAACATGTTTTATGAAATCTGTTTTATCAGAAAATGTCTCCACTTCCCTTTTCAATTATGTCATAATTGTATTTGTGTGCCTATCACTGTATATGAGAGTTTTCATAGAAAATCTTCTATTTTAGCAGATATCCTATGTAATCCTCAATTTTATCATAAATATGTTAAATGAAAATCTTTGGTTTTATAAGAAAATATCTTCCTTTTTCAATTGAATTCTAATAGTATTTGTAAGCTTATCATTGTATCATAGTATTTTGCAGAAGAATCTTCAATCTTATGAATTATCCTAAGTTTTCCTCAATATTATCACACATATGTTAGAAGAAAATCTTTAGTTTTATAGGAAAATGGCTCCACTTCCTTTTTCAATGACATTCTAATTGTATATGTATGCTTACCATTGTATCTGTAAAAATTACCAAAAAATCTTCAATTTTTTTAATTTTTTCCTACGAATTTCCCTTACTTTATCAGAAATGTTATGCAAAATCTTGATTTTTCAGAAAATGTCTCCATTTTCTTTCCAGTTATCTGATAATTCTTGTATGCCTATCATTGTGAAAGTTTTTCAAAAATATCTTCAATTTTATCAGATATCCCATGTAACCCTCAATTTTATCATGCATATTTTTTTGTTTGTTTTCAAGACAAGATTTCTCTGTGTAGCTTGGGCTGTCTGGGAACTCACTCTGTATACCAGGATGGCCTTGAACTCAGAAATCCACCTGCCTCTGCCACCCTAGTGCTGGGATTACAGGCATCCACCACCACCGCCCAGCTTATCATGCATATTTATGATGAAAATCTTCAGTTCTATCATAAAATGTATCCACTTCACTTTTCAATTGAATTCTAATTATATTTGTATGGCTATCATTGTACTAGAGGTTATTTTTTCAAAAAATCTTCAATTTTATACATTATCTTATATTATCCTCAATTTTATCATACATGTTAGATGAAAATCTTCATTACTTTACAAAAATGTCTCCATTTCCCTTTTCAATTGTATTCTGCTTGTATTTATATGCCTGCAAATGTAACTGAGATTTTTAAAATAATATTCAATTTTATAAATTATGTTGTTATCCACATATATTAGATGAAAATCTTCAGTTTTATATGAAAATGTCTCCACATCTCTTTTAGTTATATTCTAATTGTATTTTTATGCCTATCATTGTATCTGCGTTTTGTCCAAATAAGACTTCAATTTTATCAATTACCCTAGTAATCCTCTATATTATCATATGTATATTAGATGAAAATCTTCAGTTTTATCAGAAAATATTCCACTTCGTTTTTCAGTTGTATTCTAATTGTAATTCTATTCCTATCATTGTATCTGAGTGTTTTCCCCCCAAAATCTTTAATTTTATAAATTACCTTATGATATCCTAATTTTATCATATGTGTTATATGAAAATATCAGTTTGACCTGAAAATGTCTCATCATCCTCCTGCAATTATATTCTAAATATGTTTGTATGCCTATCATTCTATCTGAGTTTTTTCCCAAAAAACATCTTCAATTTTTTCAGTTATCATACACAATTCTCAATTTTATGATACATATGTTAGATTAAAATCTTCAGTTCTACCAGAAAACATCTCCACTTCCCTTTTCAATTACATTCTAATTATTTGAATGCCTAACATTGTATCTGAATTTTTCTCAAAATAAACTTAAATTTTATATTATCCTATGTAAACCTTAATTTTATTATGCATATATTTGATCAAATGCTTCATTTCTATCAGAAAATATCTCCACTTCCCTTTTCAATTATATTCTAAATGTATTTGTATGCAGAACATTGTATTTGAGTATTTGTCCAGATAAATCTTCAATTTGATCAATTATCTGATTTAATCCTCAATTTTATATAAAATTATATATACTTATATACATAATTTCATATAAGATACATATGATAAAATGAGGATATCATAAGGACATTTATGAAATTAAAGTTTTTGGAAAAACAATGAAATACAATGATAGGCATAGATATCTTATTAGAATACAAATAAAAATTTAAGTGGAGACATTTTCTGATAAAACTGGATTTTAATCTAATATATGTATAATAAAATAAGTGATTACTAGAGTAACTGATAAATTTGAAGTTTTATTTGGACAAAACACAGATAGGCATAAAAATACAATTAGAAAATAACTAAAAGCAACATGGAGACATTTTCATATAAAACTGAAGATTTTAATATATTATATGTGTGATAAAACGAGGATAACAACATAATTTATAAAACTGAATTTTAAGAAAAAACTCAGATGCATTGATAGGCATATAAATACAATTAGAATGTAATTGAAGAAGGAAATGGAGACATTTTCATAAAGTAATGAGGATTTTCATTTAACATATGTATTATAAAATTGAGGATAACATAAGATAATATATAAAATTGAAAATTTTTTTAAAAAACCTCAAATATAATGATATCCATACTAATATAATTACAATTCAATTTAAAAAGGGAGTGGAGAGATTTTATGATAGAACAGAAGATTTTTATTTAAAATATCCTTGATAAATTTGAGGATTATATAGGATATTTGATAAAATTGAAAATTTTCTTGGAAAAATCTCACATACAATGATAGGCATACAAATAGAATTATCAGATAATTGAAAAGTAGGTGGATATTATAAATAAGGCTGATATGAACATAGTGGAGCATGTATACTTATTGCATGCTGGGGAATCTGCTAGGTATATGCCCAGGAGTGGTATGGCTGGGTCCT
Organism: Apodemus agrarius; assembly: GCA_964023405.1. Classification (NCBI taxonomy): domain Eukaryota; kingdom Metazoa; phylum Chordata; class Mammalia; order Rodentia; family Muridae; genus Apodemus; species Apodemus agrarius. Next base: position 88,591,041 of record OZ030018.1, on the reverse strand, counting down.
CTGGAAGTATCATGTCCCGTTTTCTGAGGAACCGCCAGACTGATTTCCAGAGTGGTTGTACCAGCTTGCAGTCCCACCAGCAGTGGAGGAGTGTTCCTCTTTCTCCACATCCTTGCCAACACCTGATGTCTTCTGAGTTTTTGATCTTAGCCATTCTGACTGGTGTGAGGTGAAATCTCAGGGTTGTTTTGATTTGCGTTTCAATAATGACTAATGTTGAACATTTTTTAAGGTGTTTCTCAGCCATCTGAATTTCTTCAGATAAAATGTCTTTGTTTAGCTCTGTACCCCATTTTTGGATAGGGTTATTTGGTTTTCTGGGGTCTAACTTCTTGAGTTCTTTGTATGAATTAGATATTAGCCCTCTGTTGGATGTGGGGTTGGAGAACCCAGATGTCCGTCAACGGAGGTATTCATACAAAAAATGGAGTACTATACAGCCATTAGAAACAATGAATTCATAAAATTCTTAGAGAATTGGATGGAGCTGGAGAACATCATACTAAGTGAGGTAACCCATTCTCAAAAGAATACCCATGGTATGCACCCACTGATAAGTGGATATTAGCCTAGACTCTTGGGACATCAAAGACACAATCCACATATCAAATCAAAATCGACAAGTAGGAAGGAGTGGACAGTGGTGCTTGAAAGGATCAAAACATCAGTGTAGGGAAACACCAGGACAGGGAAGTGGGAAGGGGTGGATGGGGGAACAGGAGAAGGGAAAAGTCATGTAGTTTGTTTGGGGGGTGGGGAACCTAAAAAAGGGAAATGAAATGTATATATAGAATATATCCAATAAAAAATAAGAAAAGAAAAGTAGGTGGAAACATTTTCTGAATCCAATAATGATTTTGTATAACATATTTCTGATAAAGTAAGGGAAATTCATAGGAAAAAATTAGAAATTGAAGATTTTTGTGGTAATTTTCACACTTTCAATGGTACGCATAAAATACAATTAGAATGTAATTGAAAAAGGAAGTGGAGACATTTTCCTATAAAACTGAGGATTTTCCTCTTACCCTTGTATGATAAACTGAGGATACCTTAATGTAAATTATGAAATTAAAGGTTTTTTGGAAAAAACTCAGATGCAATGATAAGCAAACAAATACAATTAGAATACAATTGAAAAAGGAAGATTAGACATTTTGTGATAAAACTGAAGATTTTTATCTAAAATATGCATAATAAAATTGAGAATTACAAAGGATAATTGATAAAATTGAAGATTGATTCAGAAAAAACCTTGGATACAGTGATCGGCATGCAAATACAATTAGAATGCAATTGTCAAAGGACATGGAGACATTCTGTTAATTCTGAAGATTTACATCTAACTTATGTATGATAAAATGGATGAAAACAGGAACATTGATAAAATTGAAGATTTTGTGATAAAATCTCAGATACAATGAAAGTCATACAAATTCAATTATAAAAAACTGAAAAAGAAAGGAGATGTTTTCTGATAAAACTGAAGGTTTTCGTATATTGTTTATGAGTAAATTATGGAAATTCATGGGAAAATGTTAAAATTTGAAGAATTTTGTGGTAATTTTATATATATATATATAATTGTTGGCATACAGATAAATAAAATAGTTGAAAATGGAAGTGGAGATATTTTCTGATAAATCTGAAGAATTTTGCATAACATATATCTGATACAATTATGGAAATTTGTAAGAAAACTGTAAAATTTGACAATTTTTGTGGTAATTTTCACAGATGCAATGATAGGCTTAAAACACAATTGAAAGTTAATTGAAGAAAGGAATCGAGACATTTTCTAATAAAACTGAAGATTTTCATCTAACAAATATATGCAAAGTTAGGATAACATAAGATAATTTATAAAATTGAAGATATTTTGGAAAATAAAAACTCAGATACAAGGATAAGCATACAAATACAAATAGAGTATTATTGAAAAAGGAAGAGGACACAGTTATGTCGAGAACCGAAGATTTCATCTAACATATGTATGTTAAAATTGAGGATTACATAAGATAATTGATAAAATTGAAGATTTATTTGGAAAAATACTCAGATACAATGATCTACATACAAATACAATCAGAATATAATTGAAAAGAGAAGTTGAAATATTTTCTGATAGAATGGAAGCTTTTCATCTAACATGCATGATAAAATTGAGGATTACATAGGATAACTGATAAAATTTCAGATTTTTTTGAAAAAACACTCATATACAATGACAGCCATCCGAATTGAATTATCACGCAATTGTAAAGGGAAGTGGAGATATGTTCTGGTAGAAGTGAAGATTTTAATCAAACATATGTATCATAAAATTGATGATTACATATGACAACTGATAAAATTCAAGATTTTCTTTGGAAAAAATCAGATACAGTGATAGGCATACAAATAGAATTATCACTTATTTGAAAATGAAGTGGAGATATTTTCTGACAAAACTGAAGATTTCGTATGGTATATTACTCATAAAGTAAGGGAAATGCATAGGAAATATTTAAAAATCGGAGGTTTTTGTGGTAATTTTCAAGATAGAGTAGTAAGCATACAAATACAATTAGAATGTAATTAAAAAAGGAATTGGAGCCATTTTCGTATAAAACTGAAGATTTTCCTCTAACATATGTGGGATAATATTGAGGAAAACTTAGGATAATTTATAAAATTGAAGATTCTTTTGCAAATAACTCAGATAAAATGATAAGCTTACAAATACTTTTAGAATTCGATTGAAAAAAGAAGACGAGACATTTTCTCATAAAAATGAAGATTTTCATTTAACATATGCATGATATAATTGAGGATTACATAGGATAACTAAGTAAATTTTTGATATTCTCTAGAAAAATCTCAGATACAATGATAGGCATACAAATACAATTAGAATATGATTGAAAAAGGAATTGGAGACATTTTATGTTAGAACTGAAAATTTTTATCAAAATGTGCATGATAAAATTGAAGATTACATAAGATATCTTATAAAATTGAAGATTTTTTTGGAAAAATCTCACTTACAATGATAGGCCTTCAAATAGAATTGTCAGATAATTGAAAATGAAGTGGAGAGATTTTCTGATAAAACTAAAGATTTTGTATAAAATATTTCTGATAAAGTAATGGAAATTCATAAGAAAAATTTAAAAATTGAAGATTTTTCTGGTAATTTTCACAAAAAAATTGGTAAGCATACAAATACAATTAGAATGTAATTGAAAATGGAAGTAGAGCAAATTTCCTATAAAACTGAAGATTTTCCTCTCACAAATCTTTTATAAAATTGAGGTAAACATAGGAAAATTTATAAAATTGATTTTTTTGCAAAAAAACTCAGATACCATATAGGCATACAAATACAGTTAGAATACAATTGCAATAGGATGTGGAGACATATCTGTTAATTCTGAAGCTTTACATCTCACTTATGTATGAGAAAATGGATGATAACATAAGAAAATTGATAAAATTGAAGATTTTTTGATAAAATCTCAGATATAATGAAAGGCATACAAATACAACTATATATAAGGCAAAAAATGTGGAGACATTTTCTGATAAAACTGAAGATTTTTGTTTAACATTTCTGATAAAACTATGGAAATTCATGTGAAGATGTTAAAATTTGAAGTTTTTGTGGTAATTTTCAGAGATACAATCGTAGGCATACTAATAAATAATAATAACGTTGAAAAAGGAAGTGGAGATATTTTCTGATAAATCTGAAGAATTTTCCATAACACGTTTCTGATAAAATTACGGAAATTCTAAGGAAAATTCTAAAGTTTGTATTTTGTTGTAGTAATTTTCACAGATACAATGTAAGGATAACAAACACAATTAGAATGTAATTGCAAATAGGAATAGAGACATTTTCTGATAAAATTGAAGATTTTGTATATCATATTTCTGATAAAGTAAGGGAAATTCATAGGAAAATTTAAAAATTGAAGATTTTTGAGGTAATTTTCACAGATACACTGGTAAGCATACAAATACAATTAGAAGGTAAATGAGACAGGAACTGGAGCCATTTTCCTATAAAACTGAAGAAAATCCTCTAACATATGTATGTTCAAATTGAGGATAATATAAGATTATTTATAAAATTGAAAAATTTTTTGAACATAATCTCAGATGAAGTGATAAGCATACAAATACAATTAGAATACAATTAAAAAGGAAGAAGAGACATATTCTGATAAACCTGAAGATTTTCATCTAATATATGTATGATAAAATTGAGAATTACATAGCATAATTGATAAAATTTAAGATTTATTGAGAGAAAAACTCGGATGCAACTATAGGCATACAAAAATTAGAATTCAATTGAAAAAGGAAGTGAAGTCATATTCTGTTAATTCTACAGATTTACATCTAATGAATATATGATAAAATGGAAGATAACTGGAAAATTGATAAAATTGAAAATTATTTTGATAAAATCTCAGATTCAATGACAGACTTAAAAAACAATAGTATTATAAGGAAAAAAGAAAATGGAAATATTTTTTGAAAAAACTGAAGATTTTTCTATAATATTTCTGATAAAATTATGGAAATTTATGAGAAAATATTAAAATTTGAGGGTCTTTGTGGTATTTTTCACAGATACAGTGTTAGATACACCAATAAATAATAATAGAGTTAAAAAGGAAGTGGAGATATTTTCTAATAAATCTGAAGAATTTTGCATAACATATATTTAATAAATCATGAAAATTCATAGGAAAACTAAAATTTCTAGATTTGTGTTGTAATTTTCAAAGATACAATGATAGGCTTACAAACACAATTAGAATGTAATTGAGAAAAAGAATACAGATATTTTCTGATAAAACTGGAGATTTTCATCTAACAAATGTATGTTAAAATTGAGGATAACATAGATAATTTACAAAATTGAAGACATTTTGGAAAACAAAATCTCAGATAAAAGGATAGGCATACAAGTACAACTAGAGTATTATTGAAAAAGGAAGAGGACACATTTTAGCAAAGAACTGAAGATAGTCATCTAACATATGTATGACAAAATTGAGGATTACATAAGATAATAGATAAAATTAAAATTGTACTTGGAAAACTTCAGATATAATGATCTGCATACAAATAGATTTTGAATATAATTGAAAAGGAAGTGGAGACATTTTCTGATAGAACTGAAGTTTTTCTCTAAAATATGCATGTAAAAATTGAGAATTACATAAAATAACAGATATAATTTTAGATTTTTGAAAAATATCTCAGATATAATGCTAGGCATCCAAATATATCTATAATATAATTGAAAAGAGAAGTGGAGACATTTTCTGGTATAACTGAAGATTTTAATCTAACATTTGTCATAAAATAGAGGAGTATATATGATAACTGATAAAAGTAGAGATTTTTTTGAAAAAATCTCAAGTACAATGAGAGGCATACAAATAGAATTATCACATAATTGAAAATGAAGTGGAGACATTTTCTGACAAAAGTGAAGATTTTGTGTAACATAATACTGATAAAGTAAGGGATATTCATAGGAAAAATTTAAAAATTGGAAATTTTTGTAGCAATTTTCACAAATAAAATGATAGGCATACAAATAATATTAGAATGTAATCAAAAAACAAAGTGGAGACATTTTCGTTTAAAGTTCAGAATTGTCCTCTAACATATCTATGATAAAATTGAGGATAACTTAAGATAATTTATAAAATTGAAGATTTTTGAAAATATCTCAGATAAAATGATAGGCATACAAATGCATTTAGAATATAAGTGAAAAAGGTAGTAGAAAAATTTTCATACACAATTGAAGATTTTCATATCACATACGTATGATAAAGTGAGGATGTCATAAGGTAATTTATAAAATTAAAGATTATTTGGAACAAAAACCTCAGATAGAAGGATAGGCATAGAAATACAATTAGAATACAATTAAAAATCCAAGTGGAGACATTTCTGATAAAACTGAAGATTTTCATCTAACATACGTGTGATAAAATAGAGGATTACTAGTATAATTGATAAAACTGAAGATTTATTTGTACAAAACTCAGATACAATGATAGGCATAAATATACAATTAGAATACAACTCAAACAGATGTGTAGACATTTTCATATAAAACTGAAGATTTTCATCTAATGTATGTATAATAAAAATGAGGATAACATAAGAAAATTTATAACATTTTATATATTTTTAAAAGAATACAGATACAATGATAGACATATAAATACAATTAGAATGTAATTGAAAGAGGAGTGGAGACATTTTCATAAAGAATTAAAGATTTTCATCTGACGTATGTATGATAAAATTGAGGATAACGCAAGATAAAGTATAAAATTGCAGATTTTTATGTTGAAACTCAAATACAATGATAGCCATACAAATATAATTAGAGTTCAATTGAAAAAGGAAGTAGAGACATTTTATGATAGAACTGAATATTTTCATCTAAAATATGCATGATAAAATTGAGGATTACATAGGATATCTGATAAAATTGAAGATTTTTTTGGAAAAATCTCAGATACAATGATAGGCATACAAAAATGATTAGAATATAATTAAAGGATGACGTGAAGACATTTGCATATAAAACTGAAGATTTTCATATAACCTACATATGATAAAATGAGGATATCATAATGTAATTTATAAAATAAAATATTTTTTGAAAAACACTCAGGTAGAATGATAGACATAAAAATACAATTAGAATACAACTGAAAAATGAAGTGGAGACATTTTCTGATAAAACTGATGATTTTTATCTAACATATGTATGATAAAAAAATGATTACTAGGGTAATTGATAAGATTGAAGATTTATTTGGACAAATCTCAGATATAATGATAGGCATAAAAATACAATTAGAATATAACCAAAAGAGAAGTGGAGATATTTTCATAAAAAACTGAGGATTTTCATCTAATATATGTATGATAAAAATGAGGATTACATAACATAATTTATAAAATTAAATTTTTTTAAAAAAATCTCAGATACATTGATAGGCATATAAATACAATAAAAATGTAATTGAAAAAGGAAATGGAAACATTTTAGTAAAGAAATGAAGATTTTTTTCATCTAACTTATGTATGATAAAATGGAGGATAACATAATATAATGTATAAAATTGAAGATGTTTTTGAAATAAACTCAAATAAAATGATAGCCATACAAATGTAATTAATATTCAATTGAAAAAAAGAGCTGAAGACATTTTATGATAGAACCGAATATTTTCATCTATAATCTGCATGATAAAATTGAGGATTACATAAGATATCTGATCAAATTACAGATTTTTTTCAATAAATCTCACATGCAATGATAGGCATACAAATAGAAATATCAGATAATTGAAAAGTAAATGGAGAAATTTTCTGGTAAAACTAAAGATTTCATATAAAATATTACTGATAAAGTAAGGGAAATTCATAGGAAAAATTAAAAAACATGAAGATTTTTGTGGTAATTTTCACAGAAACACATATAAGCATACAAATATAATTAGAATGTAATTGCAAAAGGAAGTGGAGCCATTTTCCTATGAACCTGAAGATTTTCCTCTAACATATGTGTGATGAAATTGAGGAAAACTTAGGATAATTTATAAAATTGATGATTTTTTTTGAAAAAACTCAGGTACAATTATAAGCTTACAAAAATTATTAGAATTCATTTGAAAAAGGAAGACGACATTTTCTCATAAAACTTAAGATTTTCTTTAACATATGTATGATAAAATTGAGGATTACATAGGATAACTGATTAAATTGAAGATATTCTCTAGGAAAATCTCATATTCAATGATAGGCATACAAACACAATTATAATATGATTGAAAAAGTAGGTGGAGACATTTTTTATAAAATTGAAGAGTTTCATCAATTATATGTATTATAAATTTAAGGATAACATTGCAGATTTTTATGTTGAAACTCAAATACAATGATAGCCAAACAAATATAATTAGAGTTCAATTGAAAAAGGAAGTAGAGACATTTTATGATAGAACTGAATATTTTCATCTAAAATATGCATGATAAAATTGAGGATTACATAGGATATCTGATAAAATTGAAGATTTTTTTGGAAAAATCTCAGATACAATGATAGGCATACAAAAATGATTAGAATATAATTAAAGGATGACGTGAAGACATTTGCATATAAAACTGAAGATTTTCATATAACCTACATATGATAAAATGAGGATATCATAATGTAATTTATAAAATAAAATATTTTTTGAAAAACACTCAAATCTTAAGATATTTTGGAAAATGAAAACTCGGATACAATGATAGGCATACAAATATAAATATAATGCAATTGAAAAAGGAACTGGACAAATTTTTTCATAGAAGTGAAGATTTTTATCTAACATATATATGATAAAATTGAGGAATACTTAGGATAACTGATAAAATTGAAATTTTTCTTTGAATAATCTCACATACAATGATAGGCACACAGATAAAATTATCACATAATTGAAAAAGGAAATGGAGACATTTTCTCATAAAACGGAAGATGTCATATAACGTTTCATATCAAATAAGGGAAATTAATGGGAAAAATTAAAAAATATAATAAATTTGTGGTATTTTTCACAGATACAATGGTGCACATACAAATACAATTAGAATGTAATTGCAAAAAGAATTGGAGACATTTTCTGATAAAACTGAAGATTTTTGTCTAATATATGCCTGATTAAAATGAAAATTACATAGGATAATTTATATAATTGAAGATTTATTCAGAAAAAAACCTCAGATCAAATGATAGGCATACAAATACAATTAGAATAAAATTGAAAAAGGACCTGGAGACATATCATGTTAATTATGAAGCTTTACATCTAACTTATGGATGATAAAATGGATGATAACTTAGGAAAACTGATATAATTGAAGAATTTCTTGATAAAATCTCAAATACAATGAAAGGCATACCAATACAACTATAAAAAAGAGAAAAAAAGTGGAGACATTTTCTGATAAAACTGAAGATTTTTGTATAACATTTCTGAATAAATTAGGGATATTCATGTGAAATGTGAAAATTTGAAGATTTTTGTGGTAATTTTCACAGATACAAAGTTCAGCATACAAATAAAAAATAATATAGTTGAAAAGGGAAATAGAGATATTTTTTGATAAATCTGAGGAATTTTTCATAACATATATCTGATAAAACTATGGAAATTCATAGGAACACTGTAAAATGTGAAGATTTTTGTAGTATTTTTCACACACAATGGTAGGAATACAAATAAATAATAATATAGTTGAAAAAGGAAGTAGAGATATTTCTGGATAAATCTGAAGAATTTTGCATAACATATATCTGATAATATTTTGAAAATTCATAAGAAAATTGTATAATTTGCAGATTTTTGTGCTAATTTTCACAGATACAATGATAGGCTTACAATCATAATTAGAATGTAATTGAAAAAAGGAATAGAGACATTTTCTTATAAAACTAAAGATTTTCATCTAACACATGTATGTTAAAATTGAGGATTACATAAGGTAGTTTATGAAATTGAAGATATTTTGGAAAACAAAAACTCAGATACAAGGATAGGCATACAAATACAACTAGAATATGATTGAAAAAGGAAGAGGACAAATTTTGGAAAGAACTGAAGATTTTCATCTAACGTATGTATGATAAAATTGAGGGTTGCATAAGATGATTGATAAAATTGAAGATTTATCTGGAAAAATACTCAGATACAATGATCTGCATACAAATGCAATTAGAATATAATTGAAAGCTCTTGGTGTTCTGTTCAGGAACTTTCCCCCTGAACCAATGTCCTCACGGGTCTTCACCAGTTTCTTTTCCATTAATTTTACTGTGTCTGGTTTAAAGTGGAGGTCCTTGATATACTTGGAGTTGATCTTAGTACAAGGAGATAAGAGTGGATCAACTCTCATTCTTTAGCATGTTGAACTCCAGTTGAGTCAGCACCATTTGTTGAAAAGGCTATCTTTTTTCCACTGGATGTTTTCAGCTCCTTTGTCAAAAATCAGTTGGCCAAATATGTGTGGGTTCAATTCTGGGTCTTCAATCCTATTCCATTGATCTACCTCCCTGTCACTGTACTAATACCATGCAGTTATTAACACTACTGCTCTGTAGTATTGCTTATGGTCCGGGATATTGATTCCCCCAGAAGTTCTTTTACTGGTGATGATAGTTTTAGCCATCCTGAGTTGTTTGTTATTCCACATGAATTTGAGAATTTCTCTTTCTAACTCTATGAAGAACTGAGTTGGGATTTTGATGGGGATTGTGTTGTATCTGTATATTGCTTTTGGCAAGATTGCCATTTTAACTACATTGATCCTGCCAACCCATGAGCATGGAAGATTTTTTCCATTTTCTGAGGTCTTCTTCCATTTCCTTCTTTGGAGACCTGAAGTTTTTGTCATACAAATCTTATACTGGTTAGAGTCACACCAAGATACTTTATATTAGTTGTGGATATTGTAAAGGGTGTCCTTTCCCTATTTTCATTCTCAGCCTGCATATCCTTTGAGTATAGGAAGGCTAGTGATTTGCTTGGGTTGATATTATAACCAAACACTTTGTTGAAGGTGTTTATAAGCTGTAGGAGTTTCTGGTGGAGTTTTTTGAGTCACTTAAATATACTATCATATCATCTGCAAATAGTGATAGTTTGACTTCTTCCTTTCAAATTTGTATCCCTTTCACTTCCATATGTTTTCGAATTGCTCTAGCTAGTACCACAAGTACTATATTGAAAAGATATGGTGAGAGGGGGCAGCCTTGTCTAGTCTTTGATTTTAGTGGGATTGCTTCAATTTTCATCCATTTACTTTGATGTTGGCTACGGTCTGCTGTAAATTGCTTTTACTATGTTTAGGTATTGGCCTTGAAAATTAAAAAGTGTCTGCAAGGCAAAAGAAACTGTCAAAAGGACAAATTGGCAACCAACAAATTTGTAAAAGATCTCCACCAACCCTACAGCTGACAGAGGGCTAATATCCAATGTATACAAAGAACTGAAGAAGTTAGACCCCAGAAAACCAAATAACCCTATCTAAAAATGGGGTACGGAGCTAAACAAAGACTTTTCACCTGATGAAATTCGGATAGCTGTGAAACACCATAAAATGTTCAACATCATTAGTCATTAGAGAAATGCAAATCAAAACAACCCTGAGATTTCACCTCACACCAGTCAGAATGGCTAAGATTAAAAACTCAGGAAACAACAGGTGTTGGTGTGGATGTGGAGAAAGATGAGAACTCTTCCACTGCTGGTGTGACTGCAAGCTGGTACAACCAACTCTGGAAATCAGTCTGGCGGTTCCTCGGACAACTGAACGCGATACTTCCAGAGGACCCAGCCATATCACTCCTGGGCATATAACCAGAAGATTCCTCAGCATGCAATAAGGATACATGCTCCACTATTTTCATAGCAGCCTTATTTATAGTAGCCAGAAGTTGCAAAGAACCCAGATGTCCCTCCACGGAAGAATGGATATAAAAAATGTGGTATATATTCACAATGGAGTACTAGTCAGCCATTAGAAATAATGAATTCATGAAATTCTTAGAGAAATGGTTGGAGCTGGAGAACATCATCCTGAGTGATGTAACCCAGTCTCAAAAGAATACCCATGGTATGCACTCATTGATAAGTGGATATTAGCCTAGAATCTTGGGACACCAAAGACAAAATCCACATACCAAATGATGTTCGACAAGAAGGAAGGAGTTTACCCTGGTTCTGGAAAGGCTCAAAGCATCAGTGTAGGGGAATACCGGAACAGGGAAGTGGGAAAGGGTGGATGGTGGAACACAGGGATGGAAAAGGCCATGTGGGACCTTTGGGGGTCAGGGAAACTGGAAAAAGGAAATGAAATGTAAATATAGAATATATCCAATAAAAAATTTAAAGAAAGAATAATATTGAAAAGGGAAGTGGAAATATTTTCTGATAGAACTGAAGATTTTCATCTAAAATATGCATAATAAAATTGAGGATTACACTGGATAACTGATAAAATTTTAGATTTTTTTTTGAAAAATCGCTCAGATACAATGATAGGTATCAAAATATAATTTGAATATAATTAAAAAGGAAAGAGGAGATATTTTCTGGTAGAACTGAAGTTTTTAATCCAACATATGTATCATAAAATTGAGGATTACACATGCTAACTTATAAAATTGAAGATTTTTTTTGGAAAAAACTCAGATACAATTATAGGCATACAAGTAGAATCATCACATATTTGAAAATGAATAGAAGAGATTTTCTTACAAATCTGAACATTTTGTATAGCATATTAATGATAAAGTAAGGGAAAGTCATAGGAAAAATTTAAAAATTTTGAATTTTTTGTGGCAATTTTTACAGATACAATGATAGGCATACTAATACAACTAAAATGTAATCTAAAACTGAAGTGGAGACATTTTTATTTAAAATTGAAGACTTTCCTCTAAAATAACTATGATAAAATTGACAATAACAAAGATATTTATAAAATTGAAGATTATTTTGAAAAAATCAGATACAAGGATAGGCATACAAATACATTTAAAATATAATTAAAGGAGACACTGGAGACATTTTCATATAAACATGAAAATTTTCATATAACATACTTATGATAAAATGCAGATCTCATAGGTTTTTTATAAAATTAAAGATTTTTTGTAAAAACACACAAATACAATTATAGCTATCAAAATATAATTTGAATATAACTGAAAATAAAGTGGAGATATTTTCTGGTAGAGCTGAAGTTTTTAATCCAACATATGCATCATAAAATTGAGGATTACACCTGATATCTTATAAAATTGAAGATTTTTTTTGAAAAAACTCAGATACAATTATAGGCTTACAAATAGAATTATCACATATTTGAAAATGGATAGGAAACATTTAATTAAAAACTGAATATTTCATCTAGCATATTAATGATAAAGTAAGGGAAAGTCATAGGAAAAAATAAAAAATTGAATATTTTGTGGCAATTTTTACAGATACAATGGTAGGCATAAAAAAACAATTAGAATGAAATCTAAAAATGAAGTGGAGACATTTTTATTTAAAAAATGAAGACTTTCCTCTAAAATATATATGATAAAATTGAGGATAACAAAGAATTTATAAAATTGAAGATTATTTTGAAAAAAATCAGATACAAGGATAGGCATACACATGCATTCAGATTGTAATTAAAGAAGGCAGTGGAGACATTTTCATCTAAAAGTGAAGATTTTCATATAACATACTTATGATAAAATGTGGATATCATTAGGTAATTTATAAAATTAAAGATATTTTGTAAAAACACCTAGATACCATGATAGGCATAAAAATACAATTTAATACAACTGAAAAACGAAGTGGAGACATTTTCTGATAAAACTGAAGATTTTCATCTAACATATGTATGATAAAATAAAGGATTGCTAGGGTAATTGATAAAATTGAAGATTTATTTGAGCAAAACTCAGATGCCTTGATAGGCATAAAAATACTATTAGAAGATAACTAAAAGAGAAGTGGAGACATTTTCATATAAAACTGAAGATTTTCATCTAATATATATGATAAAAATGAGGATATTATAATTTATAAAATTGTATATTATTTAAAAAATACCTAAGATACTTTGATGTGCCTAAAAAGACAATTAGAATGAAATTGAAAAAGGAAATGGAGACATTTTCGTAAAGTAATAAAGATTTTCATCTAACATATGTATGATAAAATTGAGGATAACATAAGATAATATATAAAATTGAATTTTTTTTGAAAAAAAAACTCAAATGCAATGATAGCCATACAAATATAAATAGAATTCAATTGAAAAAGGAAGTGGAGACATTTTATGATAGAACTGAAGATTTTCATCTAAAATCTACATGATTAAAGTGAGGATTACATAGGATATCTGATCAAATTGAAGATATTTTTTGAATAATCTCACATACAATGATAGGCATACAAATAGAATTATCAGATAATTGAAAAGGAAGTAGAGATATATTATGATATAACTAAAGATTTTGTATAATATATTTCTGATAAAGTGAGGAAAATTCATAGGAAAATTTAAAAATTGAAGATTCTCTTGTAATTTTCACAGATACAATTGTAAGCATTCAAATACAATTAAAATGTAACTTAAAAAGAAGTGGAGCAATTTTTCTTATAAAACTGAAATTTTTGCTCTAACATATGTGTGATAAAATAGAGGAAAATATAGGATCATTTATAAAATTGATGTTTTTTTGCAATAAACAGATACAATGATAAGCTTACAAATACTATTAAATTCAATTGAAAAAGTAAGATGAGGTATTTTCTCATAAAACTGAAGATTTTCATTTAACATATGTATGATAAAATTGAGGATTACATAGGATAACTGATCAAACTGAAGATATTTTCTAGAAAAATCTTAGATACAATGACATGCATATAAACCCAATTAGAATATAATTGAAAAATGAGGTGGAGATATTTTTGTATAAAACTGAAGATTTTCATCATAACATAAAATAATTTTTAAATCTGAAATTATTTTTGAAAAAGAAATCTCAAATACGATGATCAGCATGCAAATGAAAAATAACGACATATTTTGTGATAGAACTGAAGATTTTCATCTATCACATGTATGATAAATTTGAGGATTACATAGTAAAACTAATGAAATTGAAGATTTTCTTTGAAAAATCTCTGATACAATGATAGGCCTACAAATACAATTATCACAAATTTGAAAAAGGAAGTGCAGACATTTTCTGATAAAACTGAAGATTTTGTATAACATATTCATATGAAATAAGGGTAATTCACAGGAAAATTTTAAAAATTGAAGATTTTTGTGGTAATTTTCAAAGACACAATGGTATGCATAAAAATACAATTAGAATGCAATTGCAAAAAGAAGTGGAGACATTTTCCTATAAAACTGAAGATTTTCCTCTAACATACGTATGATAAAATCGAGGATAACTTAAGTTAGTTGATGAAATTGAACATTTTTTGAAAAAAAACCACTCAGATGCAATGGTAAGCATGCAAATGCAATTAGAATACAATTGCAAGAGGAAGAGGAGACATTTTCTGATAAAACTGAAGATTTTTATCTAACATATGTATGATAAAATTGAGAATTACGTAGGATAATTGAAAAAATTGAAGATTTATTAAGAAAAAAAACTCGGATACAATGATAGTCAAACAAATACAATTAGAATACAATTGAAAATGGAGGTGGAGACATATTCTGTTAATTCTGAAGCTTTATATCTTACTTATGTATGATAAAATGAATGGTAACTTAGGAAAGTTGATTAAATTAAAGATTTTTGTGATAAAATTTCAGATACTATGAAAGGCAGACAAATGCAAGTATAAATAAGTGAAAAAGAAAGTGGAGACATTTTCTGACAAAACTGAAAATTTTTCTATAACATTTCTGATTAATTTATGGAAATTCATGTGAAAATATGAAAAATTGAAGATTTTTGCAGTAATTTTCACAGATACAATGGTCGGTATACAAATAAATAATAATATAGTTGAAAAAGGAAGTGGAGGAACAAGCAGGCAGAACCAGGGAGAACCAACAGGTGGAACCAGGTACCCGAGATATCCCAAGTTTAAGACCTCTGGGGACTCAGGTCTTGAACAGGAGACATGCACAGAGCAGCGGTTGGAGGTGGAGCAGTCAGGCATGGGCTCTGTGCCCTTAACACATACCCCACACTCCCTGCAGCCTGTGCCATCTTCCCAGCTGTTTTGAACAAGCAGGAAGAAACTTTTCTTCTAAAATATGCTTGATAAAATTGAGGGTTACATAGGATAACTGATAAAGTTTTAGATTTAAAAAACACTCAGATAGGCATCCAAATATAATTAGAATATAATTAAAAAGGGATGTGAAGATATGTTCTGGTCGAACTGAATATTTTAATCTAACATGTATCATAAAATTGAGGATTACATGTGATAACGGATAAAATTGAAGGGTTTTTTTGGAAAAATCTCAGATACAATGATAGGCATACATATAGAATTATCACATATTTGAAAATGAAGACAGTTTTTCATAAAACTGAAGATTTCATATATTACTGACAAAATAAGGGAAAGTCTTACAAAAAAATTAAAAATTGAAAATTTGTGTGATAATTTTCACAGATACAATGGTAGGTATACAAATACAATTAGAATGTAATATAAAAATGAAGTGGAGATATTTTTATTTAAAATTGAAGACTTACCTCTAAAATATGTATGATAAAATTGAGGATAACTTAAGATTATTTATAAAATTGAAGATTTTTTGATAACATATGTATCATAAATTTGAGGATTACATGTGATAACGGATAAAATTGAAGGTTTTTTTGGAAAAAATCAGATACAATGTTAGGCATACAAATATATTTAGATGATAATTGAAGGAGGATCTGGAGACATTTTCACATAACTTACATATGATAAAATGAGGATATCATAAGGTAATTTATAAAATTAAAGATTTTTTGGAAAAACACTCAGATACAATGATAGGCATAGAAATACAATTAGAACACAAATGAAAAATGAAGTGGAGACATTTTCTGATAAAACTGAAGATTTTTATCTTACATATGTATGATAAAATAAAGCATTATTGGGGTAATTGATAAAATTGGAGATTTTATTTGAACAAAACTAGATACAATGACTGACATAAAAATACTAGTAGAATATAACTAAGAGAATCGTGGAGACATTTTCATATAAAACTGAGGATTTTCTGTATATATATATATATATATATATATATATGATAATATGAGGATACCATAGCATAATTTATAAAATTGAATATTTTTTAAAACCTCAGTAACATTGATAGACATTTAAATACAATTAGAATGTAATTGAAAAGGTAAGGGAGACATTTTTATAAAGTAATGAAGATTTTCATCTAACATATATATGATAAATTTGAGGATTGCTTAAGATAATTAAAAAAATTGAGGATTCATTTGGAAAAATACTCAGATACAATGATCTATATACAAATACAAATATAATATAATTCAAAAGGGAAGAGGAGAAATTCTCTGATAGAACTGAAGCTTTTCATCTAAAATCTGCATGATAAAATTGAGGATTTCATAGGATATCTGAACAAATTGAAGATATTTTTGGAAAAATCTAACATACTATGTTAGGCATACAAATAGAATTATCAGGTAATTGAAAAGGAAGTCGTCATTTTCTGATAAAACTAAAGATTTTGTATAACATATTTCTGATAAAGTAAGGGAAAATCAGGAAAAATTAAAAATTGAAGATTTTTGTGGTAATTTTCACAGAGAAAATGGTAAGCAAAAAATACTATTAGAATGTAATTGTAAATGGTATTGGAGCCATTTTCCAATAATACTGAAGATTTTCCTATACCATATATGTGATAAAATTGAGGACAACTGGATAATTTATAAACTTGATGATTTTTTTTGCAAAACATCTCAGATACAATGATAAGCTTACAAATACTATTAGAATTCAATTGAAAATGGAAGATGACACATTTTCTCATAAAGCTTAAGATTTTCATTTAACATATGTATGATAAACATGAGGATTACATAGGATAACTTATTAAATTGAAGATATTCACTAGAAAAATCTTAGGTACAATGATAGGCATACAAATATAATTAGAATATAATTGAAAAAGGAGGTGGAGACATTTTTGTATAAAACTGAAGATTTTCATCTAACATGTATGATAGAATTGAGGATAACATAAGATAATTTTTAAATCTAAAGATATTTTTTAAAAAGAAAACTCAGATACAATGATAGGCATACAAATAAAATTAGAAAAAAATTGAAAAGTGAACTGGAAACATTTTGTGATAGAACTGAATATTTTCATCTAATTATGTATGATAAAATTGAGGATTACTTAGGATAACTGATAAAATTGAATATTTTCTTTGAAAAAATCTCAGATAAAATGATAAGCATTGTATGTTTATATCATTGTATAGAACTATCACATAATTGACAAAAGAAGTGGAGACACTTTCTGATAAAACAGAAGATTTTGTATAACATGTTTCGTATCAAATAAGGGAAATTCATAGGAAAAATTAAAAAATTGAAGATTTTTGTGGAAATTTTCACAGATAAAATGGTTCTCATACAAATACAATTAGAATATAATTGCAAAAAGAAGTGGAGACATTTTCCTATAAAACTGGAGATTTTACTGTAACATATATGATAAAATTGAGGATAACAGGATAATTTTTAACTCTGAAGATATTTTTGAAAACGAAAACTCAGATACAATATAGGCGTACAAATACAAATAGAATACAATTGAAAAAGGATGAGGAGACATATTCTGTTAATTCTGAAGCTTTACTTCTATCTTATGGATGATAAAATGGATGATAACATGGGAAAATTGATAAAATTGAAGATTTTTGTGATAAAATCTCAGAAACAATGAAAGGCATACACATACAAACATAAATAAGTGAAAAAGTAAGTAGAAACATTTTCTGATAAAACTGAATATTTTAGTACAAAATTTTTGATTAAATTATGGAAATTCATGGGACAATGTTACAATTTGAAGATTTTGCAGTAATTTTCACAGATACAATAGTAGGCATACAAATAAATAATAATATAGCTGAAAAAGTAAGTGGAGATATTTTCTGATAAATCTGAGGAATTTTGCATAACATATATTTGCTAAAATTATGGAAAATAATAGAAAAAAGTTAAAATTTGAAGATTTTGTGGTAGTTTTCACAGACACAATGGTAGGCATACAAATAAATAATAATATAATTGAAAAAGGAAGTGGAGATATTTTCTGATAAATCTGAGGACTTTTGCATAACATATATCAGCTAAAATTATGGAAATTCAAAGGAAAACTAAAATTTAAAGATTTTTGTGGTAATTTTCACAGATACAATGATATACTTACAAACACAGTTAGAATGTAATTGAAAAAAAGAAATAGGGACATTTACTGATAAAACTGAAGATTTCCCCCTAACATATGTATGTTAAAATTGAGGATTACATAAGATAATTTATAAAATTGAAGATATTTTGGAAAAC
Organism: Apodemus agrarius; assembly: GCA_964023405.1. Taxonomy (NCBI): domain Eukaryota; kingdom Metazoa; phylum Chordata; class Mammalia; order Rodentia; family Muridae; genus Apodemus; species Apodemus agrarius. The sequence goes on along the minus strand of OZ030018.1, from coordinate 88,571,848 downwards.
AAAAATTCAGATACAATGATAGCCATAAAAATTCATTTAGAATATAAATAAAGGATGCAGTGGAGACATTTTCCTATAAAACTGAAGATTTTCCTCTAACATATATGATTAAATTGAGGATAATTTAAGATAATTTATAAAGTTGGAGATATTTTTGAAAGAAATTACAGATGCAATTATAAGCAGACAAATACAATTAGAATACAAATGAAAAACAAAGTGGAGACAATTTCTGTTAAAACTGAAGATTTTTATATAACATATGTATGATAAAATTGAGAATTACATAGGATAATTGATAAAATGGAAGATTCATTCAGAAAAATCTCAGATATAATGGTAGACATACAAATACAATTAGAATATAATTGAAAAGGAGGTGGAGACATTTTTGTATAAAACTGAAGATTTTCATCTAACATGTATGATAAAATTGAGAATAACATAATTTTTAAATCTGAAGATATTTTTGAAAATGAAAACTCAAATACAAAGATAGGCATACAAATACAATTGAAAGAGGAACTGGACATATTTTGTTATAGTACTGAAATTTTTCATCTAACATGTATGTTAAAATTGAGGATTACTTAGGATAACTAATAAAATTGAAGATTTTCTTTGAAAAATCTCAGATGCAATGATAGGGATACAAATACAATTATCACATAATTGAAAAAGGATGTGGAGACATTTTCTGAGAAAACTGAAGATTTTGTATAACATGTTTCAAAGCAAATAAGGGAAATTCATAGGAAAATTTAAAAATTGAAGATTTTTGTGGTAATTTTCACGGATACGATGGTTCACAGGCAAATACAACTAGAATGTAATTGCAAAAAGAAGTGGAGACATTTTCTTATAAAACTTAGGATTTTCCTCTGACATATGTATGATAAAATTGAGGATAACCTAAGTTAATTCATGAAATTGAAGATTTTTTGATAAAAATCTTAGATGCAATGATAAGCATACAAATAAAATTAAAAAAAAGAGGAAACATTTTCTGATAAAACTGAAGATTTTTATCCAACAAATGTATGATAAAACTGAGAATCACATAGGATAATTGATAAAAATGAAGATTTATTCAGAAAATCTCTGATATAATGATAGGCATACAAATACTATTAGAATACAATTGAACAAGGACATGGAGACATATTATGTTAATTCTGAAGCTTTATATCTAATGTATGGATGATAAAAATGGATGAAAACAGGAAAATTGATAAAATTGAAGATTTTTGTGATAAAATCTCAAATAAAATGAAAGTCATACAAGTACAACCATAAATAAGTAAAAAATACAGTGGAGACATTTTCAGGTAAAACTGAAGATTTTTGTATAACATTTCTGAATAAATTATGGAAATTCATGTGAAAATTGAAAATTTGAATATTTTTGTGGTAATATTCACAGATACAATGGTCAATATATAAATAAATAATAATATAGCACAAAAAGGAATTGGAGATATTTTCTGATAAATCTGAAGAATTTTGCATGATATAAATCTGATAAAATTATGGAAATTCATAGGAATTCTGTAAAATTTAAAGATTTTCATAGTAATTTTCATAGATACAATGGAAGACATAGAAATGAGTAATAATATAGTTGAAAAACTAAGTGGAGATATTTTCTGATAAATCTGATGAATTTTGTATAACATCTGAAAAATTGTGGAAATTCATAAGAAAAATTAAAAATTTGAAGAATTTTCTGGTAATTTTCAGAGATACAATGATGAGTTTAAAAACAGAATAAGAATGTAATTGAAAAAAGGTATAGAGACATTTTCTTATAAGATTTTCATCTAACAAATAAATGTTAAAATTGAGGATTACATAAGGTAGTTTATAAAATTTAAGATATTTTGGAAATAAAAAACTCAGATACAAGGATAGGCGAACAAATACAACTAGAGTATTGTTGAAAAAGTAAGAGGACACATTTTTGTAATGAACTGAAGATTTTCATCTAAAATTTGTATGATAATGTTAAGGATTGCATAAAATAATTGATAAAATTGAAGATTTATTTGTAAAAATACACAGATACAATGATCTGCATACAAATACAATTAGAATTGAAAAGGGAAGTGGAGATATTTTCTCATAGAATTGAACCTTTTCATCTAAAATATGAATTATAAATTTGAAGATTACATAGGATAACTGATATAATTTTATTTATTTTGAAAAATGATCGGCCTCCAAATAGAAGTAGTATGAAATTGAAAAGGGAATTGGAGATATTATCTAGTAGATCTGAAGATTTTAAACTAACATATGTATCATAAACTTGAGTATTACATATGATAACTGATAAAATTGAAGATTTTTTGGAAAAAATCTCAGATACAAAGATACGCATACAGATAGAATTATCACATATTTGAAAATGAAGTAGAGACATTTTCTGACAAAACTGAAGGTTTCATATATCATATTACTGAAAGAATAAGGAAAAGTCATAGGAAAAATTTAAAATTGAAATTTTTGTGGTAATTTTCACAGATACAAAGGTAGGCATACTAGAACAATTAGAATGTAATCAAAAAATGAAGTGGAGCCACTTTTATCAAAATTGAAGATTTTCCTCTAAAATATCTATGATAAAATTAGGGATAACTTAAGATTATGTGTAAAATGGAAGATTTTTTTTGAAAAAATACTCAGATACATGACAGGAATACAAATACATAATTGAAGGAGGAAGTGGACACATTTTCATATATAACTGAAGATTGTCATATAATATATGTATGATAAAATAAGGATATAATAAGGTAATTTATAAAATTAAAGGCTTTTTGGGAAAACAGAGAAACAATGATAGACATAGAAATACAATTAGAATACACCTGAAAAAAGAAAGTGGAGGCAATTTCTGGTATAACTAAAGATTTTCACCATATGTATGATAAATTAAAGGATTACTAGGGTAATTGATAAAATTGAAGATTTATTTGGAAAAAACTCAGATAAAATGATAGGCATAAAAATACAATTAGAATATAAATAAAAGAGATGTGGAGACATTTTCATATAAAACTGAGGATTTTTATCTAATATATGTATAATAAAAATGAGGATAACATACCATAATTTATAAAATTGAATATTATTTTTAAAAACTCAGATACATTTATAGGCATATAAATAGAATTAGAATGTAACTGAAAAGGGAAATGGAGATATTTTCAAAAAGTAATAAAGATTTTCAACTATCCCATATATGATAAAATTGAGGATAATATAAGATAATATATGAAATTGAAGATGTTTTTGAAGAAAACTCAAATAAAATGATCACCATACTAATATAATTAGAACTCAATTGAAAAAGGAAGCGAAGACATTTTATCATAGAATTGAAGACTTTCATCTAAAATCTGCATGATAAAAATGAGGATTACATTTGATATCTGATAAAATTGAAACTTTTTTTGAAAAATCTCACATAGAATTATAGGCATACAAATAGAATTGTCCGATGACAAAGGAAGTGGAGATAATTTCTGATAAAACTAAGATTTTGTATAATACATTTCTGGTAAAGTAAAGGAAATTCATAGGAAAAATTTAAAAATTAAATTTTTGTTGGTAATTTTCACAAATACAATTGTAAGCATACAAATACAATTAGAATGTAATTGAAAAAGGAAGTGGAGCCATTTTCCTATAAAACTGAAGATTTTCCTCTAACATATGCTTGATAAAATTGAGGAAAACATAGGATAATTTATAAAATTGATGATTTTTTGTAAAAAAACTCAGATACAATGATAAGCTTACAAATACTATTAGAATTCAATTGAAAATTGAAGGTGAGGCATTTTCTCATAAAATAAGATTTTCATTTAATATTAACTGAGGATTACATGGGATAACTGATTAAATTGAAGATATTCTCTAGAAAAATCTCAGATACAATGATATGCTTACAAATACAATTGGAATATAATTGAAAAGGGAGGTGGAGACATTTTTGTATAAAACTGAATATTTTCATCTAATATATTTATGATAAATTTGAGGATAACATAAGATAATTTTTAAATGTGAAGATATTTTTGAAAAAGAAAACTCAGGTACACTGATAGGCATACAAATACCATTAATATACAATTGAAAAAGTAACTGGACACATTTTCTGATAAAACTGAAGATTTTCATCTAACATATGTATGTTAAAGTTGAGGATTACATAAGATAATTTATAAAATTTAAGATCTTTTGGAAAACAAAAGCTCGGATACAAGGATAGGTATATAAATACAACTAGAGTATTATTGAAAAAGGAAGTGGACACAATTTTGTATGGAACTGAAGATTTTCATCTAACATATATATGATAAAATTGAGGATTACATAAGATAATTGCTAAAATTAAATATTTATTTGGAAAAATACTCAGATACAATGATCTGCATACAAATACAATTAGAATGTAATGGAAAGTGGAAGTGGAGACATTTTGGGTTTTGGTATTTTGTTTTGTTGGGTTGTTTTTTGTAATTTCGAGACAGGCTTTCTCTGTGGAGCCCTGGCTATTCTGGAACTCACTCTGTAGACCAGGTTGAACTCGAACTCAGAAATCCACCTGTCTCTGCCTCCCAGAGTCCTGGGATTACAGGCGTGCACTACCATTGCCCAGCTAAAAAGGCTTCTTTTTTGTTTGTTTGTATGTTTGTTTGTTTGTTTGTTTGTTTGCTTGTTTGCTTGCTTGTTTTTCAAGACAGGCTTTCTCTGTAGTCCTGGCTGTCCTGGAACTCACTCTCTAGACCAAGCTAGCAATATATTCATAAAGAACTAAAGATTTTCATCTAACATATGTATGATAAAATTTAGGATAACATAAGATAATGTATAAAATTGATGATTTTTTGAAGAAAACTCAAATACAATGATACCCATAAAATATAATTAGAATTTGATTAAAAAAGGAAGTGGAGACATTTTATGATAACGGAATATTTTTTATCTAAAACATGCATGATAAAATTGAAGATTGTATAGCATATATCATAAAATTGAAGATTTGATTTGGAAAAATCTCAGATACAATGATAGGCATACGAATACAATTAGAATATAATTGAAAAGGAGGTGGAGACTTTTTTGTATGAAACTGAAGATTTTCATCTAACAGATGTATGATAAATTGAGGATAACATAATTTTTAAATCTGAAGATTTTTTTTTGAAAAAGAAAACTCAGATACAATGAGAGGCATACAAATACAATCAAAATACAATTGAAAAATGACCTCAACACCTTTACTGATAGATATGAAGATTTTCATCTAACATATATATAATAAAATAGAGGATTACATAGTATAACTGATAAAATTGAAGATTTTCTTGAAAAAAATCTCAGGTAAAATTATATGCATACAAAGACAAATATCACATAATTGGAAAAGGAAGTGGAAACTGAAGATTTCATGTAACATATTTCATATAAAATAAGGGAAATTCACAGGAACAATTTAAAAATTGAAGATTTTTGTGGTAAAGTTCACAGATACAATTGTATGCATACAAATACAATTAGAATGTAATTGCAAAAAGAAGTGGAGAATTTTTCTATAAACCAGAAATTTTCCTCTAACATATGTATGATAAAATTGAGGATAATTTAAGGTAATGTATAAAATTGAAGATATTTTGAAAAAATTCAAATGCAATAAGCATACAAATATAATTTGAATACACTTGAAAAAGGAAGAACATATATTTTCTGATAAAACTGCAGATCTTTATCTAACATAAGTGTGATAAAATTGAGGATTGCATACGATAATTAATAAAATTGAAGACTTATTCAGAAAAAAATCAAATATATGTATGATAAAATGAGGATAATATAACATAATTTAAAAATATGAATATTATTTAAAAAATCCTTAGTTACATTGATAGGCATATAAATACAATTGGAATGTAATTGAACAGGGAAATGGAGACATTTTTGTAAAGTAATGAAGATTTTTATCTAACATATGTAAGACAAAATTGAGGATTATAACATAAGATAATACATAAAATTAAAGATTTTTTTGAAATAAAAACATCAAATACAATGATACATACAAATATGATTAAAATTCAAATGAAAATGGAAGTAGAGACATTTTATGTTAGAACTGAAGATTTTCATCAAAAATAAGCATGATAAAATTGAGGGTTACACAGGATATCTGATAAAATTGAAGATATTTTTGGAAAAATCTCACATACAGTCATAGGCATATAAATAGAATTATCAGATAATTGAAACAGAAGTAGAGACATTATTGTCTAACATATTTCTGATAAAGTAAGGGAAATTCATCGGAAAAAATTAAAAATTGAAGATTTTTGTGGTAATTTTCACAGATAAAATGGTAAACATGCCAATACAACTAGAATGTAATTGAAAAAGAAAGTGCAGCCAAACTCCAATAAAACTGTAGATTTTCATCTAACATATGTGTGATAAAATTGAGGAAAACAGGATAATTTATAAAATTGATGATTTTTTTGCAATATACTCAGATACAATGATAAGATTACAAATACTATTAGAATTCAGTTGAAAAAGGAAGACTAGACATTTTCTCATAAAACTGAAGATTTTCATTTAACATATGAATGATAAAATTGAGGATTACATAGGATAACTGATCAAATTGCATTTATTCTTTAGAAAAATCCCAGATACAATGATAGGCATACAAATACAATTAGAATATATTGAAAAAGGAGGTGGAGACATTTTTGTATTAAAGTAAAGATTTTCATCTAACACATGTATGATAAAATTGAGGATATCATAAGATAATTTTTAAATCTGAAGAGTTTTGAAAAAGAAAACAGATAGAATGATAGGCATACAAATACAATTAGAATACAATTGAAAAATAACTGGATATATTTTGTGAAGAAACTGAAGATTTTCATGTAACATATGTATGATAAAATTGAGGATTACATAGGATAACTGAAAATAGAAGATTTTCTTTGAAAAAACTATGATACAAAGATAGGCGTGCAAATACAATAATCACATGAATGTAAAAGTAAGTGGAGACATTTTTCGATAAAACTGAAGATTTCTTATAACATATTTCATATAAAATAAGGGAAATTCATTGGTAAAATTAAAAATTGAAGATTTTTGTGGTAATTTTCACAGATACAAAAGTACACATACAAATAGAATTAGAATGTAATTGAAAATGGAAGTGGAGACATTTCCTGTAAAACAAGGTTTTCCTCTAACATGTGTATGATAAAATTGAGGATAACTAAAGGTAATTTATGAAATTGAAGATTATTTGAAAAAAACTCATGCAATGATAAGCATACAAATACAATTACAATGCAATTGAAAAAGGAAGAGGAGACATTTTCTGAAAAAACTGAAGATTTTTATCTAACATATGTATGATGAATTTGAGGATTACATAAGATAATTGATCAAATTGAAGATATATTCAGAAAAAAAACCTCGGATACAATGATAGGCATACAAATACAATTAGAATACAATTGAAAAAAGACGTGGAGACATATTCTGTTAATGCTAAAGCATTACATCTAACTTAAAATGTATGATAACATAGGATAATTGATAAAAATGATGATTTTTGTGATATTCCAGATACAATGAAAAGCATACAAATATAATTATAAAAAAGTGAAAAATAAATGAAGATATTTTCTGAAAAATCTGAAGATTTTCATCTAACATATGTATGTTTAAATTGAGGATTACATAATATAATTTAAAAAATTGAAGATATTTTGGAAAACAAAAACTCAGATACATGGTTAGGCATACATATACAACTAGAGTATTACTGAGAAAAAAAGAGGACACATTTTTGTAAAGAACTGAAGATTGCTATCTAACATATATGTGATTAAATTGAGGATTACATAAGATAATTGATAAAATTGAAGATTTATTTGGAAAAATACTTAGATAAAATAAAAATATGCATACAAATACAATTAGAATACAATTGAAAAGGAAAGTGGAGATATTTTCTGATAAGAACTGAAGATTTTCATCTTAAATATGCATGATAAAATTGAAGATTACATAGGATAACTAACAAAGTTTTAGATTTTTTTGAAAAAAACTCAGATAAAATGATAGGCATACAAATAGAATTATCAGATAATTGAAAAGGAATCTGGAGATATTTTCTGGTAGAACTGAAGATTTTAATCTAACATGTATCATAAAATTGAGGATTACATATGATAACTGATAAAATTGAAGACTTTTTTAGAAAAAAATGAGATACAATTATAGGCATACAAATAGAATTATCTCATAATTGAAAATGAAGTGGAGATATTTTCTGACAAAACTGAAGATTTCTTATAACATTTTACTGATAAAGTAAGAGAAATTCATAGAAAAAATTTAAAAATCGAAAACTTTTGTCATAATGTTCACAAATAAAATTGTAGGCATACAAGTACACTTAGTATGTAATCTAAAAATGATGTGGAGACATTTTTACTTAAAATTAAAGATTTTCCTCTAAAATATGTATGATAAAATTGAGAACAATGTAAGCTAATTTATAAAATTTAAGATTCTTTGAAAAAAACTCAGATACAATGATAGGCATACAAATACATTTAGAATATAATTGGAGGGTAAAGTAGAGACATTTTCATATAAAACTAAAGATTTCCATACAACATACATATGATAAAATGAGGATACCATAAGGTAATTTATAAAATTAAAGATTTTTTTTTTGGAAAATCACTTAGATACTGTGATAAGCATAGAAATACAATTAGAATACAATAGAAATATGAAGTGGAGACATTTTCTGATAAAACTGAAGATTGTCATCTAATATATGTATGATAAAATAAAGGATTATTAGGGTAATTGATAAAATTGAAGATTTCTTTTGAAAAAGTTCAGTTACACTGATAGGCAAACAAATAGAATTATTTCATAATTGAAAATGAAATGGAGATATTTTCTGACAGAACTGAAGATTTTGTATAACATATTTCTGATAAAGTAAGAGAATGTCAGAAGAAAAATTTAACCGTTGAAGATTTTGTGGTAATTTTCACAGATAAAATGGTAGGAATACAAATACAATTAGAATGTAATTGAGAATGTAAGTGGAGAAGTTTTCAATTAAAATTTGATTTTACTCTAACATGTATGATAAAATTGAGGATAACAAGATAATATATAAAATTGAAGATTATTTTGAAAAAACTCAGATGCAATGATAGGCATACAAATACATTTAGAATATAATTGAATGAAGAAGTGGAGAACTTTTCAATAAAACTGAAGATTTTTATATAACATACATATGAAATATTGAGGCTATCACAAGGTAATTTACAAAATTAAAGATTTTTTGGAAAAAATCAGATAGCATGTTAGGCATAGAAATACAATTAGAATACAATTGAAAAATGAAGTGGAGACATTTTCAGATAAAAATGAAGATTTTCATCTAAAATATGTTTGATAAAATAAGAGTATTACTAGGGTAATTGATAAAATTGAACATTTATTTGTACAAAACTCTGAAACACTGATAGGCATAAAAATAGAAATAGAATATAATTAAAACAGACATGAAGACATTTTCATATAAAACTGAAGATTTTCATCTAATGTATATATGCTCAAAATTAGGATAACATAACATAATTTATAAAATTTGATATCTATTTTTAAAAAGTCACATACCATCTTAGGCATATAGATACAATTAGAATGTAATGCAAAAAAGGAAGTGGAGATATTTTTGCAAATAACTGAAGATTTTCATAATACATATGTATAATAAAGTTGAGGATAACAGGAGATGATGTATAAAATTGATGATTTTTAGAAAAACAAACTGAAATAAAATGATACCCATAGAAATAAAATTAGAATTCAATTGAAAAGGAAAGTGGAGACTTTTATGATAGAACTAAAGATTTTCATCTAAAATATACATGATAAAATTAAGAATTGCATAGGATATCTGATAAAATTGAAGATTTTTTGGAAAAATAGATACAATGACAGGCATACAGATAGAATTATCACATGATTGAAAATGAAGTGGACATATTTTCTGAAAATACTAAAGATTTCATATAAGATATTTCTGATAAAGTAAGGGAAATTCTTAGGAAAAATTTTTAAAAATGAAGATTTTTGTGGTAATTTTCACAGATGCAGTGGTATGCATACAAATACCATTAGAATGTAATTGTAAAAGGATGTGGAGGCTTTTTCTTATAAAACTGAAGATTTTCCTCTAACGTATGTTTGATAAAATTGAGGAAAACTAAGGATATTTTATAAAATGGAAGAATTTTTTGCAAAAAAACTCAGATGCAATGTTAAGATAACAAATACTATTAGAATACAATTGAAAAAGGAAGACAAGACATTTTCTGATAAATCTGAAAATTTTCAATTAACATATGTATGACAAAATTGAGGATTACAAGCCAGATGATGGTGGCACACCCCTGTAATCCCAGCACTCGGGAGGCAAAGACAGGCAGATTTCTGAGTTCGAGGCCAGCCTGGTCTACAGAGTGAGTTCCAGGACAGCCAGGACTATACAGAGAAACCCTGTCTCAAAAAAACCAAAAAAGAAAAAAAATTGAAGATTACCAAGTATAACTGATTAAATTGAAGATTTTCTTAGAAAGTTCACAGATACAAGGATAGGAATACAAACACAATTAGAATATAATTGAAAAAGTAGTTGGAGACTTTTTCCCAGTAAATCTTCAAATTTATCAGTTATCCTATGTAATACTCAATTTTATCATATATATATATATATATATATATATATATATATGTATATATATATATATATACATATATATATATATATATATATATGTTAGATGAATATCTTTGGATCTTTACAAAAATGTGTCCTCTTCCTTTTTCAACAATACTCTAGTTGTATTTGTATACCTATCCTTGTATCTGAGTTTTGGTTTTCAAAAAATCTTCAATTTTATAAATTATCTTATGTAATCCTCAATTTTAACATACATATGTTAGATGAAAATCTTCTGTTTTATCAGAAAATATCTCAATTCTTTTTTTTTCAATTACATTCTAATTGTATTTGCAAGTCTATCATTGTAACTGTGAAAATTACCACAAAAATCTTCAAATTTTACAGTTTTCTTACGTATTCCCATGATTTTATCAGATAGATGTTATGCAAAATTCTTCAGATTTATCAGAAAATATCTCCACTTGCTCTTTCAATTACATTTTTATTTATTTGTATGCCTACCATTGTATCTCTGAAAATTGCCACAAAATCTTCAAATTTTAACATTTTCTCATAAATTTACATAATTTTATCAAAAATATAATAGAAATATCTTCAGTTTTATCAGATAATGACTCCACTTTCTCTTTCACTTATAATCCTATTGTTTTTGTATGCCTTTCATTGAATCTGAATTTTTTTCCAAAAATTCTTCGATTTTATCAATTTTCTTATGTTCTCATTCATTTTATTATACATAAGTTACATGTAAATCTTTGGAATTAACAGAATATGTCTCCTCTTCCTTTTTCTGACTTTTTTTTTGGTTTTTCGAGACAGGGTTTCTCTGTATATCCTTGGGTGTCCTGGAACTCACTCTGTAGACCAGGCTGGCCTCGAACTCAGAAATCTGCCTGCCTCGGCCTCCCAAGTGCAGGGATTACAGGCGTGCGCCACCACACCCGGCTCCTCTTCCTTTTTCAATTGTATTCTAATTGTATTTTTATGCCTATCATTGTATCTGAGTTTTTTTCAGAATAAATCTTCAATTTTATTAATTATGCTATATAATCCTCAATTTATCAAATATATGTTGATGAAAATCTTCAATTTATCATAATTTGACTCCTCATCCTTTTTCAATTGTATTCTAAGTGTATTTGTATGCTTATCATTGCAACTGAGTTTTTTTCAAAAAATCTTCAATGTTATAAATTATCTTATGTTATCCTCAATTCTAACATATATATGTTAGAGGATTTTCATCAGTTTTATAGGAAAATGGCTCCACTTCCTTTTTCAATTACATTCTAATTATATTTGTATGCATACCATTGTATCTGTGAAAATAACCTCAAAAATCTTCAATTTTTAAATTTTAACTATGCATTTCCCTTACTTTACCCGAAATATCTTATATGAAATCTTCAGTTTTACCAGAAAATTTCTCTATTCCTTTTTTCAATTACATTCTAATTGTGTTTGTAAGCCCATCATTGTATCTGCGAAAATTACCAAAAAATCCTTTAAATTTTACAGTTTTCCTATGAATTTCCATAATTTTATCCGATATATGTTATGCAAAATTCCTGAGATTTATCAGAAAATATATCCACTCCCTTTTTCAACTATATTATTATTTATATGCTTACCATTGCATCTGTGAAAATTACAACAAAAATCTTCAAATTTTGATATTTTGACATTAATTCCCATAATTTACTCAGAAATGATATACAAAAAACTTCAGTTTTATCAGAAAATATCTCCACTTTCTTCTTCACTTATTTATAGCTGTATTTGTATGCCTTTCCTTGAATCTGAGATTTTTATCAAAAAATCTCCAATTTTATCACTTTCCTATGTTATCATCCATTTTATCATCCATAAGTTAGATGTAAATCTTCAGAATTAACAGAATATGTCTCCACAACCTTTTTTCAATTGTATTCTAATGGTATTTGCATGCCTATTATTGTATCCGAGATTTTTTAAATAAAAAATTGAATAAATCTTCAATTTTATCAATTTCAATTATCCTTTGTAATTCTCAATTTTATCAAACATGTTAGATAAAAATTCTCAGTTTTATCACAAAATATCTCCTCTTCCTTTTTCATTTGTATTCTAATTGTATTTGTATGCTTATCATTGCATCTGAGTTCTTTTTCCAAAAAAAATCTTCAATTTCATAAATTACCTTGTTATCTTCAATTTTATCATACAAAGGTTAGAGGAAAATAATCAGTTTAATAGGAAAATGTTTCCAATTCCTTTTTCAATTACATTCTAATTTTATTTGTATGTGTACCATTGTATGTGTGAAAATTACCACAAAAATCTTCAATTTCTAAATTTTTTCTATGAATTTTCGTACTCTATCAGAAATATGTTATAGGAAATCATTAGTTTAATCCGAAAATATTTCCACTTCCTTTGAAATTATCTGATGATTCTATTTGTATACCTATCATTGTATGTGAGATTTTTCCAAAAAATATTCAATTTTATCAGATATCCTGTATAATTCTCAATTTTATCAAGCATATTTTAGATGAAAATCTTCAGTTCTATCATAAAATGTCTCCACTTCTTTTTCAAATGAATTCTAATTATATTTGTGTGGATATCATTGTATTTGAGGATCTTTTTTTTAAAAAAATTCTTCAATTTTATACATTATCTTAAGTTAACCTCAATTTTATCCTACGTGTTACATGAAAATCTTCATTAATTTACAAAAATATCTCCATTTCCTATTTCAATTACATTCTAATTATATTTATATGCCTATCAATGTATGTATTTAAAAAATACTGTTTTATAAATTATGTTATCCTCATTTTATCATACATATATTATATGAAAATCTTGTTTTATATGAAAATGTCTCCACGTCTTTTAGTTATATTCTAATTGTATTTTTATGCCTATCATTGTATCTGAGTTTTATACAAATGAATCCTCAATATTATCAAATACCCTAGTAATCCTTTATTTTATCATACATATGTTAGATGAAAATCTTCAGTTTTATCAGAAAATGTCTCCACTTCATTTTTCAGTTTTATTTTAATTGTATCTCTAACATATGTATGATAAAATTGAGGATTACATATCTTAATTGATAAAGTTGGAGCTTTATTCAGAAAAAAAATCTCAGATACTATGATAGGCATACAAATACAATTAGAATACAATTCAAAAAGTATTTGAATACATATTCTGTTAATTCTAAAGATTTACATCTAACTAATGTATAATAAAATTTAATAACATAAGAAAATTGATAAAATTAAAGATTTTTTATAATATCTCAGATTTAATAATCTGCATACAAAGATTTAATGAAATTACATAAGATAATTGATAAAATTGAATATTTACTTGGAAAGACCTTAGAAACAATGATCTGCATACAAAGACATTTAGAATATAATTGAAAGGGGAAGTGGATATATTTTCTGATAGAGCTGAAGATTTTCATCATAATATGCATGATAAATTCAGGATTACATAAAATACCTGATAAAATTTTAGATTTAAAAAACTCAGATACAATGATTGCCATCAAAATATAATTAGAATATAATTGAAAAGGGAAGTGGAGATATTTTCTGGTAGAATTGAAGATTTTAATCTAGCATATGTATCATAAAATTGAGGATTACATATGATAACTGATAAAATTGAAGATTTTTTTGGACAAAAATCAAATAAAATGAGAGACATACAAATAGAATTATCACATAATTGAAAATGAAGTGGAGACATTTTCTGTTAAAACTGAAGTTTTTGTGTAACACATTACTGATAAAGTAAGGGATATTCATAGGAAAAATTTAAAAATTGAATTATTTTGGCAATTTTCAGAGATACAATGGTAGGCAAACAAATATATTTAGAATGTAATTGAAAAATGAAGTGGAGACACTTTGTTTAAAATTGAAAAATTTCCTCTAACATATCTATGACTAAATTTCAGAATAACTTAAGATAATTTATAAAATTGAGGTTTTTGAACAAAACTCAGATACAATGATAGGCTTACAAATACATTCAGAATATATTTGAAGGAGGAAGTTGAGACATTTTCGTATACAACTGAGATTTTCATATAACATACATATGATAAATTGAGGACATCATAAAGTAATTTATAAAATTAAAGATTTTTTGGAACAAAAAGCTCAGATACAATTATAGGCATAGAAATACAATTAGAATACAACTGAAAAAGAAATGGGGACAATTTCTGATAAAACTGAAGATTGTCATCTAATATATATGATAAAAATTGAGGATTAATGGTGTAATTGATAAAATTGAAAATTAATTTAGGCAAAACTCAGATACAATGATAGGCATAAAAATACAATTAGAATATAACTCAAACAGATGTGGAGACAATTTCATATTAAACTGAAGATCTTCATCGAATGTATATATAATAAAAATGAGAATAACATAATTTATAAAATTGAATATTTTTTAAAGAAACACAGATAAAATGATAGGCATATAAATACAGTTAGAATATAATAGAAAGAGGAAGTAGAGACATTTTCATAAAGAACTGAAAAGAAAATTTGAAGATTTTAGTGGTAATTTTCACAGATACAATGATAGGCTTACAAACACAATTAGAATGTAATTGAAAAAAGGGATAGAGACAATTTCTGATAAAACTGAAGATTTTCATCTAACATATGTATGTTAAAATTGAGGATAACATGAGATAATTTATAAAATTGAAGATATTTTAGAAAACAAAAACTCAGATACAAGGATAAATTTTAGATTTTTTTGAGGAAAAACTCAGATACTATGATAGGCATCCAAATATAATTAGAATGTAATTGAAAAGGGAAGTAGAGAGATTTTCTGGTAGAATATAATTAAAGGAGGAAGTGCAGACATTTTCATATAAAACTGAAATTTTCATATAACACATATGATAAAATGAGTATATCATAAGGTAATGTATAAAATTAAATATTTTTTGGGGAAAACACTCAGATACAATCATAGGCATAGGAATACAGTTAGAATACTACTGAAAAATGAAGTGGAATATTTTCTTATGAAAATGAAGATATTGATCTAATACATGTATGATAAAATAAAGTAATACTAGGGTGATTGATAAAATTTAATATTTATTTCAACAAAATTCAGATATAATGAGAGGCATAAAAATGGATTTTTTTAAAAACTCAAATACAATGATAGGCAAACAAATATAATTAGAATTCAATTGAAAAATGAAGTGGAGACATTTTATGATAGAACTGAAGATTTTCATCAAAAATATGCATGATAAGCTGAGCAGTGGTGGCGTGCACCTGTAATCCCAGCACTAGGGATCCATAGGCAGGCAGATTTCTGAGTTTGAGGCCAGCCTGGTCTACAGAGTGAGTTCCAGGACAGTCTGAGCTACACACAGAAACCCTGTCTCGAAAAAAGAACAAAAACAAAAACAAAAACAAAAAATATGCATGAAAAAATTGAGGGTTACATGGGATATCTGATAAAATTGAAGATATTTTTGAAAATGTCACATACAATGATAGGCATATAAGTAGAATTATCAGATAATTGAAAAGGAAGTGGAGACATTTTCTGATAAAACTAAAGATTTCATATAACAAATTTCTGATAAAGTAAGGGAAATTCATAAGAAAAAATTAAAAATTGAAGATTTTGTGGTATTTTTTACAGATACAATGGTAAGCTTACAAAAACAATTAGAATATAATTGCAAAGCTGGTACAACCACTCTGGAAATCAGTCTGGCGGTTCCTCAGAAAACTGGACGTGATAACTCTGGAGGACCCAGCCATACCACTCCTGGGAATATACCCAGAAGATTCCCCAGCATGCAATAAGGATACATGCTCCACTATGTTCATAGCAGCCTTATATATAATAGCCAGAAGCTGGAAAGAACCCAGATGTCCATCAACAGAGGAACGGATACAAAAAAATGTGGTTTATATACACAATGGAGTACTATTCAGCCATTAGAAACTATGAATTCATGAAATTATTAGAGAAATGGATGGAGCTGGAGAACGTCATACTAAGTGAGGTGACCCAGTCTCAAAAGACTACCCATGGTATGCAGTAACTGATAAGTGGATATTAGCCTAGAATCTTGGAACACCAAAGACACAAGTCACGTACCAAGTGATGTCTGACAAGAAGAAAGGAGTGGACACTGGTGCTAGAATGGACCAAAACATCACTTTGGGGGAGTACAAGAACAGGGAGGTGAGAGTGGGTGGATGGGGGAACAAGGGGAGTGAAAAGGGCATGTGGGACCTTTGTGGGTGGGGAACCAGAAAAAGCGAAATGAATTGTAAATATAGAATATATCCAATAAAAATATTTTAAAACAAAGAATGTAATTGCAAAAGGAAGTGGAGCAATTTTCCTATAAACCTGAAGATTTTCCTCTAATATATGTGTGATAAAATTCAGAAAAACAGTATAATTTTTAAAATTGAAGATTCTTTTGCAAAAAAACTCAGATACAGTGATAGGCTTAAATATACTATTAGAATTCAATTGAAAAACGAAGTGGAGACATTTTCAGATAAAACTGAAGGTTTTCATCTTACATATGTATGATAAAATAAAGAATTATTAGGGTAATTGATAAAATGGAAGATTTATTTGGACAAAACTCACATGCTATGATAAGATTACCAAGACAATCAGAATACAATGGAAAAAGGAAGACAAGATATTTTCTGATAAAACTGAAGATTTTCATTTAACATATGTATGATACAATTGATGATTATATAGGACAACTGATTAAATTGAAGATTTTCTTAGAAAATTCTCAATACAAGGATAGGCATTCAAATATAATAAGAATGTAATTGAATGTGTAGCTGGAGATATTTTGTATAAAACTTAAGATTTTCACCTAACTTATGTGTGATAAAATGGATAACAAAAGAAAATTGATAAAATAGGTTTGATTTTTTTATAAAATTCAGATATACTTAAAGGCATACTAATACAATTAGAGTATAAGTGAAAAAGAAAGTGGAGATATTTTCTGATGAAACAAGATTTTTATATAACATTTAAAAAATTATGGAAATTCATGTGAAAATATTAAAATTCGAAGATTTTTGTGGTAGTTTTCACAGATAGAATGGTAGGCATACAAATTAATAATAATATAGTTGTAAAAAGAAGTGGAAACATTTTCTGATAAATCTGAAGAATTTTGCCAAACATATATCTGATAAAATTAATGAAATTCATAGGAAAACTGTAAAATTTGAAGGTTTTTTGTGGTAATTTTCACAGATAAAACGATAGGCTTACAAACACAATTAGAATGTAATTGATAAAAGGAATAGAGACATTTTCTGATAAAACTGAAGATTTTGTATAACATATTTCTGATAAAGTAAGGTAAATTCATAGGAAAAAATTAAAAATTGAAGATTTTGAGGTAATTTGCACGGATACAATGGTAAGCATACAAATACAATTAGAATGTAATTGAAAAATAAGGAAGTGAAGCCATTTTACTATAAAACTGAAGAAAATCCTCTAACATATATTTGATAGAATTGAGGATAGCATAAGGTAATTTATAAAATTGAAGTTTTTTTTAAAAAATCTAAGATGCAATGATAAGCATATAAATACAAATAGAATACAATTGAAAAAGAAAGAGGAGACATTTTCTGATAAAATTTAAGATTTTCATCAAACATATATATGAAAAAATTGAGGATAGCCTAGCATAATTGATAAAATTGAAGATTTATTCAGAAAAAACTCAGAAACAATGATAGGTATACATATACAATTTGAATACTATTGAAAAAGGAAGAGGAGACATATTCTGTTAATTCTAGAGATTTACATCTAACTTATGAATGAAAAATGGATGATAACATAGGAAAATTGATTAAATTGAATTTTTTATAAAATCTCAGATTCAATGAAAGGCATACAAATACAATAGGATTGTAAGTGAAAAAGTAAATGGAAATATTTCCTGATAAAATTGAAGATTTTGTATAATATTTCTGATAAAACTATGATACTTTATGAGAAAATGTTAAAATTTGAAGATTTTTGTGGTAATTTTCCCAGATAAAATGTTAGGTATACGAATAAATAATAATGTAGTTAAAACACAAGTGGAGATTTTTAGTATTAAATATGAAGAATTTTGCATAATAAATATCTGATAAAATTATGGAAATTCGTAAGAAAACTGTAAAATTTGAATATTTTTGTGGTAATTTTCACAGATACAATGATAGGCTTACAAACACAATTAGAATGTAATTGAGAAAAGGAATAGAGACAATTTCTGATAGAACTGAAGATTTTCATCTAACAAATGTATGTTAAAATTGAGGATAATATAAGATAATTTACAAAATTGAAGACATTTTAGAAACCAAAAACTCAGATATAAGGATAGGCATACAAATACAACTAGAGTATTATTGGAAAAGGAAGTGCAGACATTTTCAAAAAGAACTAAAGATTTTCATCTAATATATATGATAAAATTGAGAATTACATAGGATAACTGATAATTGAAGATTTTCTTAGAAAAATCTCACATACAATGATAGGCATACAAATACAATTAGAATACATATGAAAAAGGATGTGGAGTCATTTTTGTATAAAACTAAAGGTTTTCATCTAACATATGTATGATAAAATTGAGGATAACATAATTTTTGAAACTGAAGATTTCTTTGAAAAACAAAACTCAGATAAAATGATAGGCAAAGATATACAATTAGAATACATTTGAAAAATTAAGTGGACATATTTTCTGATAAAACTAAAGATTTTCATCAAACATATGTATGATAAAACAGGATTACATATGATAACTGATAAAATTGAAGATTTCTTGGAAAAAGCTCAGATACTATGATAGGCATACAAATACAATAATCACATGATTGAAAAAGGAAGTGGAGACATTTTCTGATAAAACTAAAGATTTCGTATCCCATATTTTATATAAAATAAGGGAAATTCTTAGGGAAAATTATAGAATTGAAGATTTTTGTGGTAATTTTCACGGATTAAATGTAATCCGTAAAAAAATTAGAGTCTAATTGAAAAAAGAAGTGGAGACATTTTCCTATAAAACTGAAGATTTTCCTATAACATGTATGATAAAATTGAGGATAACAGGATAATTTATAAAATTGAAGATATTTTTTCAAAAAATTCAGATGCAATGATAAGCATACAAATACAATTAGAATACAAATGAAAACAAGGTGGAGACATTTTCTGAGAAAACTGAAGATTTTCATCTTAAATTTGTAGGATAAAATTGAGGATTAAATACGATTAATGATAAAATTGAAATTTATTCAGAAAAAAAGTCAGATACATTGATAGGCTTACAAATACAATTAGAATAAAATTGAAAAAGGAAGTGGAGACATCATTCATTCTGAACATTTACATTTAACTTAAGTATTACAAAATAGATGACAACAAAGGAAAATTGATAAAATTAAAGATATTTTTGATAGAATCTCAGATAAGGCATGCAAATACAATTAAAATATAGATAAAAAAGGGGAGATATTTTCTGATAAAACTGAAGTTTTTGTATAACATTTCTGATAACATTATGGAAATTCATGTGAAAATATTAACTTTGAAGTATTTTGTGGTAATATTCACAGATACAATGGTAGGCATACAAATAAGATGATAATATAGTTGAAAAAGGAAGTGGAGATTATTCTGATAATATGAAGAAGTTTGCACAACATATATCTGATAAAATGATGGAAATATATAGGAAAACTATAAAATTTGAAGATTTTTGTGGTAATTTTCACAGATACCATGATAGGCTTACAAATACAATTAGAATGCAATTAAAAAAAGAAATAGAAAGCCGGGCGGTGGTGGCGCACGCCTGTAATCCCAGCACTTGGGAGGCAGAGGCGGGCGGATTTCTGAGTTCGAGGCCAGCGTGGTCTACAGAGTGAATTCCAGGACAGCAAGGGCTACACAGAGAAACCCTGTCTCAAAAAACCAAAAAAAAAAAAAAAAAAGAAATAGAGATATTTTCTGATAGAACTGAAGATTTTCATCTAACATTTGTATGTTAAAATTGAGGATAAAATAAGGTAATTTATAATATTGAAGATATTTTGGAAACCAAAAACTCAGATACAAGAAAAGGCATACAAATACCACTAGCGTATTATTGAAAAAGGAAGGGGAGATATTTGCATAAAGACCTGAAGATTTTCATCTAAACTATATATGAAAAATTTGAGGATTACAAATGATAAATCATAAAATTGAAGATTTATTTGGGAAAAAACTCAGATACAATTGTCAGCATACAAACACAATTAGAATATAAATGAAAAGGGAAGTGGAGATATTTTCTGATAGAACTGAAGATTTTCATCTAAAATATACATTATAAAATTGAGGATTACATAAGGTAACTGCTAAAATTGTAAGTTTTTTGAAAAAAAACCTCAGATACTATGATAGGCATCCAAATTAAATTAGAATATAATTGAAAATCGAATTGGGGATATTTTCTGGTGAACTGAAGATTTTAATCTAACATATGCATGATAAAATTGAGGATTATATATGATAACTGATAAAATTAAATATTTTTTTAGTTATTTTTATTTTCTATATTCTATGTTTACATTTCAAAGGCTTTCCCCTTTCCCAGTTCCCACCCACCATAGTTCCGATAGTTCTTCTCCCCCCAACTATTCCCCAATCATTCCCCCTCCCCCCTCGGTTTCTTTACTAAACTGGATGCAATCTTTACATGCCCAGGGTCCTCTCCTTTCTTCTTCTTGGGAATCATTTGACTTGCTATTTGTGTCTTGAGTATTTAGTGCTTCTGGGCTCATTAATATCCACTTATCAGTGATTGCATTTCATGTGCATTCTTTTGTGATTGGGTTAGCTCACTCAGGATGATATTTTCCAGGTCTAACCATTTACCTACAAATTGCATGAATTCATTATTTTTAATTGCTGAGTAGTATTACATTGTATAAATATACCACATTTTCTGTATCCATTCCTCCTTTGAGGGATATTTGGGCTCCTTCCAATTTCTGGCTATTATAAACAAGGCTGCTATAAACATAGTGGAGCATGTGTCTTTATTGCATGCAGGGGAATCCTCTGGATATATGCCCAGGAGTGGTATGCCAGGGTCCTCTGGAAGTGCCATGCCCAATTTTCTGAGGATCCGCCAAACTGATTTCCAGAGCGGTTTTACCATTTTGCAATCCCACCAACAGTGGAGGAGTGTTCCTCATTCTCCACATCCTCACCAGCACTTGTTGTCTCTTGAGTTTTTAATCTTAGCCATTCTGACTGGTGTGAGGTGGAATCTCAGGGTTGTTTTGATTTGCATTTCCCTGATGACTAATGATGTTGAACATCTCTTAAGGTGTTTCTCGGCCATCCGAATTTCTTCTGGTGAAAATTCTTTGTTTAGCTCTGTGCCCCATTTTTTGATAGGGTTATTTGGTTCTTTGCGGTCTAACTTCTTGAGTTCTTTGTATATATTGGATATTAGCCCTCTGTCGGATGTGGGGTTGGTGAAGATCTTATCCCACTTTGTTGGTTGACGTTTTGTCCTTCGGACAGTGTCCTTTGCTTTGCAGAAACTTTGTAATTTTATGAGGTCCCATTTGTCGATTCTTGATCTTAGTGCGTATGCTATTGGTGTTCTTTTCAGGAACTTTTCCCCTGTGCCCAAGTCCTCCAGGGTCTTCCCAAGTTTCTTTTCTAATAGTTTCAGTGTGTCTTGTTTTATGTGGAGGTCCTTGATCCACTTGGAGTTGATCTTAGAGCAAAGAGATAAGAGTGGGTCAATTCGCATTCTTCTGCATGTTGACCTCCAGTTGAACCAGCACCATTTGTTGAAAAGGCTACCTTTATTCCATCGGATGGTTGTGGCTCCTTTATCAAAGATCAAGTGACCATAAGTCTGTGGGTTCATTTCTGGGTCTTCAATCCTCTTCCATTGATCTGTTTGCCTGTTGCTATACCAATACCATGCAGTTTTTAACACAATTGCTCTGTAGTACTGCTTGAGGTCAGGGATATTGATTCCCCCAGAAGTCCTTTTATTGTTGAGAACAGTTTTAGCTATCCTGGGTTTTTTGTTGCTCCAGATGAATTTGAGAATTGCTCTTTCTAGATCTATGAAGAATTGAGTTGGGATTTTGATGGGGATTGCATTGAATCTGTATATTGCTTTTGGCAAGATGGCCATTTTTACTATATTGATCCTGCAAATCCAGGAGCAAGAAATATTTTTCCATCTTCTGAGGTCTTCTTCGATTTCTTTCTTCAAGGACTTGAAGTTCCTGTTGTACAGATCTTTCGCTTGTTTGGTTAGAGTTACGCCAAGATACTTTATGTTGTTTGTGGCTATTGTGAAGGGTGTTATTTCCCTAATTTCTTTCTCAGCCTGCTTGTCCTTTGAGTACAAGAAGGCCACTGACTTGCTTGAGTTAATTTTATAACCTGCCACTTTGCTGAAGTTGTTTATCAGCTGTAGAAGTTCTCTGGTGGAGTTTTTTGGGTCGATTAGGTAAACTATCATATCTTCTGCAAATAATGATAGTTTCACTTCTTCCTTTCCAATTTGTATCCCTTTGACTTCCTTATGTTGTCTAATTGCTCTCGCTAGAACTTCAAGTACTATATTGAAAAGATATGGAGAGAGAGGGCAGCCTTGTCTAGTCCCTGATTTTAGTGGGAATGCTTCAAGTTTCTCTCCATTTATTGTGATGTTGGCTACTGGTTTGCTGTAGATTGCTTTTACTATGTTTAGGTATGGGCCTTGAATTCCTGCTCTTTCCAAGACTTTTAGCATGAAAGGGTGCTGAATTTTGTCGAATGCTTTTTCAGCATCTAATGAGATGACCATGTGGTTTTTTTCTTTCAGTTTGTTTATGTAGTGGATTACATTGATGGATTTCCGTATATTGAACCATCCCTGCATCCCTGGGATGAAGCCTACTTGATCATGGTGGATGATCGTTTTGATGTGCTCTTGGATTCGGTTAGCAAGAATTTTATTTAGTATTTTTGCATCTATATTCATCAGAGAAATTGGCCTGAAGTTCTCTTTCTTTGTTGGATCTTTTTGTGGTTTAGGTATTAGCGTAATTGTGGCTTCGAAGAATGAGTTGGGCAGTGTCCCTTCTGTCTCTATTTTGTGGAATAGTTTGAAGAGTATTGGTGTTAAGTCTTCTTTGAAGGTCTGGTAGAATTCTGCACTAAAACCATCTGGTCCCGTACTTTTTTTGGTTGGGAGGCTTTCTATAACCCCTTCTATTTCTTTAGGGGTTATGGGACTATTTAGCTGGTCTACTTGATGCTGATTTAATTTTGGTATTTGATATCTGTCTAGGAAATCGTCCATTTCCTCCAGATTCTCCAGTTGTTTTGAGTATAGACCTTTGTAGTAGGATCTGATGATCTTTTGAATTTCCTCAGTTTCTGTTGTTATGTCTCCCTTTTCATTTCTAATTTTGTTAATTTGTATACTGTCTCTGTGTCCTTTGGTTAGTCTGGCTAAGGGTTTATCTATCTTGTTGATTTTCTCAAAGAACCAGCTCCTGGTCTTGATTCTTTGTATGGTTCTCTTTGTTTCTATTTGATTGATTTCAGCCCTGAGTTTGATGATTTCTTGTCTTCTACTCCTCCTGGGTGAATTCACTTGTTTTTCTTCCAGGGCTTTAAGGTGTGCCGTTAAGCTGCTAGTGTATACTCTCTCCAGTTTCTTTTTGGATGCACTTAGAGCTATGAGTTTTCCTCTTAGCACTGCTTTCATTGTGTCCCATAGATTTGGGTAGGTTGTAACTTCATTTTCATTGAATTCTAAAAAGTCTTTGATTTCTTTTTTTATTTCTTCCTTGACCAAGGTGTCATTGAGTAGAGTATTGTTCAGTTTCCATGTGTATGTGGGCTTTCTGTTGTTTTTGTTGCTATTGAAGACCACTCTTACTCCATAGTGATCTGATAGGAGACATGGAATTAGCTCGATCTTCTTGTATGTGTTGACATCTGTCTTGTGACCGATTATATGGTCTATTTTGGAGAAGGTACCATGCGGTGCTGCGAAAAAGGTATATTCTTTAGCTTTAGGATGAAATGTTCTATATATATCTGTTAAATCCAATTGGTCCAGAGTTTCAATTAGTTTCACTGTGTCCCTGTTTAGTTTCTGCTTTCCTGATCGGTCCGTTGAGGAGAGTGGGGTGTTGAAGTCACCCACAAATATTGTGTTAGGTGTAATGTGTGCTTTAAGCTTTAGTAAGGTTTCTTTTACGAATGAGGGTGCCCTTGCATTTGGAGCATAGATGTTCAGTATTGAGAGCTCTTCCTGGTGGATTTTCACTTTGGCCAGCAAGAAGTGACCTTCTGAGTCTCTTTTGATGATTTTAGGTTGAAAGTCAATTTTATCTGATATTAGAATGGCTACTCCAGCTTGTTTCCTGAGACCATTTGCTTGTAAAATTGTCCTCCAGCCTTTTACACTAAGGCAGTGTTTGTCTTTAACACTGAGATGTGTTTCCTGTATGCAGCAAAATGTAGGGTCCTGTTTCCGTATCCAGTCTGTTAATCTATGTCTTTTTATTGGGGAATTGAGTCCATTGACGTTAAGAGATATTAAGGAATAGTAATTATTACCTCCAGACATTTTTGAAATTATATTTATTTATCTTATTTATTTTTTTATATTCGAGAGGTTATCTTCTTTTGGGTTTGATGAGAGGAGGTTTCTATCTTGCTTCTTCCCGGGTGTAGTTTCCGTCCTTGTCTTGGTGTTTTCCCCCTATTATCCTTTGTAGGGCTGGATTTGTGGAGAGATATCTTGCAAATTTGGTTTTGTCATGGAATACCTTGATGTCTCCATCAATGGCAATTGAGAGTTTTGCTGGGTAAAGTAGTTTTGGCTGAAGTTTGTGTTCTCTTAGAGTTTGCATGATATCTGCCCAGGATCTTCTAGCTTTCATGGTCTCAGGTGAGAAGTCTGGTGTTATTCTGATAGGTTTTCCTTTATATGTTACTTGGCCTTTTTCTCTTGCTGCCTTTAGTATTCTTTCTTTGTTTATTACATTTGGAGTTTTGATTATTATGTGACGGGATGTATTTCTGTTCTGGTCCAGTCTGTTTGGGGTTCTATAGGCTTCTTGTATATTCATGGGCATCTCTCTCCTTAGGTTGGGGAAGTTTTCTTCCATAATTTTGTAGAAGATATTAGCTGGTCCTTTAACTTGTAAATCTTCACTCTCGTCTATTCCTATAATCCTTAGGTTTGGTCTTCTCATAGTGTCTTGGATTTCCTGGATGTTTTGGGTTACCACCTTTTTGCATTTAGTATTTTCTTTGACTGTTGAATCAATGGTTCCTATGGTATCTTCGGCTTCTGAGATTCTGTCTTCTATCTCTTGTATTCTATTGTTGATACTTGCGTCTATGGCCCCTGATTTCTTCCCCAGATTTTCTATCTCCAATGTTGTCTCCCTCTGTGATTTCTTAGTTGTTTCTACTTCTGTTTTTAGTATCTGGATGGATGTGCTCAGATCTTTCGCTTGCTTGATTGTGTTTTCATGTATTTCTTTAATAGATTTTTGTGCTTCCTCTTTCATAGCTTCTACTTGTTGGCCCACATTCTTCTGTAGTTCTTTAAGTGACTTTTGTCTTTCTTCCTTATTGTCTTCTTCTCTTTGATCCATCTTCTCCTGCATTTCTTGAAGTGATTTTTGTATTTGCCTCGTAAAGGCTTCTAACTTTTGATCTATTTTCTCCTCTCTTTCTTTACGAGATTTTTCTATGTGTTCAGCTACCAGCATCCTGACCAGTGATTTTATATCCAAGTCTTGTTTTTCTGGTGTTTTAGGGTATCCAGGGATTCCTGTTGTTGGAGAACTGGGTTCAGATGCTGTCATGTTGCCTTGATTTTTGTTAGTAACGTTCCTTTGTTTTCCTTTTGCCATCTGGTTATTTCTGGTTTTAGTTGGCCTTGTTGTCAGTGGCAGGTGTTTGAATCTCCTGTGAGGCTGGGCTCACCTGTTGTTTCTCTACTGGTGAATATGTGTGACTGCTGCTTTAAGGAATCATAAGCTGGCTGTCACCCATGCGATTGTAGCCCCTGTTGGAGTCTGTCTACCTGGGCTTCTCCAGCTGTGTCCTGGTTGCAAGGAACTCCGAGACCCTAGCAGATCCCCCCTCGAGGGTAGCCCTGGAAGGGGTGTTTACCTGGGCCTTTCCAGCTATGTCCTGGTTGCAATATGGAGGCCCGTTGCTACCGCTGGTCCAGGGGCCGGCGAGCTGGTTGCAGAACGCAGCCTAGGTGCTTACCAGAGGGCGGGGATGTCTCACAGAGCCTGGGCCTTTCCAGCTCTGTCCTGGTTGCAATATGGAGGCCCGCCGCTACTGCTGGTCCAGGGGCCGGCGAGCTGGTTGCAGAACGCAGCCTTGGTGCTCGCCAGAGGGCTCGGGGATGTCCCACAGAGCCTAGGCGGGACTCCGCCTGCTTGGCTCCGAGACCCTAGCAGATACCCCCGTGAGTGTAGCCCTGGAAGGGGTGTTTACCTGGGCCTTTCCAGCTGTGTCCTGGTTGCAATATGGAGGCCCGCCGCTACCGTTGGTCTAGGGGCCTGCGAGCTGGTTGCAGAACGCAGCCTAGGTGCTCACCAGAGGGCGGGGATGTCCCACCAAAATTAAATATTTTTTAGGAAAGTGCTCAGATACACCGAAAAGCATACAAATAGAATTATCTCATAATTGAAATTGAAGTAAAGGTATTTTCTGACAATACTGAATATTTCGTATAACACATTTCTGATGAAGTAAGGGAAAATCATAGGAAAAATTAAAAATTGAAGATTTTTGTGGTAATTTTCGCAGATAAAATGGCAGGCATACAAAAACAATTAGAATGTAATAGAAAAATGAAGTGGAGACATTTCTCGATTAAAATTGAAGATTTTCCTCTAACATATTTATGATATAATTGAGGATATCTTATGATAATATATAAAATTGAAGGTTTATTTTTTTAAAAATCTCAGCTACAATACTAGGCATACAAATACATTTAGAATATAATTGAACGAGGAAGTGGAGACCTTTTCATATAAAACTGAAGATTTTCATATAACATACATATGATAAATTGAGGATATCACAAGGTAATTTATAAATTTAAAGACTTTTTGGAAAAATTTCATATACAATTATAGGCATAGAAATACATTTAGAATACAATTGAAAAACGAACTGGACACATTTTCAGATAAAACTAAAAATTTTCATCTAACATATGTATGATGAAAGAGAGGATTACTAGGGTAATTGATAAAATTGAAGATTTATTTGGAAAAAAACTCTGATACAATGATAGACATAAAAGTAGAAATAGAATATAACTTAGACAGACTTGCAGACATTTTCATATAAAACTGAAGATTTTCATCTAACATATGTATGGTAAAATTGAGGATTACATAAGATAAATGAAAAATTTGAAGATTTCTTGGAAAAATCTCAGATACAATGATAGGCATACAAATACAATTATCATATAATTGAAAAAGGAAGTGGAGACATTTTCTGATAAAAGTAAGATTACATATAACATATTTCTGATAAAGTAAGGGAAATTCAAAGGAAAAAATTAAAATTAAAGATTTTTGTGGTTATTTTCACAGATACAATTGTAAGCATACAAATACAATTCGAATGTAATTGAAAAAGGAAGTGGAACCATTTACCTATGTAACTGAAGATTTTCCTCTAATATATGTGTGATAAAATTGAAGAAAACTTAGGATAATATATACAATTGATGATTTTTTTGCAGAAAAACTCAGATAAATGATATCATACAAATAAAATTAGAATAAATTTGAAAATGGAAGAGGATACATTTTCTGATAAAACCGAAGATTTTTATCTAACATATATATGATAAAATTGAGAATTACATAGGATAATTGATAAAACTTAAGATTAATTCAGAGAAAATTTGGATACTCTCAGAGGCATAAGAAGACAATTTTAATACAATTGAAAAAGGAAGAGGAGATATTTTCTGATAAAAGTGATGATTTTTATCTAACATATGTAAAATAAAATTGAGAATTACATTGGATAATTAATAAAATTGAACATCTCTTCAGAAAAAAACTAGGATACCGTGATAGGCATTCAAATGCAATTAGAATACAATTGAAAGAGGATGTGGAGACATATTCTATAAATTCTGAAGCTTTTATATCTAGTTGTATTCTAATAGTGTTTATAATCATATCATTGTATCTGAGTATTTTGAAAAAAAATCATCAATTTTATAAATTACTCTAACTTTTCCTCAATTTTATCACATATATGTCAGAGGAAAATTTCAGTTTTATTGGAATTTGGCTAAACTTCCTTTTTCAATTACATTCTAATTCTATTTGTATGCTTACCATTGTATCTGTGAAAATTACCACAAAAATGATCAATTTTAAAATTTTTCCTATGAATTTCCCTTACTTTATCAGAAATAAGTTATACAAAATCTATAATTTTATCAGAAATTGCTCCACTTCTGTTTCAGTTATATGATAATTCTATTTGTATGCCTGTGACTGTATGTAAAATATTTTTTCAAAAATATCTTCAGTTTTATCAGATATCCTATATAACTCTCAATTTTATCATGCATATTTTTGATGAAAATCTTCAGTTCTATCATAAAATGTCTCCACTTCCTTTTTCAATTGAATTTTAATTATATTTGTATGGCTATCACTGTATTTGAGTTTTTATTTTCAAAAAATTCTTCAATTTTATACATTATCTTATGTTATCCTTAATATTCTCATACATATGTTAGATGAAAATGTTCATTATATACACAAATGTCTCCATTTCCCATTTCCTTTTTCAGAGACCTGAAGTTTTTGTCATACAAACCTTATACTGGTTAGAGTCACACCAAGATACTTTATGTTATTTGTGGATATTGTGAAGGGTGTCCATTCCCTATTTTCTTTCTCAGCCTGTGAATCCTTTGTGTACAGGAAGGCTACTGATTTGCTTGAGTTGATATTATAATCCACCACTTTGCTGAAGTTGTTTATCAGCTGTAGGGGTTCTCTGGTGGAGTTTTTTGGGTCACTTAAATATACTAGCATCTCATGTGCGAATAATGATAGTTTGACTTCTTACTTTCCAATTTGTATCCCTTTGACTTCCATATGTTTTCGAATTGTTCCAGCTAGTACAAGTACTATATTGAAAAGATATGGTGAGAGGGGGCAGCCTTGTCTAGTCTTTGATTTTAGTGGGATTGCTTCAAGTTTCTCTCCATTTACTTTGATGTTGGCTACTGGTCAGCTGTAAATTGCTTTTACTATGCTTAGGTATGGGCCTTGAAAATTAAAAAGTGTCTGCAAGGCAAAAGACATTGTTAAAAGGACAAATCAGCAACCAACAAATTGGGAAAAGATCTTCACCAACCCCACATCCAACAGAGGGCTAATATCCAATGTATACAAAGAACTCAAGAAGTTAGACCCCAGAAAACCAAATAACCCTATCCAAAAATGGGGTACAAAGCTAAACAGAGACTTTTCACCTGAAGAAATTCAGATGGCTGAGAAACACCTTTAAAAATGTTCAAAATCATTAGTCATTAGAGAAATGCAAATCAAAACAACCCTGAGATTTCACCTCACACCAGTCAGAATGGCTAAGATTAAAAACTCAGGAGACATCAGGTGTTGGCGAGGATGTGGAGAAAGAGGAACACTCCTCCACTGCTGGTGGGACTGCAAGCTAGTACAACCACTCTGGGAATCAGTCTGGTGGATTCTCAGAAAAATGGACATGATACGTCCGGAGGACCCAGGCATACCACTCCTGGGCATATACTCAGAAGATTCCCCAGCATGCAATAAGGATACATGCATTTATAATAGCCAGAAGGTGAAAAGAACCCAGATGTCCCTCAATGGAGGAATGGATACCAAAAATGTGGTATATATATACACAGTGGAGTACTATTCAGTCATTAGGAACAATGAATTCATGAAATTCTTAGAGAAATGGATGGAGCTGGAGAACATCATCATAAATGAAGTAACCCAGTCTCAAAAGAATACCCATGATATGTACTCACTGGTAAGTGAATATTAGCCTAGAATCTAGGGACACCAAAGACACAATCCACATCTCAAATGATATCCTACAATAAGGAAGGAGTGGACACTGGTACTGGAAAGGATCAAAACATCAGTGTAGGGGAATACCAGAACAGGGAAGTGGGAAGGGGTGGATGGGGGAACAGGGGGAGGGAAAAGAGCATGTGGGACCTTTGGGAGATGGGAAACCAGAAAAAGGGAAATGAACAGTAAATAGAGTATATCCCATAGAAAATTTTAAAAAAAAGAAAAATAAGTGGAGACATTTTTTGAAAAAAACTGAAGTTTTCATATAACATATTACTGATAAAGTAAGGGAAATTCATAGAATAAATATAAAAATTGAAAATTTTGTGGTAATTTTTACAGATAAAATAGTATGCATACAAATACTATTTGAATGGAATCAAAAATGAAGTGGAGGCTGGGAGGTGGTGGCACACGCCTTTAATCCCAGCACTTAGGAGGCAGAGGCAGGCAGATTTCTGAATTTGAGGCCATCTTGGTCTACAGAGTGAGTTCCAGGACAGCCAGGGCTACACAGAGAAACCCTGTATCGAAAAATAAAAAAAAAAATGAAGTGTAGAAATTTTTAATTGAAAATTTTCCTCTAAAATATTTATGAAAAATTTGACGATAACTTAGGATAATTTATAAAATAGAAGATTTATTGAAAAAAAACATAGATACAATGATAGAAATATATTTAGAATATAATTGAAGGAGGAAGTGGAGACATTTTTATATAAAACTGAAGATTTTCATAATAGCATACGTAAGGTACAATGAGGATATCATAAGGTATTTTTAAAATTAATGAATTTGGGAAAAACACTCAGATACAATTATAGTCATAGACAAACAATTAGAATCCAACTGAAAAACAAAGTTGAGACATTTTCTGATAAAACTGAAGATTTTCATCTAACAAAAGCATAATAAAATTCAATATTAGTAGGGTATTTTATAAATTTGAAGATTTATTTGGATAAAACTGAGATACAATAATAGGCATAAAAATTAGAATGTAACTAAAACAGACGAGGAGACATTTTCATATAAAACTGAAGATTTTCATCTAATATATGTATGATTAAAATGAGGATAACATAACATAATTTAAAAAGTTGTGTATTTTTTTTAAAGAAAACCTCAGATACGTTGTTAGGCATATAAATACAATTACAATGTAAGTGAAAAGGTAAATGGAGACTTTTTTGTAAAGTTATGATTTTCCTTTAACATATGTATGTT
This sequence comes from Apodemus agrarius, assembly GCA_964023405.1. NCBI lineage: Eukaryota > Metazoa > Chordata > Mammalia > Rodentia > Muridae > Apodemus > Apodemus agrarius. The sequence goes on along the minus strand of OZ030018.1, from coordinate 88,539,556 downwards.
AAAATTGAGGACAACATAAGATAATGTATAAAATTGAAGATTTTTTTGAAAAAAATCAAATACAATGATATCCATACAAATATAATTAGAATACAATGGAAAAAGGAAGTGGAGACATTTCATGATAGAACTGAAGATTTCCATCTCAAACATGCATGATAACATTGAGGATTACATAGGATAACTGATCAAATTGGAGATTTTCTTGGAAAAATCTCACATACAATGATAGTCACACAAATAGAATTATCAGATAATTGAAAAGTAAGTGTAGATATTTTCTGATAAAACTAAAGATTTCATATAACACATTTCTGATAAAGTAAGGGAAATTCATAGGTAAAAATTAAAATTAAAATTAAAAATTGAAAATTTTTGTGGTAATTTTTAGAAACAATGGTAAGCAGACAAATACAATTAGAATGTAATTGAAAAAGGAAGTGGAGCCATTTTCCTATAAAACTGAAGATTTTCCTCTAACATATGTGTGATAATATTGAGGAAAACGGGATAATTTATAAAATTTATATTTTTTTGCAAAAAAACTCAGTTACAATGATAAGCTTACAAATCCTATTAGAATGTAATTGAAAAAGAAGACAAGACATTTTCTCATATAACTGAAGATTTTCATTTAACATATGTATGATAAAATTGAGGATTACATAGGATAAAGGATTAAATTGAAGATATTCTCTAGAAAAATCTCAGACGCAATGATAGGCATACAAATACAATTAGAATATCATTGAAAACAGAGGTGGAGACACTTTTGTATACAACTAAAGATTTTCATCTAACATGTATGATTAAATTGAGGATAACAGAAGATAATTTTTAACTCTGAAGATATTTTTGAAAACGAAATCTCAGTTTCAATGATAAGCATACAAATACAATTAGAATACAATTCAAAAAGGACGAGGAGACATATTCTGTGATTCTGAAGGTTTACATCTAACTTACAGATGATAAAATGGATGATAACATAGGAAAATTGAAAAAATTGAAGATTTTTGTGATAAAATCTCAGATACAATGAAAGGCATACAAATACAAATATAAATAACTGAAAAAGAAAATGGAGACATTTTCTGATAAAACTGAAGATTTTAATATAACCTTTATTATTAAATTATGGAAATTCATGTGAAATAGTTAAAATTTGAAGACTTTTGTGGTAATTTTCACAGATACAATGTTAGGCATAAAAATAAATAATAATATAGTTGAAAAAGTATGTAAAGATATTTGCTGATAATTCTGAGGACTTTTGCATAACATATATCTGCTAAAAATATGGAAATTCACAAGAAAAGTGTAAAATTTGAAGATGTTTGTGGTAATTTTTACAGATACAATGATAGGCTTACAAAAAAATTAGAATATAATTGAAAAAAAGGAATAGAGACATTTTCTAATAAAACTTAAGATTTCCTCCTAACAGGTGTATGTTAAAATTAAGGATTACATAAGATAATTTATAAAATTGAAGATATTTTGAAAAAAGTTTCAGATGCAGTGATAAGCATACAAATACAATTAGAATAAACATGGAAAACAAAGTGGAGATACTTTCTGATAAACTGAAGATTTTCATCTAGCATATGTATGATAAAATTGAGGATTACATAGGATAAATGATAGAATTGAAATTTATTCAGAAAAAACTCAGATACAATGATAGGTTTACAAATACAATTAGAATAAAATTTAAAAAGGAAATGGATACACATTTTGTTATTTCTGAAGATTTACATTTAACTTATGTATGATGAAATAGATGATAACTAGGAAAATTGAAAATTGAATATATTTTTGATAAAATCTCAGATACAATACAAGGCATACAAATACAATTAAAATATAAGTGAAAAAGAAAGGGGAGACATTTTCTGATAAAACTGAAGAGTTTTGTATAACATTTCTGATTAAATTATGGAAATTCATGTTAATAATTGAAGAATTCTGTGCTAATTTTCACAGATAAAATGGTAGGCATACAAATAAAATAATAATATAGTTCAAAAAAGAAGTGGAGATATTTTTCTGATAAATCTGAAGAAGTTTGCACAACATATATCTGATAAAATAACAGAAATACATAGGGAAACTGTAGAATTTGAAGATTTTTGTGGTAATTTTCACAGATACAATGATTGGCTTACAAATACAATTTGAATATAATTGAAAAAAGGAATAGAGTCATTTTCTTAAAATTGAGGAATACATGAGATAACTTATAAAATTGAAGATATTTTGGAAAACAAAACTCAGATACAAGGATAGGCATACAAATACAACTTGGGTATTATTGAAAAGGGAAGAGGGGATATTTACATAAAGAACTGAAGATTTTCATCTAACCTATGTATGAAAAAATTGAGGACTACAAAAGTTAATTGATAAAGTTGAAGGTTTATATGGAAAATAACTCAGATCCAATTGTTGGCATAAAAATGCAATTAGAATATAAATGAAAAGGGAGGTGGAGATATTTTCAGAGAGAACTGAAGATTTTCATCTAAAATATGCATGATGAAATTGAGGATTACATAGGGTAATTTATAAAAATGAAGATTTATTCAGATAGGCATACAAATACAATTAGAATACAATTGAAAAAGTAGTGAAGACATTCTGTTAATTTTAAAGATTTACATCTAACTTATATATTATAAAATGGATAACATAGGAAAATTGATAAAATTGAAGATTTTTTTGAAAAAAATCTCAGATTCAAAGAAAGGCATACAAGTACAATAAGATTTTATGCGAAAAAGAAAGTAGAGACATTGATAAAACAAGATTTTTCTATGATATTTCTGATAAAATTATGGAAATATATGAGAAAATGTTAAACTTTAAAGATTTTTGTGGTAATTTTCACAGATACAATGTTAGGCATACAAATAAATAATAATATAGTTGAAAAGAAGTGGAGATATTTTCTAAAAATCTGAAGAATTTTGCATAACATATATCTGATAAAAGTATTGAAATTTATAGGAAAATTGTAAGATTTGTAGATTTGTGTTGTAAATTTCACAGATAAAATAACAGGATTACAAACACAATTAGAATATAATTGAGAAAAGGAATAGAGATATTTTCTGATAAAACTGAATATTTTCATCTAACAAATGTATGTTAAAATTGAGGATAACATAAGATAATTTATAAAATTGAAGATATTTTGGAAAACAAAACTCAGATACAAGGATAGGCATACAAAACCAACTAGAGAATTATTGAAAAGTGAAGAAGACACATTTTTGTAAAGAACTGAAGATTTTCATCTAACATATGTGTGATAAAATTGAGGATTATATAAGATAATTGATAAAATTGAAGATTTACTTGGAAAAACTTCAGATACAAGGATTTGCATACAAATACAATTAGAATATAATTGAAAAGGGAAGTGGAGATATTTTCTGATAGAACTGAAGATTTTCATCTAAAATATGCATGATAAAATTAAGGATTTCATGAAATAACTGATAAACTTTTAGATCTTTTTTTAAAAAACGTATGATACAATGATAGGCATCCAAATGTAATTAGAATATAAGTGAAAAGAGAAGTGGAGACATTTTCTCATTGAACTGAAGATTTTAATCTATCATATGTATTATAAAATTGAGGATTACATATGATAACTGATAAAATTGATTTTTTGGAACAAACTTAAATACAAGGAGAGGCATACAAATAGAATTATCACATAAAGGAAAATGAAGTGGAGACATTTTCTGACAAAAGGGAAGATTTACTGTAACATATTACTGAAAAATTAAGGGATATTCATAGGAAAAATTTTAAAATTGAATTTTCTATGGCAATTTTCACCAATACAATGATAGGCATACAAATCAATTTAGATTGTAATTGAAAAATGAAGTGCAGACATTTTAGTTTAAAACTGAAAATTTTCCTCTAACATATCGATGATGAAATTGAGGCTAATTTAAGATAATTTATAAAATTGAAGATTTTTTTAAAAAAAATCTCAGGTAAAATGATAGGTATACAAATACATTTAGTATATAATTGAAGGTAGAAGTGGAGACATTTTCATAAACAACTGCAGATTTTCATATAACATCGTATAAAAAATTGAGGATGTCATAAGGTAATTTATAAAATTAAAGATTTCTTGCAACAAAATGCTCTGGTACAATGATAGGCTTAGAAATACAATTAGAATACAATTGGAAAATGAAGTGGAGACATTTTCTGATAAAACTGAAGATTTTCATCTAATATATGTATGATAAAATAGATTACTATGGTAATTTATAAAATTAAAGATTTATTTGTACAAAACTGATACATTGATAGGCATAAAATACAATTAGAATATAATTCAAACAGACGTGGAGACATTTTCATATAAAACTGAAGATTTTCATCTAATATATATGTATATATAATATTTATAACCTAAGATAATTTAGAAAATTGAATATTTATATTCAATTTATATTATAGGCATCCAAATATAAATAGAATATAATTGAAAATGGAATTGAAGATATTTCCTTGTAGAAGTCAATATTTCAATCTTACATATATATCATAAAGATGAGGGTTGCATATGATAACTGAAAAAATAGAAGAATTCTTTGGAAAAAATTCAGATAAAATAATAGGCATACAAGTAGATTCATCACAAATTTGAAAATGAAGTGGAGGCAGTTTCTGAGCAAACTGAAAGTTTCATATAACATGTTACTAATAAAGTAAAGAAAATTCTTAGGAAAAATTTAAAAATTGAAAGTTTTGTGTTACTTTTCACATATACAATGGTAAGCATACAAATACAATTAGAATGTAATCGAAAAATGAAGTGGATACATTTTTATTTAAAATTGAAGATTTCCTCTAAAATATGAATGAAAAATTGAGGATAACTTAAGATAAATTATAAAGTTGAAGATTTTTTGAAAAAAAAAAGCTCAGATACAATGATAGGCATTCAGATACATTGAGAATATAATTTAAGGTGGAAGTGGAGACATTTTCAAAGAAAACTGAAAATTTTCATATAGAATACTTATGATAAAATGAAGATAACATAAGGAAATTTATAAAATGAAAGATTTTTTGGAAATAAACTCAGATACAATGATAGGCATATAAATTCAATTAGAATACAACTCAAAGTGAGGTGGAGATATTTTCTGATAAAACTGAAGATTTTCATCAAACATGTATGATAAAATAATGGATTACGATATTGCCTGCAGCTTCCCATCCAGCTGGTGGTGGGGAAGCCGGACCCAGCCAGCGTGCCAGGTGCTCAGACCCAGCCAGCGGCGGAACCAGGTACCCGAGACAGCCCGAGTTTAAGACCTTCGGGGACTCAGGCCTGGAGCGGGAGTTGGGCACAGAGTAGTGGCTGCGCTCTGCACTTGTGGAGTGGAACCCGAGCTCCCTGCAGGCAGCTGCCATATTGCCTGCAGCTCCCCATCCAGCTGGTGGTGGGGAAGCCGGACCCAGCCAGTGTGCCAGGTGCTCAGACCCAGCCGGAGGCGGAACCAGCCTCCCATCCAGCCAGTGGCAGGGAAGCCGGACCCAGCCAGCTTCCCAGCAGCTTGGGACCAGCAGGCGGAACCAGATAACTGAGATATCCCAACTTTAAGACCCCTGGGGAAACAGGATAACAGACAGCAAACCCTGAGTAGGAGCAGTTCAGAGCAGCCGCCCAACAGGCAGAACCAAGTACCTGGGACATCCTGAGTTTAAGACCTCGGGGGACTAAGGCCACCTGTCAGCAATCTGTGAGCAAGAGCCCTGGAGGACAGTGTTTCAGGTATCCCAGTCGCTGGGAAATAGCCTTACGACCCCACAGGAGGGTCAAGCACCAGCTAGTATCTACAGGACCAACTAACACCAGAGTTAACCAGATGGCAAAAGGCAAACGTAAGATCGCTACTAACAGAAATCAAGGCAGTATGGCGGCATCCGAACCCAGTTCCCCAACAGCAATAAATCTTGGATACCCCGAAACACCAGAAAAACAAGACTCAGATCTAAAATCACTGGTCGGGAAGCTGATAGAGGAACACTTAGATAAATCTCTTAAAGTAATACATGAGAAAATAGATCAAAAGCTAGAAGCCATTACAAGGCAAACACAATTAAATCCCAGATATCTCAACACACCAGAAAAACAAGACACAGATCTAAAATCACTGGTAAAGATGCAGATTGAGGATCACTTAGATAAATTTCTTAAAGTAATAGAGGAGAAAATAGATCAAAAGCTAGAAGCCCATACAAGGCAAACAGAAAAATCACTTAAAGAAATCCAGGAGAATATAGAGCAAAAAATGAATCCCAATAAGGGGGAGAAACAAAAATCACTTAAAGAAATAGGAGAGAGCATGGGTCAACAAGTAGAAGTCATAAAAGAGGAAACACAAAAATCCCTTAAAGAATTACAGGAAAACACAAACAAGCAACTGAAAGATCTGAGCAAAACCATACAAATTCTAAAAACAGAAGTAGAAACAACTAAGCAATCGCAAAGGGAAACAATGTTGGAGATAGAAAACCTTGGGAAGAAACCAGGAGTCATAGATGCAAATATCAACAATAGAATACAAGAGATAGAAGACAGAATCTCAGATGCTGAAGATACCATAGGAAACATGGATTCAACAATTAAAGAAAATGCAAAATGCAAAAAGCTGGTAACCCAAAACATTCAGGAAATCCAGGACACAATGAGAACACCAAACCTAAGGATTATAGGGATAAATGAGAATGAAGATCTACAACTTAAAGGGCCAGCAAATATCTTCTACAAAATTATGGAAGAAAACTTCCCCAACCTAAAGAGAGAGATGCCCATGAATATACAAGAAGCCTATAGAACCCCAAATAGACTGGACCAGAACAGAAATACTTCCCGTCACATAATAATCAAAACTCCAAATGTACTGAACAAAGAAAGAATATTAAAGGCAGTAAGAGAAAAAGGACAAGTAACATTTAAAGGAAGAACTATCAGAATTACACCAGACTTCTCACCTGAGACCATGAAAGCTAGAAGATCCTGGGCAGACCTCATGCAGACCCTAAGAGAACACAAACTTCAGCCAAGACTACTATACCCAGCAAAACTCTCAATTGCAATAGATGGGGAAACCAAGATATTCCATGACAAAACCAAATTTGCAAGATACTTATCTACAAACCCAGCCCTACAAACGATAATAGGGGAAAAATACCAACACAAGGGGGGAAACAACACCCCAGAAGAAACAAGATAGAAACGCAATCTCATCCAACCCAAAAGAGGAGAACCACTCAAATACAAATAATAATAATAATAATAATGCCCAAAATGTCAGGAAGTAATAATTACTATTCCTTAATATCTCTTAATATCAATGGAATCAATTCCCAAATCAAAAACACAGACTAACAGACTGGATACGGAGACAGGACCCTACATTTTGCTGCATACAGGAAACACATCTCAGTGTCAAAGACAAACACCACCTTAGAGTAAAAGGCTGGAAGACAGTTTTACAAGCAAATGGTCCCAGGAAACAAGCCGGAGTAGCCATTCTAATATCAGATAAAATTGACTTTCAACCTAAAGTCATCAAAAGAGACACAGAAGGTCACTTCCTGCTTGTCAAAGGGAAAATCCACCAAGAAGAATTCTCAATACTGAACATCTATGCGCCAAATGTAAGGGCACCCTCATTCGTAAAAGAAACCTTACTAAAGCTTAAAGCACACATCGCACCTAACACAATGATTGTAGGTGACTTCAACACTCCACTCTCTTCAATGGACCAACCAGGAAAGCAGAAACTAAACAGGGACACAGTAAAACTAATTGAAGCTTTGGACCAATTGGATTTAACAGATATATATAGAACATTCCACATAAAAAGAGTATACCTTTTTCTCAGCACCGCACGGTACCTTCTCAAAAATTGATCATATAATTGGTCACAAGACAGACCTCAACAAATACAAGAAGACCGAACTAATCCCATGTCTCCTATCAGATCACTATGGAGTAAAAGTGGTCTTCAATAGCAAGAAGAACAACAGATAGCCCACATACACATGGAAACTGAACAATACTCTACTCAATAACACCTTGGTCAAGGAAGAAATAAAGAAAGAAATCAAAGACTTTTTAGACGTCAATGAAAATGAAGGTACAACCTATCCAAATCTCTGGGACACAATGAAAGCAGTGCTAAGAGGAAAACTCATAGCCCTGAGTGCCTGCAAAAAGAAATTGGAGAGAGCATACACTAGCAACTTAACAGCACACCTGAAGGCCCTGGAACAAAAAGAAGCTAACTCACCCAGGAGGAGTAGAAGAGAGAAAATCATCAAACTAAGGGCTGAAATCAATCAAGCAGACAAAAAGAGAACCATACAAAGAATCAACAAAACCAAGAGCTGGTTCTTCGAGAAAATCAACAAGATAGATAAACCCTTAGCTAGACTAACCAAAGGGCACAGAGATAGTATCCAAATTAACAAAATTAAAAATGAAAAGGGGGATATAACAACAGAAACAGAGGAAATTCAAAAGATCATCAGATCCTACTACAAAGGTCTATACTCAAAAGAACTGGAGAATCTGGAGGAAATGGACAATTGCCTAGACAGATACCAAATACCAAAATTAAATCAGCATCAAGTAGATCAGCTAAACAGTCCCATAACCCTTAAAGAAATAAAAGGGGTTATAGAAAGCCTCCCAACCAAAAAAAGTACGGGACCAGATGGTTTTAGTGCAGAATTCTACCAGACCTTCAAAGAAGACTTAACACCAATACCCTTCAAACTATTCCACAAAATAGAGACAGAAGGGACACTGCCCAACTCGTTCTTCGAAACCACAATTACACTTATACCTAAACCACAAAAAGATCCAACAAAGAAAGAGAACTATAGGCCAATTTCTCTTATGAATATTGATGCAAAAATTCTAAATAAAATTCTTGCCAACCGAATCCAAGAGCATATCAAAACGATCATTCACCATGATCAAGTAGGCTTCATTCCAGGGATGCAGGGATGGTTCAATATACAGAAATCCATCAATGTAATCCACTACATAAACAAACTTAAAAAAAACCCACATGGTCTTCTCATTAGATGCTGAAAAAGCATTTGACAAAATTCAGCATCCTTTCATGCTAAAAGTCTTGGAAAGAGGAGGAATTCAAGGCCCATACCTAAACATAGTAAAAGCAATCTACAGCAAACCAGTAGCCAACATCAAAATAAATGGAGAGAAACTTGAAGCATTCCCACTAAAATCAGGGACTAGACAAGGCTGCCCTCTCTCTCCATATCTTTTCAATATAGTACTTGAAGTTCTAGCAAGAGCAATTAGACAACATAAGGAAGTCAAAGGGATACAAACTGGAAAGGAAAAAGTCAAAGTATCGTTATTTGCAGATGATATGATAGTCTACTTAAGCGATCCAAAAAACTCCACCAGAGAACTTCTACAGCTGATAAACAACTTCAGCAAAGTGGCTGGTTATAAAATTAACTCAAGCAAATCAGTAGCCTTCTTGTACTCAAAGGACAAGCAGGCTGAGAAAGAAGTTAGGGAAATAACACCCTTCACAATAGCCACAAACAACATAAAGTTCCTTGACGTAACTCTAACCAAACAAGTGAAAGATCTGTATGACAGGAACTTCAAGTCCCTGAAGAAAGAAATTGAAGAAGACCTCAGAAGATGGAAAAATATTTCTTGCTCCTGGATTGGCAGGATCAATATAGTAAAAATAGCCATCTTGCCAAAAGCAATCGACAGATTCAATGCAATCCCCATCAAAATCCTAAATCAATTCTTCATAGATCTAGAAAGAGCAATTCTCAAATTCATCTGGAGCAACAAAAACCCAGGATAGCTAAAACTATTCTCAACAATAAAAGGATTTCTGGGGGAATCAATATCCCTGACCTCAAGCAGTACTACAAAGCAATTGTGTTAAAAACTGCATGGTATTGGTACAGCAACAGGCAGGTAGATCAATGGAATAGGATTGAAGAACCAGAAATGAACCCACAGACTTATGGTCACTTGATCTTTGATAAAGGAGCCACAACCATCCAGTGGAAAAAAGATAGCCTTTTCAAAAAATGGTGCTGGATCAACTGGAGGTCAACATGCAGAAGAATGCGAATTAACCTACTCTTATCTCCTTGTACTAAGATCAACTCCAAGTGGATCAAGGACCTCCACATATAACCAGACACACTGAAACTATTAGAAAAGAAACTTGGGAAGACCCTGGAGGACATGGGCACAGGGGTAAAGTTCCTGAACAGAACACCAATAGCTTATGCTCTAAGATCAAGAATTGACAAATGGGACCTCATAAAATTAAAGTTTCTGTAAGGCAAAGGACACTGTCAGAAGGACAAAACGGCAACCAACAACGTGGGAAATGATCTTCACCAACCCCACATCCGACAAAGGGCTAATATCCAATATATACAAAAACTCAAGAAGTTAGACCCCAAAGAACCAAATAACCCTATCAAAAAATGGGGTACAGAGCTAAACAAAGAATTTTCACCAGAAGAAATTTGGATGGCCTCGAAACACCTTAATAGATGTTCAACATCATTAGTCATCAGGGAAATGCAAATCAAAACAACCCTGACATTCCACCTCATTCCAGTCAGAATGGCTAAGATTAAAAACTCGAGAGACAACAAGTGCTGGCGAGGATGTGGAGAAAGAGGAACACTCCTCCACTGTTGGTGGGATTGCAAAATGGTAAAACCGCTCTGGAAATCAGTGTGGTGGTTCCTCAGAAAATTGGGCATGCCACTCCCAGAGGACCCTGGCATACCACTCCTGGGCATATACCCAGAGGATTCCTCTGCATACAACAAAGACACATGCTTTACTATGTTTATAGCAGCCTTGTTTATAATAGCCAGAAATTGGAAGGAGCCCAGATATCCCTCAAAAGAGGAATGGATACAGAAAATGTGGTATATTTATACAATGGAGTACTACTCAGCAATTAAAAATAATGAACTCATGCAATTTGTAGGTAAATGGTTAGATCTGGAAACTATCATCCTGAGTGAACTAACCCAATCACAAAAGAATACACACGAAATGCAATCACTGATAAGTGGATATTAATGAGCCCAGAAGCCCTAAATACTCAAGGCACAATTAGCAAATCAAATGACTCTTAAGAAGAAAAAAAGGAGAGGACCCTGGGCCTGTAAAGATTGGATCCAGTATTGATGACCCAGAACAGAGAAATCATGGGGGGGGGGAAATGAGTGTGGAATAGCATGGGGGGGAGAGGAATTATGGGACATATGGTGGGAGGTAACTTGGAAAGGGGAAAGCCTTTGGAATGTAAACATAGAATATAGAAAATAAAACTTAAAAAAATGGATTACTACGGTAATTGATAAGATTGGAGATTTATTTGGACAAAACTGATATGATAATAGGCATAAAAAAGCAATTAAGATATAACTAAAAGTGACATGGAGACATTTTCCAATAAAACTGAAGATTTTAATCTAATATATGTATGATAAAATGAGGATAACATAACATAATTTATAAAATTGAATATTTTTAAAAACCTCAGATACATTGATAGGTATATAAATACAATTAGAATGTAAATGAAAAAGGAAATTGAGATATTTTCGTAAAGTAATGAAGATTTTTATCTAACATATGTATCATAAAATTGAGGATAACATAAGATAACGTATAAAATTGAAGATTTTTTTAAAAAAACCAAATACAATGATAGCCATAAAAATATAATAAGAATTCAATTGAAAAAGAAAGAGGAGACATTTTATTATAGAACTGAAGGTTTTAATCTAAAATATGCATGATAAAATTGAGTATTACATAGGATATCTGAAAAAATTAAAGATTTTCTTTGAAAAAACTCAGATACAATTATAGGCATACAAATAAAATTATCACTTAATGGAAAAAGGAAATGGAGACATTTTCTAATGAAACTGAAGATTTCGTATAACATATTTCATATAAAATGGGGAAAATTCATACGAAAAATTTAAAAATTAAAGATTTCTATTTTGATTTTCACAGTTACAATGGTATGCATACAAATACAATTAGAATGTAATTGTAAAAAGAAGTGGAGACCTTTTCCTCTAAAACTGAAGATTTGCCTCTAACAAGTTTGATAAAATTGAGGATAACTTAATTCATGAAATTGAAGATTTTTTTGAAAAAAAAAAACTCAGATGCAATGATAAGCATACAAATACAATTAGAATACAATTGAAAAAGGATGAGGAGACATTGATAAAACAGAAAATATTTATCTAACATACGTGTGGGAAAATTGAGAATTACATAGGATAATTTACAAAATTGAAGATTTATTCAGAAGAAACATTTAATACAATGATAGACATAGAAATACAATTAGAATACAATTGATAAAGGATGTGGAGTCATATTCTGTTAACTCTGAAGCTTTACATCTAACTTATGGATGATAACATAGGAAAATTGATAAAATTGAAGATTTTTGTGATAAAATCTCAGATACAATGAAAGGCATACAAATAAAACTATATATAAGTGAAAAAAGTGGAGACATTTTCTGATAAAACTGAAGATTTTTGTATAACATTTCTGACTAAATTATGAAAATTCATGTGAAAGTGTTAAATTTTGAAGATTTTTGTGGTAATTTTCACAGATACAATGGTTGGCATACAAAGAAATAATAATATAGTTGAAAAAGGAAGTGGAGATATTTATTGATAAATCTGAGGAATTTTACATAACATATCTGATAAAATTATGGAAATTCCTAGAAAACAGTAAAATTTGAAGATTTTTGTGAAAATTTTCAGATACAATGGTGGGCATACAAAGAAATAATAAAATAGTTGAAAAATGAATGGAGATATTTTGATAAATCTGAAGAATTTTGCATAACACATATCTGATAAAATTATGGAAATTCATAAGAAAAATAAAATTTGAAGATATTGTGGTAATTTTCACAGATACAATCTGTATAACCTAACATATGTATGTTAAAATTGAGGATAACACAAGAAAATTTATAGAATTGAACATATTTTGGAAAATAAAACTCAAATACAAGGATAGGCATACAAATACAACTAAAGTACTATCAAAAAAGGAAGAGGACACATTTATGTAAAGAACTGCAGATTTTCATCTAACATATGTATAATAAAATTGAGGATTACATAAGGTAATTGATGAAATTGAAGATTTATTTGGAAAAATACTCAGATACAATGATCTGCATACAAATACAATTAGAATATAGTTGAAAATGGAAGTGGAGATATTTTCTGATTGTACTGAAGCTTTTCATCTAACATATGCATGATAAAATTGAGGATTACATAGGATAACTGAAAAATTTTTAGATTTTTTTGAAAAAACACTCATTTTCAATGATAGGAATTAAAATAGAATTAGAATGTAATTGAAAAGCGAGTGGAGATATTTTCTGGTAGAACTGAAGATTTTAATCTAACATATATGTCATAAAATTGAGGATTACATATGATAACTGATAAAATTGAAGATTTTTTTTGGAAAAAAGGCATTCTAACATTTGTATGCTTAGCATTGTATCTGTGAAAATTACCTAAAATCTTCAATTTTTAAATTTTTCCTATGAATTTCCCTTAATTTATCCAAATTATGTTATATGAAATCATCAGTTTTATCAGAAAATGTCTCTACTCCTTTTTTAATTACATTCTAATTGTATTTTTAAGCCTATCGTTTTATCTGTATTACCACAAAAACTTCAAATTTTACAGTTTTCCCATGAATTTCCATAATTTCACCAGATTTATGTTAGGCCAAATTCGTCAGATTTATCAGAAAATATCTCCACCACGTTTATAACTATATTATTTTTTATTTGTATGCCTACCATTGTATCTGTGAAAATTACCAAAAAAATCTTCAAACTTTAGCATTTTCACATGAATTTCCATAATTTTGTTAGAAATGTTATACAAAAATCTTCAGTTTCTTCAGAAAATATCTCTACTGTCTTTTTCTCTTATATTCTAATTTTATTAGTGTGCTTTTAAGTATATCTGAGATTTTATAAAAAAACTTCAATTTTATCAATTTTCCTATGTTATCGATTTTATCATACATATGCTAGGTAAAAAAATCTTAAGTTTTATACAAAAATGTCTCCAGCTATTTTTTCAATTATATTCTCATTATATTTGTATGCCTATCCTTGTATCTGAGAATTTTCTAAGAAAATCTTCACTTTATTCAGTTATCCTATGTAATCCTCAATTGTATCATATATATGTTGAATGAAAAATCTTCAGTTTTATCGGAAAATGTCTCATCTTCCTTTTTCCATTGTATTCTAATAGTCTTTCCAAATTTATCATTCATTTGAGATTTTTTGCTAAAAAAAAATTGTTCAATTTTATAAATTATCCTAAGTTTTTCCTCAATTTTATCAAATGTATGTTAGAAGAAAATTTTCAGTTTTATAGGAAAAGGTCTCCACATCCTTTTACAATTACATTCTAATTGTATTTGTATGCATACCATTGTATCTATGAAAATTGCCACAAAAATCTTTAACTTTTTAATCTTTCCTATGAATTTCCCTTAATTTATCAGAAATATGTTATATGAAATCCGTAGTTTTTCAGAAATATTTAGGAAATATTTAAAAGTTGAAGATTTTTCAGATAATTTTCAGATACAATTGTAAGCATAAAAATACAATTAGAATGTAATTGAAAAAGGAAGTAGAGCCATTTTCCTATAAAACTGAAGAAAATCCTCTAACATATGTATGTTAAAATTGAGGATAGCATAAGATAAATTATAAAATTGGAGGGTTTTTTTTGAAAAAAAATCAGATGAAATGATAAGCATACAAATACAATTAGAATACATTTGAAAAAGGAAGGGGAGACATTTTCTGATAAAACTGAATATTTTCATCCAATATATGTATGATAAAATTGAGGATTGCATTGGATAATTGATAAAATTGAAGATTTATTCAGAAAGAACTCGGAGACAATGATAGGCATACAATACAATTAGAATAAAATTGAAAAAGGAAGAGGAGAAATATCCTGTTAATTCTAAAGATTTCAATCTAAATTATGAATGAAAAATGGATGAGAACATAGGAAAATCGATAAAATTGAAGATGTTTTTGATAAAATCTCAGATTCAATGAAAGGCATACAAATACAATAGGATTTTAATCAAAAAACAAAGTACAGATATTTTCTGATAAAACTGAAGATTTTTGTATAATGTTTCAGATAAAACTATGATAATTTATGAGAAAATGTTAAAATTTGAATATTTTTGTGGTAATCTTCACAGACAAAATGGCAGGTATACAAATAAATAATAATATAGATGAAAAGGAAGTGGAGAAATTTTCTAATAAATCTGAAACATTTTGCATAATATATCTGATGAAATTATGGAAATTCATAAGAAAACTGTGAAATTTGTAGATTTTGTGGTAATTTTCACAGATACAATGATAGGCTAACAAACACAATTAGAATATAATTGAGAAATCAATAGAGACATTTAATGATAAAACTGAAGATTTTCATCTAACATATGTATGCTTCAATTGAGGATAACCAGATAATTTATAAACTTGAAGATATTTTGGAAAACAAAAAACTAAGATACAAAGATTGGCATACAAATACAACTAGAGAATTATTGAAAAAGGAAAAGGACTCATTACTGTAAAGAACTGAAGATTTTCATCTAACATATGTACGATAAAATTGAGGATTATATAAGATAATTGATCAAATTGAAGATTTATTTGGAAAAATACTCAGATACACTGATCTGCATACAAATACAATTAGAACATAATTGAATAGAGAAGTCAAGATATTTTCTGAGAGAACTGAAGATTTTCATCTAAAATATGCATGATTTGAGGAATACATAGGATAAATGATAAAATTTTAGATTTTTGGAGAAAATATCAGATACAATGATAGGTATCCAAATATAATTAGAATGTAATTGCAAGAGTCTTCCCCAGTTTCTTTTCTATTAGTTTTAGTGTGTCTGGTTTATGTGGAGGTCCTTGATCCACTTGGAGTTGAGCTTAGTGTAAGGAGATAAGAGTGGATCAATTCTCATTCTTCTGCATGTTGACTTCCAGTTGAGCCAGCACCATCTGTTGAAAAGGCTATCTTTTTTTCCACTGGATGTTTTCAGCTCCTTTCTCGAAGATCAATTGGCCATAGATGTGTGGGTTCAATTCTGGGTTTTCGATCCTATTCCATTGATCCGCCTCCCTGTCACTGAACCAATACCATGACGTTTTTAATACTACTGCTCTGTAATATTGCTTGAGGTCCGGGATATTGATTCCCCCAGAAGTTCTTTTGCTGTTGATGATAGTTTTAGCTATCCTGGGTTTTTTGTTATTCCAGATGAATTTGAGAATTGCTCTTTCTAACTCTAAGAAGAACTGAGTTGGGATTTTGATGGGGATTGCGTTGAATCTGTATATTGCTTCAGGCAAGATTGCCATTTTGACTATATTAGTCCTGCCAACCCACAAGCATGGAAGATTTTCCCATTTTCTGATGTCTTCTTCAATTTCCTGGCTCAGGGGAAAAATTCCTGAACAGAACACCAATTGCTTATGCTCTAAGAGCAAGAATAGACAAATGGGACCTCATAAAATTACAAAGTTTCTGTAAGGCAAAAGACACTGTCAAAAGGATAAATCTGCAACCAACAAATTGGGAAAAAAATCTTCACCAACCCCACATCCGACAGAGGGCTAATTTCCAATGTATACAAAGAACTCAAGAGGTTAGACCCCAGAAAACCAAATAACCCTATCCAAAAATGGGGTACAGACTAAACAGAGACCTTTCACCTGAAGAAATTCATATGGCTGAGAAACACCTTTAAAAATGTTCAACATCATTAGTCATTAGGGAAACGCAAATTAAAACAACCCTGAGATTTCACCTCACAGCAGTCAGAATGGCTAAGATTAAAAACTCAGAAGACATCAGGTGTTGGCGAGGATGTGGAGAAAGAGGAACACTCCTCCACTGCTGGTGGGAATGCAAGCTGGTACAACCACTCTGGAAATCAGTATGGCGGTTCCTCAGAAAACTGGATGTGATACTTCCGGAGGACCCAGCCATACCACTCCTGGGCATATACTCAGAAGTTTCCCCAGCATGCAATAAGGATACATGCTCCACTATGTTCATAGCAGCCTTTAATATAATAGCCAGAAGCTGGAAAGAACCCAGATGTCCCTCAACAGAGGAATGGATACAAAAATTGTGGTATATATACACAATGGAGTACTATTCAGCCATTAGAAACAATGAATTCATGAAATTATTAGAGAAATGGATGGAGCTGGAGAACGTCATACTAAGTGAGGTGACCCAGTCTCAAAAGAATACCCATGGTATACAGTCACTGATAAGTGGATATTAGCCTAGAAGCTTGGAACACCAAAGACATAAATCACATATCAAGTGATGTCTCACAAGAAGAAAGGAGTGGACACTGGTGCTAGAATGAACCAAAACATCATTGTGGGGGAGTACAAGAACAGTGATGTGGGAGGGGGTGGATGAGGGAGCAGGGGGAAGGAAAAGGGCATGTGGAAGCTTTGGGGGTGCGGAACCAGAAAAACGGAAATGAATTGTAAATATAGAATATATCCAATAAAAAAAGAATGTAATTGCAAAGGGAAGTGGAGATATTTTCTGGTAGAACTGAAGATTTTAATCTAAAATATATATCATAAAATTGAGAATTACATATGATAACTGATATAATTAAAGATTATTTTGAAAAAAACTCAGATACAATGATAGGCATACAAATAATCTTAGAATATAATTGAAGGAGGAAGTGGAGACATTTTCATATAAAACTGAAGATTTTCATATAACACATATGATAAAATGAGTATATCATAAGATAAATTATAAAATTTTAGATATTTTTTGGAAAAACACTCAGACACAATGATACAGATAGAAATACAATTAGAATCCAACTGAAAAAAAGAAGTGGAGACATTTTCTGATACAACTGAAGATTTGCATCTAACATATACGATAAAATAAAGGATTACTAGGATAATTGATAAAATTAAAGGTTTATTGTGACAAAACTAAGATACAATGATAGGCATAAACGTACAATTAGAATATAACTAAAAGACACATGGAGACATGTTCATATAAAACTGAAGATTTTCATCTCATATATGTATGATCAAAATGAGAATAACATAATTTATAAAATTGAATTTTTTAAAAACCTCAGAAACATTGATAGGCATATAAATACAATTAGAAATTAATTAAAAATAGAAATAGAGGCATTTTGGTAAAGTAATGAAGATTTTCATATAACATATATATGATAAAATTGAGGATACCATAAGATAATGTATAAAATTGAAGATATTTTTGGAAAAAAACACAAATACAATGATAGCCATACAAATATTATTAGAATTCAATTGAAAAAGGAAGTGGAGATATTTTATGATAGAACTGAAGATTTTCATCAAAAATATGCACGATAAAATAGAGGATTACATAGATTATCTGATAAAATTGAAGATATTTTTTGGAAAAAAATCTCACATACAATGATAGTCATACAAATAGAATTATCAGATAATTGAAAAGGAAGTGGAGACATTTTCTGATAAAACTAAAGATTTCATATAACATATTTCTGATAAGGTAAGGGAAATTCATAGGAAAAATTTAAAAATTGAAGATTTTTGTGCTAAGTTTCACAGATGCAATGGTAAGCATTCAAATACAATTAGAATGTGATTGAAAAAGGAAGTGAAGCCATTTTCCTATAAACCTGAAGATTTTCCTTAACATATATGTGATAAAATTGAGCAAAACTTAGGATAATTTTTTAAATTGATGATTTTTTTTGCAAAAAATTCACATACAATGATAAGCTTACAAAAAATATAAACATTCAATTGAAAGAGGAGGACAAGACATTTTCTCTTAAACTGATTATTTTCATTTAACATTGTATGATAAATTGTGGTTTCCATAGTATAACTGATTAAATTGATGATATTCTCTAGAAAAATCTCAGACACAATGATAGACATACAAATTCAATTAGAATATAATTGAAAAAGGAGGTGGAGACATTTTTGCATAAAACTGAAGATTTTCATCTGACATATGTGTGATGAAATTGAGGATAACATAAGATAATTGTTAAATCTGAAGATATTTTTGAAAAAGAAAACTCAGATACAATGATAGGCATACAAATACAATTAGAATACAATTGAAAACGGAGCTGGACACATTTTGTAATGGAACTGAAGATTTTCATCTAACATGTATGATAAAATATAGGATTAATAGGGTAATTGATAAATTGAAGATTTATTTGGACAAAACTCAGATACAATGATAGGTATAAAAATACAATTAGAATATAACTAAAATAGACGTGGAAACGTTTTCATATAAAACTGATGATTTTCATCTAATGTATGTTTAATATAAATGAGGATAACATTACACAATTTATAAAATTGAATATTTAAAAAACACAGATGCAATGATAGGCATAGAAATACAATTAGAATAAAATTAAAAAATGAAGTGGATAAATTTTCTGAGAAATACTGAAGATTTTCATCAACATATGTATGATAAAATAGAGGATTAATAAGGTGATGGATAAAATTGAAGATTAGGTGGAAAAAACTCATATACAGTGATAGGCATAAAAATACAATTAGAATATAACTCAAACAGATGTGGAGTCATTTTCATATAAAACTGATGATTTTCATATAATATATGTGTAATAAAAATGAGGATAACATAAGAATTTATAAATTTGAATATTTAAAAAAACAGATACAATGATAGGCATATAAATACAATTAGAATGTAATTAAAAGAGGAGGTGAAGACATTTTCATAAGGAACTGAAGATTTCCATCTTACATATGTATGATAAAATTTAGGATAACATAAGGTAATGTATAGAATTGAAGATTTTTTTTAATTTTTATTTTCTATATTCTATGTTTACATTCCAAAGGCTTTCCCCTTTCCCAGTTCCCACCCACCATACTTCGCATAGTTCCTCTCCCCCCCAACTATTCCCCAATCATTCCCCCTCCCCCCTCGGTTTCTTTACTAAACTGGATGCAATCTTTACAGGCCCAGAGTCCTCTCCTTTCTTCTTCTTGGGAATCATTTGACTTGCTATTTGTGTCTGAAGAAAACATAAATAAAAATATAGCCATTCAAATATAATTAGAATTCTTTAGAAAAAAAGTGGAGACATTTTATGATAGAACTGAATATTTTTATCTAAAATATGCATGATAAACGTGAGTATTACATAGGATATCCTGTTAAATTGAAGATTTTCTTGGTAAAAATCTCAGATAAAATGATAGGCATTCAAATACAATTAGAATATAATTGAAAAAGGAGGTGGAGACTTTTTGTATAAAACTGAAGATTTTCATCTAATATTTATGGTTAATTGAGGATAGCATAAGATAATTTTTAAAACTGAGATTTTTTTGAAAAAGAAAACACAGATACAATGATAGGCATAAAAATACAGTTAGAGTACAATTGCAAAAGGAACTGGACACATTTTCTGATAGAACTGAAGATTTTAATCTAACATATGTATGATAAAATTGAGGATTACATAAGATAACTGATAAAAATGAATATTTTCTTTGAAAAATCTCAGAAAAAATGATAGGCATAAAAATACATTATCATATAATTAGAAAAGGAAGTGGAAACATTTACTGAAGATTTCATATAACATATTTCATATAAATTAAGGGAAATTCATAGGAAAAATTTAAAAATTGAAGATTTTTGTGGTAATTTTCACAGATAAAATGGTAAGCATACAAATACAATGAGAATGTAATTGCAAAATGGGTACATTTTTCTATACAACTGAAGATTTTCCTCTAACATATGTATGATAAAATTGAGTATTACATAAGATAATTGATAAAATTGAATATTTATTCAGAAAAATCTTGAATACAATGATAGGAAAAAAATTCAATTAGAATACAGTTGATAATGAAGTGGAGACGTACTCCATTAATTCTGAAGATTTACATCTAACTTATATGATAAAATAACTTAGGAAAATTGATAAAATTGAAGATTTTCTTTGATAAAATCTCAGATAAAATGAGAGCCATACAAATACAACTATATATAAATGAAAAAGAAAGTGGATACATTTTCTGATAAAACTGAAAATGTTTGTGTAACATTTCTGATAAAATTATGGAAGTTCATGTGAAAATGTTAAAATTTGAAGATTTTTGTGGTAATTTTCAGATACAATAATAATAAAGTTGAAAAATGAAGTCGAGTATTTTCTGATAAATGGGAAGAATTTTGCATGACATTTCTCATAAAATTATGGAAATTCATAGGAAAAGTGTAAAATTTGAAGTTTTTGTGGTAATATTCACAGATACAATGATAGGCTTACAAACACAATGAGAATGTAATTGAAAAAAGGAATAGAGACATTTTCGGATAAAACTGAAGAATTTCATCTAACATATGTATGTTAAAATTGAGGATATCCAATGTAATCCTCATTTTTATCATGGAGGTTTTAGATGAAAATCTTCCATTCTATCATAAAATGTCTCCACTTCCCTTTTCAAACGAATTCTAATTATATTTGTATGGTGATCATTGTATTTGAATTTTCTTCAAAAAATCTTCAATTTTATACATTTTCTTATGTTGTCCTCAATTTTATCATATATATGATAGTTATAAATCTTTATTACTTTTTGAAAAAATCTCCATTTCCCTTTTCAGTTACATTCTAATTGTATTTACATGCCTATGAATATATCTGAGTTTTTTAAAAATAATATTCAATTTTATAAATTATGTTATATTAGCCTCATTTTTATCATACATATATTAGATAAAAATCCTCAGTTTTATATGAACATGTCTCCACATCTCTTTTATTTATATTCTAATTGTATTTTTATGCCTATCATTTTATCTGAGTTTTTCCAAATAAATCTTCAATTTTATCAATTACCCTAGTAATCATTTAATTTATCATACATATGGTAAAAATCTTCAGTTTTATCAGAAAATGTCTCCACTTTCTTTTTTCAGGTGTATTCCAATTGTATTTCTATGTCTTTCATTGTTTCTGTGTGTTTTTCCAAAAAGTCTTTAATTATATAAATTACCCTATGATATCCTCATTTTATCATACATGTTATATGACAATCTTCAGTTGTATATGAAAATGTGTCCACTTACTCTTTCAATTATATATTTGTATTCCTGTCATGTATCTGAGTATTTTTTCAAAAAAATCTTCCATTTTACACAAACCTTAAGTTATCCCCAATTTTATCATAGATATTTTAGAGGAAAATCTTCAATTTTGAATAAAAGTGTCTCCACTTCATTTTTCAATTACATTCTATTTGTTCTTGTATGCCTACCTTTGTATCTGTGAAAATTACCACAAAAAATTTCAATTTTAAATTTTTCCTATGACTTTTTCTTATTCTTTCAGTAATATTATAAATGAAACCTTCAGTTTTGTGAGAAAATGTCTCTACTTCATTTTCAAATATGTGATAATTCTATTTGTATGTTTATCTTTGTATCTGAGATTTTTTCGAAAAAAATCCTCAATTTTATCAGTTATCATATATAATCCTCAAGTTTATGATACATATGTTAGATTAAAATCTTCAGATCTACTACATAATGTCTCCAATTCCCTTTTCAATTTCATACTACTTCTATTTGGATGCCTATCATTTTTCAAAAAAAATAAAATTTTATCAGTTATCTTATGTAATCTTCAATTTTATAATGCATATTTTAGATGAAAAGGTTCAATTCTATGAGACAATATCTCCACTTCTCTTTTCAATTCTAATTGTATTTGTATGTAGATGATTGTATCTGTATATTTTTACAAATAAATCTTCAATTTTATCAATTATTTTATGCAATCCTTAACATTATCATACAAATTTTAGATGAAAATCTTCAGTTCATTACGAAACATGTCTTCTTCCTTTTTCAACAATACTCTGGTTGTATTTGTTTGCCTATCCTTGTATCTGAGTTTTGTTTTCCAAAATAAATTTTATAAACTACCTTATGTAATCCTCAATTTTAACATACATTTGTTAGATGAAAATCTTAAAAGAAAATGCCCCTACTCCTTTTTTCAATTATATTCTTATTCTGTTTTTAAGCTCATCATTGTATCTCTGAAAATTACCACAAAATTCTTCAAATTTAAAATTTTCTTATGAATTTCCATAATTTTTCAAATATGTTATGCAAAATTAATCAGATTTATCAGAAAATATCTCCACTTAGTTTTTCAAATATATTTATTACTCATTTCTATGCCTTCCACTGTATCTGTGAAAATTACTATGAAAATCTTCAAATTTTACAGTTTTTCTATGAATTTCCATAATTTTGTCAGATGTATATTATGCAAAATTCCTCAGATTTATCAGTCGGTTTGGAGTTCTGTTGGCTTCTTGTATATTCATGGGCATCTCTCTCTTTAGGTTGGGGAAGTTTTCTTCCATAATTTTGTAGAAGATATTTGCTGGCTCTTTAAGTTGTATATCTTCCCTATCATCTATACCTATAACCCTTAGGTTTGTTCTTCTCTTTGTGTTCTGGATTTCCTTGATGTTTTGGTTTACAAGCTTTTTGCATTTTGCATTTTCTTGGACTGTTGAATCAATGGTTTGTATGGTATCTTTGGCATCTGAGATTCTTTCTTCTATCTCTTGTATTCTATTTTTGATATTGGCATCTATGGACCCTGATTTCTTCCCAAGGTTTTCTATCTCCAAAGTTGTCTCCCTTTGTGATTTCTTAGTTGTTTTTACTTCTGTTTTTAGATCCTGGATGTTTTTGCTCAGATCTTCTGCTTGCTTGTTTGTATTTTCATATACTTCTTTATGGGGTTTTTGTGTTTTCTCTTTCATAAGTTCTACTTGTTGACCCACGTTCTCCTGTAGTTCCTTAAGTGGTTTTTGTAATTCCTCCTTATTGGCTTCTAACTTTTGATCCATATTCTCCTGAGTTTCTTTAAGTGATTTTTGTGTTTGCCTTGTAAGGGGTTCTACGTTTTGATCCATTTTCTCCTGTACTTCTGTAAGAGATGTATCTATGTGTTCTGCTATCAGCATCCTGACCAATGATTTTAGATCCAAATCTTGTTTTTCTGTTGTGTTGGGGTATCCGGGACTTACTGCTATTGGGGAACTGGGTTCAAATGCTGCCATATTGCCATGATTTCTGTTAGTAAAGTTCCTATCTTTGCCTTTTGTGATCTGGTTATCTCTGGCCTTAGTTGGTCCGGTAGTCACTATCTGGTGCTTGAACCTCGTGAGGGTTCATATGGCTATTTCCCCACCACTGGATGACTGGGTTTCCCCTGGAACAGACTGCTGAAGTGTTGTTCTCCTCTTGGGTGCAGTTGGCCCACTGGTGTATCTTCTGGTTCTGCCCGCTGAATCCAAGCAGCTGCCACCAAGATGGCCTCAGTTGTGCAGAGTGCAGGGTCCCCCTCAGGGTGCAGAGCACACGCCTGGTTGGGACCCAGTAACCACTGCTCTGTCCAGATCCCTGCATGACAGCCTTGAGTACCCACAGATCCCAAATTCTGGATAACATGGGTACCAGTTTCAGTTCGCTTAGACAGACAGCTGCAATGAATCCGGCTGTGCCGCAGGGAGTGGGAGTGACAACATTTTTATTTAAAATTAAAAATTTTCCTCCAAAATATCTATGATAAAATTGAGGATAAATTAAGGTAAATCATAAAATTGAAGATTTTTTTGAAAAAAGCTCAGATACAATGATAGGCATACAAAAACATTGAGAATATAATTGAAGGACAATGTGGAGACATTTTCATATAAAACTGAAGATTTTCATATAACATACATATGATTAAAATGAGGATATCATAGGGCAATTTATATAATTAAAGATTTTTTTGGAAAAACACTCAGATACAATGATCGGCATAAAAACACAACTAGAATACAACTGAAAAACAGTGTAGACATTTTTTGATAAAACTGAAGATTTTGATCTAACATATGTATGATAAAATAAAGGATTGCTATGGTAATTGATAAAATTGAAGATTTATTTGGACAAAACTCAGACACAATGATAGGCATAAAATACAATTAGAATATAACTAAAAGAGACGTGGAGAAATTTTCATATAAAACTTAAGATTTTTAACTAATATACGTATGATAAAAAGGAGGACAACATACATAATTTATAAAATTGAATATGTTTTTAAAAACTCAGATACATTTATAGGCATATAAATGCAATTAGAATGTAATTGAAAAAGGAGATGGAAACAGTTTCATAAATTAATGAAAATTTTCATCTTACATATATATGATACAATTGAGGATAACAATAGATAATGTATAAAATTGAAGATTTTTTGAAAAAAAACTCAAATACATTGATAGCCATTCAAATGCAATTAGAATTCAATTGAAAGAGGAAGTGGAAATATATTATGATAGAACTGAAGATTTTCATCTAAAATATGCATGATAAAATTGAGGATTGCATAACCTATCTGATCAAATTGAAAACTTTTCTTTGGAAAAATCTCACATACAATGATAGGCATACAAATACAATTATCAGATAATTGAAAAGAATGTGGAGACATTTTCTGATAATACTAAAGATTTCTTATAACATATTTCTGATAAAGTAAGGGAAATTCATAGGAACATTTTGAAAATTGAAAAATTTTGTTGGAATTTTCACAGATACAATGGTAAGCATATAAATTCAATTAGAATGTAATTGAAAAAGAAATGGAACCATTTTGCTATAAAACTGAAGATTTTCCTCTAACATATGTATGGTAAAATTGAGAAAAATTTAGGATATTTTATAAAATTGATGATTTTTTTGCAAAGAAGACTCAGATACAATGATAAGCTTACAAGTACTATTCGAATTAAATTGAAAAAAAAGACAAGACATTTTCTCATAAAACTGAAGATTTTCAATTTAACATATATATGTATGGCAAAATTGAGGATTACATAGGATAACTGATTAATTGAAAATATTCTCTCAAAAAATCTCAGATACAATGATAGGCATACAAATAAAATTGGAATATAATTGAAAGAAGAGGTGGAGACATTTTTGTATAAAACTGAAGATTTTCATCTAACATTTGTATAACAAAATTGAGTATAACATAACATACTTTTTAAATTTGAAGGAATTTTTGAAAAAGAAAACTCAGATATATTGATAGACATACAAATATAATTAGAATACAATTGAAAAAGGACCTGGACACATTTTGTGATAGAACTGAAGATTTTCATCTAACATATGTATGATAAAATTGAGGATTATGTAGGATAACTGATAAAACTGAAGATTTTCTTTGAAAAATCTCAGATAACATTATAGGCATAAAATACAATTATCACATAATTGAAAAATGAAGTAGAGACATTTTCTGAATCAACTGAAGATTTCTTATAACCTATATGTATAAAATAAAGGAAATTCATAGAAAAATTAAAAATTGAAGATTTTTGTGGTTATTTTCACATATACAATGGTATGCATACAAATACAATTAGAATGTAATTGCAAAAAGAAGTGGAGACATTTTCCTATAAAACTGAAGATTTTCCTGGAGCATATATATGATAAAATTGATGATAAGGTAATTTATGAAATTGAAGATTTTTTTGAAAAGAAACTTAGATGCAATGATAAGCATACAAATACAATTAGAATACAATTGAAACAGGAACAGGAGATATTTTCTGATAAAATGAAGATTTTTTTCTAACATATATATGGTAAAATTGTGAATTACATAGGATAATTGATAAAATTGAAGATTTATTCAGAAAAATTCTCAGATAAAATGATAGGCTTATGCATACAGTTAGAATACAATTGAAAAAGGATGTGGAGAAATATTCTGATAATTCTGAAGATTTACATCTTACTTATGTATGATAAAATAAATAATAACATAGGAAAAGTGGTAAAATTGAAGATTTTTGTGATAAAATCTCAGATACAATGAAAGGCATACAAATACAACTAGAAAAAAGTGAAAAAGAAAGTGGAGACATTTTCTGATAAAATTGAAGATTTTTGTATAACATTTCTGATTAAATTATGGAAATTCATGTGAAAATGTTAAAAGTTGCAGATTTTTGTTGTAATTTTCATAGATAAAATGGTAGGCATACAAACAAATAATAATATAGTAAAAAAAAAAGGAAGTGGAGATATTTTCTGAAAAATCTAAGGAATTTTCCATAACATATATCTCATAGAATGATGGAAATTCATAGGAAAACTGTAAAATTTGAAGTTTTTTGTGCTAATTTTCACAGATCCAATGATAGTCTTACAAACACAATTAGAATATAATTAAAAAAGAAATAGAGACATTTTCTCATAAAACTGTAGATTTTCATCTAACATATGTATGTTTAAATTGAGGATAAGATAATTTATAAAATTGAAGATATTTTGGAAAACAAACCCAGATACAAGGACAGGCATACAAATACAACTAGAGTATTACTGAAAAAGGAAGTTTACACATTTTTTTAAAGAACTGAATATTTTCATCTAACATATGTATGATAAAATTGAGGATTACATAAGCTAATTGATAAAATTGAAATTTTATTTAGAAAAATACTCAGAAACAATGATCTGCATATAAATACAATTGGAATATAATTGAAAGGGGAAGTGAAGATATATTCTGATAGAACTGAAGCTTTTCATCTAAGATATGCATGATAAAATTGAGGATTACTTAGGAAAACTGATGAAATTTTAGATTTTTTGAAAAAAAACTCAGATACAATAATAGGCATCCAAATATAATTTGAATATTATTGCAATGGGAAGTGGAGATATTTTCTGGTAGGACTGAAGATTTTCTTCTAACATATGTATCATAAAATTGAGCATTACATATGATAACTGAATAAATTGAAGATTTTTTTGGAAAAAACTCAGATACAATGATAGGTATACAAATATAATTATCACATATTTGAAGATGAAGTAGAGACACTTTATGACAAAACTGAAGATTTCATATCACATATTACTGATAAAGAACAATGATAGCCATAAAAATGCATTTAGAATTAATGAAGTAGGCAGTGGACACATTTTCCTATAAAACTGAAGATTTTCCTCTAACATATATATGATTAAATTGAGTATAACTTAAGATAATTTATAAAACTAAAGATATTTTTGAAAAAAACTTTAGATGCAATGATAAGCATATAAATACAAGTAGAATACAAATGAAAAAACGAAATGGGGACATTTTCTGTTAAAACTGAAGATTTTCACCTAAGATATGTATGATAAAATTAAGGATTACATAGGATAAATAATAAAATTGAAATTTATTCAGAAAAATCGGATACAATGATAGTTTTACAAATACAATTAGAATAAAATTGAAAAAAGAAGTGGATAGAAATTTTCTTAATTCTGAAGTTTTACATTTAATTTATGTATGATAGAATAGATGATAACTAGGAAAACTGAAAAAATTGAAGATGTTTTTGATAACATCTCAGATCCAATGCAAGGCATACAAATGCAATTAAAATATAAGTGAAAAAGAAAGGGGATACATTTTCTGATACAACTGAAGATTTTTGTATAACGTTTCTGAAAATTTAGGGAAATTCATGTGAAAATGGTAAAATTTGAAGATTTTTGTGCTAATTTTCACAGATAAAATGGTAGGCATAGAGATATAATAATATAGTTCAAAAAGGAAGTGGAGATATTTTTCTGATAAATATGAAGAAGTTTGCATAACAAATATCAGATAAAATGAAGGAAATACATAGGAAAACTGTAAATTTGAAGATTTTTCTGGTAATTTTCACAGATACAATGATAGGCTTACAAATACCACTAGAATGTAATAGAAAAAAGGAATAGAGACATTTTCTGATTAAACTGAAAATTTTTCATCTAACATATCCATGTTAAAATTGAGGATAACATGAGATAATTTATAAAATTGAAGATATTTTGGAACACAAAAACTCAGATACAAAGATAGATATACAAATGTTACTTGAGTATTATTAAAAAAGGAAGAGCAGACATTTGCATCAAGAACTGAAGATTTTCATCTCACGTATATATAAAAAAATTGAGGATTACAAAAGTTCAACAAAACTTGAAGATTTATTTGGAAAATAACTCAGATCCTATGGTCAGCATCCAAATACAATTAGAATATGAATGAAAAGGGAAGTGGAGATATTTTCTGATAGAACTGAACATTTTCATCTAAAATATGCATGATAAAATTGAGGATTACATAGGGTACCAGATAAAATTGAAGATTTAAAAAAAACAACTCAGATACAATTATAGGCATTCAAATATAATTAGAATATAATTAAAAATGGAAGTGGAGATATATTCTGGTGAAATGAAGATTTTAATCTAACATGTATAATAAGATAAACATATGATAACTGATAAAATTGAAGGTTTATTTAGTAAAATCTCAGATACACTGAAAGGCATACGAATAAAATTATTACATAATTGAAAATGAAGTAAGACAGGTTCTGACAAAACTGAAGATTTCATTTAACATATTTTTGATAAAGAAAGGGAAATTTATAGGAAAAATTTTAAAAAAATGATCATTTTGTGGTAATTTTCACAGATATAATGGTAGGCATACACATACAATTAGAATGTAATTGAAAAATGAAGTGGAGACCTTTTTGATTAAAATTGAATATTTTCATCCAACTTATTGACCAAGCCCACTCAGTCAACAGGTTTTCCAGTGCATTAGTAAGGATTGAAAAGAAAGAGACAATTAGACAAAGCAGCAGTATGGCCCCAGCCAATTCTGAGACTGAAGGGCGGGTTTAATAATTTTTAACCTCCTTTTATACCAGTTTAATTACATGCAGGAATTAAGGTCAAAAGCAATACAAAGAGGAACACACAATTCAATAAACACAAAATTATCCAAGGTTGTGTAGGGATTGCCAAAATATCTTAGCCTACTTCCTTGGCCAAGCCTAGGGTCTTGCCTGAGGCTTGTTCCTCTCCTTCCACCATATTTCCAGATAAAAATTCCTGCCTTAATCTGCTTCCCTATTATGCCTCAAGGTCAGATTCCTGCTTAAGCCCTTGTCCTTTGTCAATATCAAGTTCCTGGCAGGCAGCTTGGCACAGAAATAAGGCTCTCCACACATATGTATGATAAAATTGAGGATAACTTAAGATAATATATAAAATTGAAGATTTTTTTAAAAAAAAGAACCTCAGACACAATGATAGCCAGACAAATACAATTAGAATATAATTGAACAAGGAAGTGGAGATCTTTTTGTATAAAACTGAGGATTTTCATATAATATGCATATGATATATTTAGGATATCAAAGGTAATTTATAAAATTAAAGATTTATGGAAAAAATCAGATACAATGATAGCATTGAAATACAATTAGAATACAATTGAATAACGAAGTGGATACATTTTCAGATAAAACTGAAGATTTTCATCTAACATATGTTTGATCAAAGAGAGGATGACTAAGATGATTGATAAAATTGAAGATTTATTTGTACAAAACTGATACAATGCATAAAATACAATTAGAATATTACTAAGAGTGATGTGGAGACAATTATAAAACTGAAGATTTTCATCTATTATATGTATGATAAAAATGAGGACAGCATAAGATAATTAATAAAATTGAATATCTATTTAAAAAAATCACATACCTAGAGGCCCAGGGAGACAGACTCCAGCCGGGGCTACCATCACGCGGGTGGATCCACCAGGCTATCACCACAAGCCAGGCCCAGTGTAGAGGCTCTGCGGGACCTCTCCACGCCCTCCAGCATTGCACCAGGGCAGCTGGGAGCAGCCTGCTCGCGGTCCCTCACAGCAGCATTTGCGCATAGTCACTAGTAGAGAAACAACAGGTGAGCCCAGCCTCACAGGAGGTTCAAACACCAGCCACTGACAAAAGGCCAACTAACACCAGAAATAACCAGATGGCAAAAGGAAAATGAAGGAACGTTACTAAAGGAAATCAAGGCAGCATGACAGTATCTGAACCCTGTTCACCAACAACAGGAAGCCCTGGATACACCAACACACCAGAAAAAGAAGACGTGGATCTAAAATCACTGGTCAGGATATTGGTAGCAGAATACATAGATACATCTCTTAAAGAAATAGAGGAGAAAAGGCTATCTTTATTCCATCGGATGGTTGTGGCTCCTTTATCAAAGATCAAGTGACCATAAGTCTGTGGGTTAATTTCAGGGTCTTCAATCCTGTTCCATTGATCTGTTTGCCTGTTGCTATACCAATACCATGCAGTTTTTAACACAATTGCTCTGTAGTACTGCTTGAAGTCAGGGATATTGATTCCCCCAGAAGTCCTTTTATTGTTGAGAATAGTTTTAGCTATCCTGGGTTTTTTGTTGCTCCAGATGAATTTGAGAATTGCTCTTTCTAGATCTATGAAGAATTGAGTTGGGATTTTGATGGGGATTGCATTGAATCTGTATATTGCTTTTGGCAAGAGGGCCATTTTTACTATATTGATCCTGCCAATCCAGGAGCAAGAAATATTTTTCCATCTTCTGAGGTCTTCTTCGATTTCTTTCTTCAGGGACTTGAAGTTCCTGTTGTACAGATCTTTCGCTTGTTTGGTTAGAGTTACGCCAAGATACTTTATGTTGTTTGTGGCTATTGTGAAGGGTGTTATTTCCCTAATTTCTTTCTCTGCCTGCTTGTCCTTTGAGTACAAGAAGGCCACTGACTTGCTTGAGTTAATTTTATAACCTGCCACTTTGCTGAAGTTGTTTATCAGCTGTAGAAGTTCTCTGGTGGAGTTTTTTGGGTCGCTTAGGTAAACTATCATATCGTCTGCAAATAATGATAGTTTCACTTCTTCCTTTCCAATTTGTATCCCTTTGACTTCCTTATGTTGTCTAATTGCTCTTGCTAGAACTTCAAGTACTATATTGAAAAGATATGGAGAGAGAGGGCAGCCTTGTCTAGTCCCTGATTTTAGTGGGAATGCTTCAAGTTTCTCTCCATTTATTTTGATGTTGGCTACTGGTTTGCTGTAGATTGCTTTTACTATGTTTAGGTACGGGCCTTGAATTCCTGCTCTTTCCAAGACTTTTAGCATGAAAGGATGCTGAATTTTGTCGAATGCTTGATCTTTGATAAAGGAGCCACAACCATCCGATGGAATAAAGATAGCCTTTTCAACAAATGGTGCTGGTTCAACTGGAGGTCAACATGCAGAAGAATGCGAATTGACCCACTCTTATCTCTTTGCTCTAAGATCAACTCCAAGTGGATCAAGGACCTCCACATAAAACCAGACACACTGAAACTATTAGAAAAGAAACTTGGGAAGACCCTGGAGGACTTGGGCACAGGGGAAAAGTTCCTGAACAGAACACCAATAGCGTACGCACTAAGATCAAGAATCGACAAATGGGACCTCATAAAATTACAAAGTTTCTGCAAAGCAAAGGACACTGTCCGAAGGACAAAACGGCAACCAACAAAGTGGGAAAAGATCTTTACCAACCCCACATCCGACAGAGGGCTAATATCCAATATATACAAAGAACTCAAGAAGCTAGACTGCAAAGAAACAAATAACCCTATCAAAAAATGGGGCACAGAGCTAAACAAAGAATTTTCACCAGAAGAAATTCGGATGGCCGAGAAACACCTTAAGAGATGTTCAACATCATTAGTCATCAGGGAAATGCAAATCAAAACAACCCTGAGATTCCACCTCACACCAGTCAGAATGGCTAAGATTAAAAACTCAAGAGACAACAAGTGCTGGCGAGGATGTGGAGAAAGAGGAACACTCCTCCACTGTTGGTGGGATTGCAAAATGGTAAAACCACTCTGGAAATCAGTTTGGCGGTTCCTCAGAAAATTGGGCATGTCACTTCCAGAGGACCCTGCCATACCACTCCTGGGCATATACCCAGAGGAATCCCCTACATGCAATAAAGACACATGCTCCACTATGTTTATAGCAGCCTTGTTTATAATAGCCAGAAATTGGAAGGAGCCCAAATATCCCTCAAAGGAGGAATGGATACAGAAAATGTGTTATATTTATACAATGGAATACTACTCAGCAATTAAAAATAATGAATTCATGCAATTTGTAGGTAAATGGTTAGACCTGGAAAATATCATCCTGAGTGAGCTAACCCAATCACAAAAGAATGCACATGAAATGCAATCACTGATAAGTGGATATTAATGAGCCCAGAAGCACTAAATACTCAAGACACAAATAGCAAGTCAAATGATTCCCAAGAAGAAGAAAGGAGAGGACCCTGGGCATGTAAAGATTGCATCCAGTTTAGTAAAGAAACCGAGGGGGGAGGGGGAATGATTGGGGAATAGTTGGGGGGGAGAAGAACTATGGGAACTATGGTGGGTGGGAACTGGGAAAGGGGAAAGCCTTTGAAATGTAAACATAGAATATAGAAAATAAAAATAACTAAAAAAAAAGAAATAGAGGAGAAAATGGATCAAAAATTAGAAGTCTTTACAAGGCAAGCACAAAAATCACTTAAAGAAATTCAGGAGAATATGGATCAAAAAGCAGAAGCCAATAAGGAGGAAAGACAAAAATCACTTAAAGAAATACAGAAGAACATGGGCCAACAAGTAGAAGCTATGAAAGAGGAAACACAAAATTTCCTTAAAGAAATACATGAAAACAAAATCAAGCAAGTGAAAGATCTTAGCACATCCACCCAGGTTCTACAAACAGAAGTAGAAACAACTAAGAAATCTCAGAGGGAGACATTGGAGATAGAAAACCTTGGAAAGAAATCAGAGGTCATAGATGCAAATATCAACAATAGAATACAAGAGATAGAAGACAGAATCTCAGAAGCTGAAGATAACATAGGAACCATTGATTCAACAATAGTCAAATAAAATACTAAATGCAAAAAGGCTGTAGCCCAAAACATCCAGGAAATCCAGGACACATTGAGAAGACCAAACCTAAGGATTATAGGTATAGACGAGAGTGAAGATTTACAAGTTAAAGGGCCAGCAAATATCTTCTACAAAATTAAGGAAGAAAACTTCCCCAACCTAAAGAGAGAGAGATGTCATTATTCATCAGGAAAATGCAAATCAAAACAACCCTGAGATTCCACCTCACAACAGTCAGAATGGCTAAGATTATAAACTCAAGAGACAACAAGTGCTGGCGAGGATGTGGAGAAAGGGGAACACTCCTGCACTGTTGGTGGGATTCCAAAATGGTAAAACCGCTCTGGAAATCAGTTTGGCGGTTCCTCAGAAAATTGGGCATGTCACTTCCAGAGGACCCTGGCATAACACTCCTGGGCATATACCCAGAGGATTCCCCTGCATACAATAAAGACACATGCTCCACTATGTTTATAGCAGCCTTGTTTATAATAGCCAGAAATTGGAAGGAGCCCAAATATCCCTCAAAGGAGGAATGGATACAGAAAATGTGGTATATTTATACAATGGAATTCTACTCAGCAATTAAAAATAATGAATTCATGCAATTTGAAGGTAAATGTTTAGATCTGGAAAATATCATCCTAAGTAAATTAACCCAATCACAAAAGAATACACATGAAATGCAATCACTGATAAGTGGATATAAATGAGCCCAGAATCCCTAAATACTCAAGACACAATTAGCAAGTCAAATGATTCCCAAGAAGAAGAAAGGAGAGGACCCTGGGCCTGAAAAGTTTGGATCATGTTTTGTAGACCGAGAACAGAGAAATCATGGGGGGTAGGATGATTGGGGAATGTTTGGGGGGGGAGAGGAATTATGGGACATATGGTGGAGGGACCTGGGAAAGGGGAAAGCCTTTGTTATGTAAACATAGAATATAGAAAATAAAAATAAAAAAGTCACTTACCATCATAGGCATATAGATACAATTAGAATGTAATTGAAAAAAGGAAGTGGAGACATTTTTGCAAAGAACTGAAGATTTTCATCAAAATATGTATGATAAAATTGATAACAGGAAATAATGTATAAAATTGAAGATTTTTTGAAAAAAACCTGAAATCCAGTGATAACCATAAAATAAAATTAGAATTCAATAGAAAAGGAAAGTGGATACATTGTATGACAGAACTGAAGATTTTCATCTAAAATCTGCATGGTTAAATTGAGGATTACATACAATATGATATAAAATTGAAAAATTTTTTTGAAAAAGCACAGATACAGTGATAGGCATACAAACATAATTATCACATGATTGAAAAGGAAATGGACGTATTTTCTGATAAAACTAAAGATTTCATATAACATATTTCTGATAAAGTAAAGGAAATTCATAGAAAAAAATTAAAAATTGAGGATTTTTGTGGTAATTTTCAGATACAATGCTATGCATAGGAATACAATTAGAATGTAATTGGAAAAGGATGTGGAGCTATTTTCCTATAAAACTGAAGATTTTCCTCTAACATATGTTTGGTAAAATTGAGGAAAACATAGGATAATTTATAAAATTGAAGAATTTTATGAAAAAAATCTCAGATGCAATGATTACAATACTATTAGAATACAATTGAAATCGGAAGATGAGACATTGTCTGATAAAACTAAAGATTTTAATAAAACATATATATAATAAAATTGAGGATTACATAGGATAACTGATAAAATTGAAGATTTTCTTAGAAAATTTTCAGATACAAGGGTAGGCATACAAACACAATTATAATATAATTGATAAGGTTGCTGGAGACATTTTTGTATAAAACTTAAGATTTTCATGGTAACATAGGAAAATTTATAAAATTGAAGATTTTTTCATAAAATCTCAGATACACTTAAAGGCATACTAATACAATAAGAATATGAGTGAAAAAGAAAGTGGAGATATTTTCTTATAAAAGTGAAGAATTTGTATAGCATTTCTAATAAAATTATGGAGATTCATGAGAAAATGTTAATTTTTGAAGATTTTGTGGTAATTTTAACAGATAGAATGGTAGGCATACAAATAAAAAATAGTAGAGTTGAAAAGGGAAGTGAAGAAATTTTCTGATAAATCTCAAGAATTGTACATAACATATATCTGATAAAATTATGGAAATTTATAGGAAAACTGTAAAATTTGATGTTTTTTGTGGTAATTTTCATAGATAAAATGATAGGCTTACAAACACAATTAGAATGTAAGTTAAAAAATGAAGTGGAGACATTTTATGATAAAACTGAAGATTTTGTATAACATATATCATATAAAATAAGTCTAATTCATAGGAGAAATTTATGAATTGAAGATTTTTATGGTAATTTTCACAGATACAAAGGTACGCATACAAATGCAACTAGAATGTAATTGCAAAAAGAAGTAGAGGAATTTTTCTCTAAAACTGAAGATTTTCCTCTAGCACATGTATGAAAAAATGAGCGTAACTTAAGGTAATTTATAAAATTGTAGATATTTTGAAAAAAATTCAAATACAATCATAAGCTTACCAATACTATTAGAATTCATTTGAAAAAGGAAGATGAAACATTTCCTCATAAAATTGAAGATTTTCATTTTACATATATATGATAAAATTGTGGATTCCATAGGATAACTGATTAAATTGAAGATATTCTCTAGAAAAATCTCAGATACAATGATAGGCATACAAATACAATTAGAATATAATTGATAAGGAGGTGGAGACAATTTGTATAAAACTGAAGATTTACATCTAAGATCTGTATAATGAAATTGAGGACAACATAAGATAATTTTTACATCTGGAGCTTTTTTTGAAAAAGAAAACTCAGATACAATGGTAGGCATACAAATACAATTAGAATACAATTGAAAAAAGGAACTGGACACGTTTTGTGATAGAACTGAAGATTTTCACGTAACATGTATGATAAAATCAGGATTACATAGGATAACTGATAAAATTGAAGAATGCCTTTGAAAAATCTCAGATACAATGATAGGCATACAAATATAATTATCACATAATTGACAAAGGAAGTTGAGATATTTCTGATAAAATTGAAGATTTGTATAACATGGTTCATATAAAATAAGGGAAATTCATAGTAAAAATTTAAAAATTGAAGATGTTTGTAGTAATTTTCACAGATACAATGGTATTCATGCAAATACAATTAGAATGTAATTGCAAAAAGAAGTGGAAATATTTTCCTATAAAACTGAAGATTTTCCTCTAACATATGTATTATAAAATTGAGGATAACTTATGGTCATTCATCAAATTGAAGCTTTTTTTTTTTGAAAAAACCTCAGATGCAATGATAAGTATAAAAACTCAATTAGAAACCAATTCAAAAAAGAAGAGAAGACATTTTCTGATAAAACTGAAGATTTTTATCTAACATGTATGATAAAATTGAGAATTACATAGGATAATTGATAAAATTGAAGATTTTTTGATACAATCTCAAATTCAATGAAAGGCATACAATTACAATAGGATTATAATAGAAAAAGAAATTGGAGACATTTTTGGGAAAAAAACTGAAGATTTTTATATAATATTTCAGATAAAACTATGATAATTTATGAGAAAAATATTAAAATTTGAAATTTTTGTGGCAATTTTCAGATAAAATGATAGGCTTACAAACACAATTAGAATGTATTTGAAAAATAAAATAGAGACATTTTCTGATTAAGCTGAAGATTTTAATCTAACATATGTATGTTAAAATTGAGGATAACATGAGATAATTTATAAAATTTAAGATGTTTTGGAAAACAAAAACTCAGTACAAGCATAGACATACAAATAAAACTAGAGTATTATTGAAAAGGGAAGAGGACACATTTTTGTAAAGAACTGAAGATTTTCAGATAACAAATGTATGTTTAAATTGAGGATTGCATAAGATAATTGATAAAATTGAAGATTTATATGGAAAAATATTCATATACAATGATCTGCATACAAATAAAACTAGAATGTAATTGAAAGAGGAAGTGGAGACATTTTCGTTTTGGGGGTTTTTTGTTTTTGTTTTTGATGTTTTTGGCAATTTTGAGACAGGGTTTCTCTGTGTAGCCCTGGCTGGCCTCGAATTTACTCTGTAGACCAGGCTGGCCTCGAACTCAGAAATCTGCCTGTCTCTGCCTCCCAGAGTGCTGGGATTACAGGCATGTGCCACCACTGCCCAGCGAAACAGACTTCTTTTTTGTTTGTTTGTTTGTTTATTTGCTTGCTTGCTTGCTTATTTTTCAAGACAGGCTTTCTCTGTCTGTCCTGGCTGTCCTGGAACTCACTCTGTAGACCAGGCTGGCGACATTTTTGTAAAGAACTGAAGACTTTCATCTAACATATGTATGATAAAATTTCGGATAACATAAGATAATATCTAAAATTGACGATTTTTTTGAAGAAAACTAAAATACAATGATAGCCATAAAAATATTATTAGAATTCAATTGAAAAAGGAAGTGGAGACATTTCATGATAGAACTGAATATTTTTATCTAAAATATGCATGATATAATTGAAGATGACGTAAGATATCTGATAAAAATGAAGATTTTTTTTGGAAAAATCTCAGATATAGTGATAGCCATACAAATAAAATTAGAATATAATTGAAAAGGAGGTGGAGACGTTTTTGTATAAAACTGAAGATTTTTATCTAACATATGCATGATAAAATTGAGGATAACATAAGATAATTTTTAAATCTGAAGATTTTTTTTGAAAAAAACTCAGATACAGTGATAGGCATACAATTACAATTAGAATACAATTGAAAAGGGTACTGGACATGTATGCTGATAGATCTGAACATTTTCATCTAACATATGTTTGATAAAAGTGAGGATTACATAGGATAACTGAAAAAATTGAAGATTTTCTTGGAAAAATCTCAGCTAAAATGATAGGCATACAAATACAATTATCACCTAATTGGAAAAGGAAGTGGAGACATTTTCTGATAAAACTGAAAATTTTATGTGACATATTTCATATAAAATAAGGGAAATTCATAATAAAATTTAATAACTGAAGATTTTTGTGGTAAATTTTACAGATACAATGGTAAACATACAAATACAATTAGAATGTAATTAGAAAAAGAAGTGGAGACATTTTCCTATAAAACAGAAGATTTTCCTCTAACATATGTATGATATAATTGAGGA
This sequence comes from Apodemus agrarius, assembly GCA_964023405.1. Classification (NCBI taxonomy): domain Eukaryota; kingdom Metazoa; phylum Chordata; class Mammalia; order Rodentia; family Muridae; genus Apodemus; species Apodemus agrarius. The sequence continues at coordinate 88,500,106 of OZ030018.1, read as the reverse complement.
TAATTTAAGGTAATTTATAAAATAGAAGATATTTTGAAAATAAATCAGAATCAATGATAAGCATTCAAATACAATTTGAATACAATTGAAAAAGGAAGAGAATACATTTTCTGATAAAACTGAAGATTTTTATCTAACATATTTATGATAAAATTGAGGATTATATACGATAATTAATGAAATTGAAGACATTAAGAAAAAATCTCAGATACAATGATAGGCATAAAAATACAATTAGATTATAACTAAAAGACATATGGAGATATTTGCATATAAAACTGAGGAATTTCATTTAATATATGTATGATAAAAAAAAGGATAACATACTTTATAAAATTGAATATTATTTAAAAATCCTCAGTTACAATGATAGGCATATAAATACAATTAGATTGTAATTGAAAAAGGAAATGTAGACATTTTATAAAGTAATGAAGATTTTCATTTAACATACGCTTGATAAAATTGAGAATGACATAAGATAATGTATAAAATTAAAGAATTTTTTGAAAAATAAACTCAAATACAACGATTGCTTTATAAATATAATTAGAATTCAATTGAAAAGGATGTGGAGACATTTGATGATAGAACTGAAGATTTTCTTCAAAAATATGCATGTAAAATTGAGGGTTACATAGAATATCTGATAAAATTGAAGATATTTTTGGAAAAATATCATATAGAGTCATAGGCACACAAATAGAATTATCAGATAATTGAAACAGAAGTGGTGCATTTTCTGATAAAATTATGGATTTCGTATAATATATTTCTGATAAAGTAAGGGAAATTCAGAGGAAAAACTTAAAAATTGAAGTTATTTGTGGTAATTTTCACAGATACAATGGTAAGCATACAAATAAAATTAGAATGCAATTGAAAAAGGAAGGGTAGCCAAATTCCAATAAAACTGAAGATTTTCCTCTAATATATGTGTGATAAAATTGAGGAAAAGTTAGGAGAATTTATAAGTTTGTTTATTTTTTTGCAAAATACTCAGATACTATGATAAGATTACAAAGACTATTACAACACAATTGAAAGATTAAGACGAGACATTTTCTGATAAATCTGAATATTTTCAATTAAGATATGTATGATAACATTGAGGATTACAGAGGATAACTGAGTAAATTGAAGATTTTTTTAGAAAATTTTTTGTGAAAATTACAACAAAAATCTACAAATTTTACAGTTTTCCTATGAATTTTCATAATTTTATCGGATATATGTTATGCAAATTTTCTTTGATTTATTAGAAAATATCTCCACTTCCATTTTCAACTATTTAAGTGTATACCTAACATTTTATCTGTGAAAATTACAATAAACATCTTCAAATTTTAATATTTTCTCATAAATTTCCATAATCTTATCAGAAATATTATAGAGAAGTTATCAGATTTATCATATAATATCTCCACTTTCTTTTTCAATTATAATCATATTGCTTTTGTATGCCTTTCATTGACTCTGAGATTTTATCCAAAAACATCTTCAATTTTATCAATTTTCTTATGTTATCATTCATTTTATCATATTTAAGTTACATGTAAATCTTTAGAATTAACAGAATATGTCTCCTCTTCCTTTTCAATTGTATTCTAATTGTATTTGTATGCCTATCATTGTATCTGAGTTTTTTCTGAAAAAATCTTCATTTTTATTAATTATGCTATGTAATCCTCAATTTTATCATATATTTGTTAGATGAAAATCTTCAATTTTATCAGAATATGTCTCCTCTTCTTTTTTCAATTGTATTCTAAGCGTATTTGTATGCTTATCATTGCAACTGAGTTTTTTTTTTTCAAAAAATCTTTGATGCTATAAATTATCTTATATTATCCTCAATTTTAACCTATGTATAAAAGAGGATTTTCTTCAGTTTTATAGGAAAATGGCTCCAATTAATTTTTCAATTATGTTCTAATTGAATTTGTATGCTTACCATTGTATCTGTGCAAATTACCTCAAAAAATTCAATTTTTTTTTATTTTTTTATTGTATATATTCTATATTTACAATTCATTTCCCTTTTTCTGGTTCCCCACCCCCAAAGGTCCCACATGTCCTTTTCCCTCCCCCTGCTCCCGCATCCACCCCCTCCCACTTTACTGTTCTTGTACTCTCCCCCAATGATGTTTTGGTCCATTCTAGCACCAGTGTCCACTCCTTTCTTCTTGTGAGACATCACTTGATATGTGATTTGTGTCCTTGGTGTTACAAGCTTCTAGGCTAATATCCACTTATCAGTGACTGTATACCATGGGTATTCTTTTGAGACTGGGTCACCTCACTTAATATGACATTCTCCAGCTCCATCCATTTCTCTAAGAATTTCATGAATTCATTGTTTCTAATGGCTGTATAGTACTCCATTGTGTATATATACCACATTTTTTGTATCCATTCCTCTGTTGAGGGACATCTGGGTTCAAATTCAATTTTTAAAATTTATGATTTTCTCTTACTTTATCTGAAATATGTTATACGAAATCTTCTGTTTTAACAGAAAATGTCTCTATGCCTTTTATCAATTACATTCTAATTATGTTTTAATCCTACCTTTGTATGTGTGAAAATTACCACAAAAATTTTCAAGTTTTAACATTTTTACATGAATTTCCAAAATTTTATTAAAAATATTATACAAAAATCTTCAGTTTTATCACAAAATATCTCCACTTTCTTTTTCACTTATATTCTCATTGTATTAGTATACCATTAAGTATATCTGAGATTTTATCACAAAAACCTTTAATTTTAACAAGTTCCCTATGTTATCATCCATTTTATCATACATATGTTATGTGAAAATCGTAAGTTTTATTCAAAAAATCTCCAGCTACTTTTTCATTTATATACTTATTTTATTTGGATGCCTATTCTTGTATCTGAGAATTTTCTAAGATAATCTTCAATTTTATCAGTTATCCTATGTAATCCTCATTTGTATCATACATATGTTTTATGAAATATTCAGTTTTATCAGAAAATGTCTCGTCTTCCTTTTTAAATTGTACTCTAATAGTCTTTGTAATCATATCATTGCATCTGAGTTTTTTTTTGCAAAAAAACTTCAATTTTATAAATTATCCTAAGAATTCCTCAATTTTGTCAAACATATCTTAGAGGAAAATCTTCAGTTTTATAGGAAAAATGTTTCCACATCATTTTACAATTACATTGTAATTATATTTGTAAGGCTACCATTGTATCTGTGAAAATTACCACAAAAAAATCTTCTAATTTTACAGTTTTCTTATGAATTTCCATAATTTTATCAGATATACATTATGCAAAATATCACCATTTCCTTTTTCTAATATATGATTTTATGACTACCATTGTATCTTTGAAAATTACAAAAATCTTCAATTTTTAACATTTTGACATGAATTTCCATAATTTACTCAGAAATGATATACAAAAATCTTTATTTTTCCAGAAAATATCTCCACTTTCTTTTTCACTTACTTATAGTTGTATTTGTATGCCTCTCATTGTATCTGAGATTCTATAACAAAAATCTTCAATTTTATCAATTTTCCTATGTAAATCTTCAGAATTATCAGAATATATCTCCACATCATTTTTTCAATTGTATTCTAACAGTATTTGCATACCTATTACTTTATCCAATTTTTTTCTGAATAAATCTTCAGTTTATCAACTATCCTTTGTATTTCTCAATTTTATCATACATATGTCAGATAAAAATATTCAGTTTTATCACAAAATATCTCCTCTTCCATTTTTAATCGTATTATAATTGTATTTGTATGCTTATCATTGAATATGAGATTTTTCCAAAAAAATCTTCAATTTCATAAATTAAGTTATTGAAGATGTCTTTGGAAAAAGCTCATATACATTGATAGAAACACAAATAGAAATATCTCATAATTGAAAATGATGTGGAGACATTTTCTGACAAAACTGAAGATTTTGTATAACATATTTCTGATAAAGTAAGTGAAATTCATAGGAAAAATTTAAAAAATGAAGATTTTTGTGGTAATTTTCACAGATACAATGGAAGGGATACAAATACAATTAAAATATAATCAGAAAATGAAGTGGAGGCATTTTCTGACAAAACTGAAGATTTTGTATAACTTATTTCTGATAAAGTAAGTGAAATTCATAGGAAAAATTTAAAAAATGAAGATTTTTGTGGTTATTTTCACAGATACAACGGTAAGCATACAAATGCAATTAGAATGTAGTTGCAAAGGAAAGTGGAACCATTTACCTATGAAACTGATGATTTTCCTCTAATATATGTGTGATAAAATTGAGGAAAACAGGATAATATATAAAATAGATGATTTTTTGCAGAAAAACTCAGATAAATGATATCATATAAATAAAATTACAATAAACTTGAAAAGGGAAGAGGATATATTTTTTGATAAAACTGAAGATTTTTATCTACCATGTATATGACAAAAATGAGAATTATATAGGATAATTGTTTAATTGAATTTATTCAGAAAAACCTTGGTTAAAATGATAGGCACACAAATACAAATAGAATACAATTGAAAAAGGACGTGGAGATATATTCTAATTCTGAAGCTTTATATCTAACTTATGTATGATAAAATAGATAATAACATAGGAAAATTGATAAAATTGTGGATTTTTTGATAATTCTCAGATACAATGAAAGGCACACAAATACAACTAAAAATAAGTGAAACACAAATAGAAACACAAAGGAGGAATGGATACAGAAAATGTGGTATATTTATACAATGGAATACTACACAGCAATTAAAAATAATGAATTCATGCAATTTGTAGGTAAATGGTTAGACCTGGAAAATATCATCCTGAGTGAATTAACCCAATCACAAAAGAATGCACATGAAATGCAATCACTGATAAGTGGATATTAATGAGCCCAGAAGCCCTAAATACTCAAGACACAAATAGCAAGTCAAATGATTCCCAAGAAGAAGAAAGGAGAGGACCCTGTAAAGATTGCTTCCAGTTTAGTAAAGAAACCGAGGGGGGAGGGGGAATTATTGGGGAACAGATGGGGGGGAGAGGAACTATGGGAACTATGGTGGGTGGGAACTGGGAAAGGGGAAAGCCTTTGGAATGTAAACATAGAATATAGAAAACAAAATTAAAAAAAATAAGTGAAAAAAGAAAGTGGAGACATTTTCTGATAAACCTGAAGATTTTTGTTTAACATTTCTGATTAAATTATGGAAATTCATGTGAAAATTTGAAGATTTTTGTGGTAATTTTCACAGATACAATGGTAGACATACAAAAAATTATAATATAGTTGAAAAGGAAGTGGAGATATTTTCTGATAAATCTTAGGAATGTTGCATAACATATCTGATAAAATTATGGAAATTCATGGGAAAACTAAAATTTGAAGACTTTTGTTATAATTTTCACAGATACAAAAGTAGGAATACAAATAAATAATGATATAGTTTAAAAAAAGTAAGTGGAGATATTTTCTGATAATTTGTGAAGAATTTTGTATAATAAATATCTAATAAAATTATGGAAATTCATAAGAAAACCATAAAATTTGAAGATTTTGTGGTAATTTTCACAGATACGATAGACTTACAAACACAATAAGAATGGAATTGAAAAAATAATAGAGATATTTTCTGATAAAATTAAAGATTTTCATCTAACATATGTATGTTAAAATTGAGGATAAAAAGATAATTTATAATATTGAATATATTTTGGAAAACAAAAACTCAGATACAAGTATAGGCATACAAATACAATTAGAGTATTATTGAAAAGGGAAGAGGACACATTTTTGTAAACAACTGAGGATTTTCATCTAACATAAGTATGATAAAATTCAGGATTACATATGAAAACTGATAAAATTGAAGATTTTCTTTGAAAAATCTCAGATACAATGATAAGCATACAAATACAATTATTACATAATTGAAAAGGAAGTGGAGACATTTTCTGATAAAACTGATTATTTCATATAAAATTTCGTATAAAATATGGAAATTCATAGAAAAAATTTAAAAATTGAAGATTTTTGTGGTAATTTTCACAGATACAATTGTAAACATACAAATACAATTAGAATTTAATTTCAAAAAGAAATGGAGACATTTTCCTATAAAACTGAAGATTTTCCTCTAACATGTGTATGATAAAATTGAGAATAACTTAAGGTAATTTATGAAAGTGAAGAGTTTTTTTGAAAAAAACTCAGATGTAATGATAAGCATTCAAAGACAATTAGGATAAAAATGAAAAAAGAAGAGGAGACATTTTCTGATAAAACTGAAGATTTTATCTAACATATGTATGATAAAATTGATAATTACATTGGACAGTATATAAAATTGAAGATTTATCCAAAAAAACGCAGATAAAAAGATAGGCATACAAATACAATTATAATACAATTTACAAAGAACGTGGAATAATGTTCTGTTAATTATGAAGCTTTATATCTAACTTATGGATGATAAAGTGGATGATAACATAGGAAAACTGATAAAATTGATGATTTTTGTGATGAAATCTCACATACAATGAAAGGCATACAAATAAAACTATAAATAAGTGAAAAGATAGGCATACAAATACAATTAGAATACGATAGAAAAAGGAACTTGTGATGGTTTATATATGATTGGCCCAGGAAGTGAACCTATTAGGAGGTGTGGCCTTGTCGGAGTAGGTGTGTCATTGTGGGTATGGGCTTAAAAGCCTCACCCTAGTTGCCTAGAAGTCAGTCTTCTACTAGCAGCCTTCAGAGGAAGAGGTAGAACTCTCAGCTCCTCCTGCACCATATCTGCCTGGATGCTGCCATGTTTCTGCCTTGATGACAATGTACTGAACCTATGAGCATGTAAGTCAGCCCCAATTAAATGTTGTCTTTTAAAAACTTGCATTGGTCATGGTGTCTGTTCACAGCAGTGAAACCCAAACTAAGACAGAAGTTGGTACCAGGGACTGGGGTATTGCTGTGATAGGCCTGACCATGCTTTTGTTCAGAAGAATATGGATTTGGGGACTTTGGATTTGGAAATCGACAGAATTCTTTAAGTAGGGCTTAATAGGCCTGGCTAGTGGGAATATGGAAGACAGTGGTGCTGAGGGACATTTGAACTGTGTAGGCCTGACGGCCCAAGAGGTTTCAGTGGAGAGGAACTTTAATATGTGGCTGAGAGACTGTTTTTGTGATGTTTTGGTGAAGAACACAGCTGCTTTTTGCCATTGTCTGAAGAGACTGCCCAGTACTAAGGTAAAGAGATTTATATTAATTGCATCTGCAAAGGAAGTCTCAAAGAAGCCCAACAAAGACTTTGTTCTCTGATTAAGTCTGATAAAGAGAATTTTGAACAAACATAGCAAGCTGAGAAAGGAAAAGTACAAAATATATACTATTAAAGGGACTCCAGGAAGTGAAATGGAGCTGAATTCAAGGATTTTAAACTGAATTAAAGCAGTGGTGACCTTGGGGCAAGATTCCACCCAGCTAAATTTAGGTCCAGGCTTGGTAGTACAAGCCTTTAATGCCAGGAGGGAAAGCTAAAGCAGATCTCTGAGTTCAAGGCCAGCCTAGAACTGAGCAAATTCTATGTGAAGAAAAACTATAATCCAGGCTTGGTAGACCACACCTTTAATCCCAGTGCTTAGGAGACAGGCATGCAGATCTCTTGAGTTCAAAGTCAGTCTAAGGAGCAAGATTCAGGACAACCAATTTAAGGAGTGAAAGAGCTGGGAAAAAGGAACCTAGTGATATGGAGATGCACAGTTTGGACTTTTCCCAGCTGGTTTCCTGTCTTGCTTGGGGGATTACAGCTAAGTGATTGGATGAATCTCAAAAGAGACCTTGAACTTTGGACTTTTAACACTGTTGAGACTGCTATAGACTACAGGGACTTTTGAAGTTGGACTAAATGCATTTTGCATTATGCTATGTTTATGTATGGCCCCCATAGACTCATGTTTGAACAAGCCTATGGTGGTCAGGGAGTGGGAATGTGATGGTTTGTATATGATTGGCCCAGGAAGTGAACCTATTAGGAGGTGTGGCCTTGTTGGAGTAGGTGTGTCATTGTGGGTCTGGGCTTAAAACCCTCACCCTAGTTGTCTAGAAGTCAGTCTTCCACTAGCAGTCTTCAGATGAAGAGATAGAACTCTCAGCTCCTCCTGCACCATATCTGCCTGGATGCTGTCATGTTTCTGGCGTGATGACAATGCACTGAACTTCTGAGCCTGTAAGTCAGCCCCAATTAAATGTTGTCTTTTATAAAACTTGCATTGGTCATGGTGTCTGTTCACAGCAGTGAAACACAAACTAAGACAGAACTCGACATATTTTGTGATAGAACTGAAGATTTTCATCTAACATATGTATGAAAAAATTAAGGACTACACAGGATAATTGATAAAATTGAAGATTTTCTTTGAAAATCTCAGATACAAATATAGGCATGCAAATACAATCATCACATAATTGAAAAAGGAAGTGGAGACATTTTCGGATAAAACTGAAGATTTTTCCTTTAACATATGTATGATAAATTAAAGGATTACTAGGCTAATTGATAAAATTGAAGATTTATTTGGACAAAACTCAGATACAAAGATAGGCATAAAAATACAATTAGAATATTACTAAAAGAGATGTGGAGACATTTTTATATAATACTGAAGACTTTCCTCTAATATATGTATGATAAAAATGAGGATAACATAATTTATAAAATTGAATAATTTTTTTAAAAAACATCAGATATATTCATAGGCATATTAATACAATTAGAATGTAAATGAAAAAGGAAATGGAGACATTTTCGTAAAGTAATGAAGATTTTCATCTATGATAAAATTGAGGATTACATAAGATAATGTATAAAATTGAAGATTTTTTGAAAAAAATCAAAAACAATGATAGCCATACAAATATAATTAGAATTCAATTGCAAAAGAAAGTAGAGACGTTTAATGATAGAACTGAAGATTTTCATCTAAAATATGCATGATAAAATTGAGGATTATATCTGATAAAATTGAAGATTTTTTTGGAAAAATCTTAAATACAATGATAGGCCTACAAATAGAATTATCAGATAATTGAAAAGGATTTGGAGACATTTTCTGATAAATCTCACCATTTCATATAACATATTTCTGATAAAATAATGGAAATTCATAGAAAAATTTAAAAATTGAAGATTTTTGTGGTAATCTTCACAGAAACAATGGTACACATACAAATACAATTAAAATGTAACTGAAAAAAGAATTGGGGCCGTTTTCCTATGAAAGTGATGATTTTCCTCTAACATATGTATGATAAATTGAGGATAACTTAAGGTAATTTATGAAATTGACTATTTTTTTGAAAAAAAAACCAGATGCAATGCTAAGCATACAAAGACAATTAGAATACAATTGTACAAGGAAGAGGAGACATTTTCTGGTAAAACAAGATTTTTATTTAACATATGTATGAAAAAATTGAGAATTCATAGGACAATTGATAATATTTAAGATATATTCAGAAAAATACTAGGATACAATGATAGGGATACAAATACAATTAGCATTCAAGGGAAAAGGACGTGGGGACATATTCTGTTTATTCTGAAGATTTGCATCTAACTTATGAATGATAAAATGTATAACATAGGAAAATTGATAAAATTGATGTTTCCAATAAAATCTCAGATACAATGAATGGCATACAAAAGCAACTATAAATAAGAAAAAGAAAGTGGAGACATTTGTTGATAAAACTGAAGATTTTTATATAACAATTCTGACTAAATATTGGAAATTCATGTGAAAATGTTAAAATTTGAAGAGTTTTGTGGTAATTTTCACAGATATAATGGTAGGCATACAAATAAATAGTAATATAGTTGAAAAAGGAAGTGGAGATATTTTCTGATAAATCTGAGGAATTTTGAATATCATATATATGATAAAATTATGGCAATTCATAGAAAAATGTAAATTTTGAAGATTTTTTGGGGAATTTTCACAGATACAAAGGTAGGCATACAAATAAATAGTAATATAGTTGAAAAAGTAAGTGAAGATAATTTGTGATAAATCTGAAGAATTGTGTATTACATATATCTGATAAAATTATGGAAATTCATAGGAAAACTGTAACATTTGAAGATTTTATGGTAATTTTCACAGATACAATGATAGACTTACAAATATAATAGAAATTTAATGAAAAAATTATAGAGACATTTTCTGATAAGAATGAAGATTTTCATCTAAAATATGCATGATAAAATTGAGGATTACATAGGATATCTGATCAAATTGAAGATTTTTTGGGAAAACTCTCACATACAATGATAGGCATACAAATAGAATTATCAGATAATTGAAAAGGAAGTGGAGACATTTTCTGATAAAACTAGCAATTTCATATAACATATTTCTGATAAAGTAAGGGAAATTCATAGGAAAACTTTAAAATTGAAGATTTTTGTGGTAATTTTCACAGATACAATGGTACACATACAAATGAAATTAGAATGTACTTGAAAACAGAAGGGGAGACATTTTCTTATGAATCTGAAGATTTTCCTTTAACATATGTATGATAAAATTGAGGATAACTTAAGGTAATTTATGAAATTGAAAATTTTTTTGAACAAAAACCTCGGATGCAGTGATCAGCATAGAAATAGAATAAGAGTACAATTGAAAAATGAAGACGAGTCATTTTCTGATTAAACTGAAGATTTTAATCTAACATATGTCTGAAAAAATTATGAATGACATCTAACTTATAGATGATAAAATGGATAACATAGGAAAATTGATAAAATTGTAGAATTTTGTGATAAAATCTCAGATACAATGAAAAATAATACAAATATAATTAAAAATAAGTGAAAATAAGTGAAGACATTTTCGGATAAAACTGAATATTTTCATCTAACATATGTATGTTAAAATTATATGCATACAAATATAATTATAAGACAATTGAAAAGGGAAGTGGATATATTTTATGATAGAACTGTAGATTTTCATCTAAAATATTCATGATAAAATTGAGAATTACATAGGATAACTGATAAAATTTTAGATTTCTTTGAATCAAAAATCAGAAACAATGATAGGCATCCAAATAGAATTATCATATAATTGAAAAGGTCCAAATAGAATTATCATATAATTGAAAAGGGAAGTGGAGATATTTTCTGGTAGGACTGAAGATTTTTATTTAACATATGTATCACAAAATTGAGGATTACATATGGTAACTGAAAAATTGTAGATTAATTTTGGGAAAAAAACTAAAATACAATGATAAGCATGCAAATAGAATTGTCACATATTTGAAAATTAAGTGGAGACATTTTCTGACAAAACTGAAGATTTCGTATAACATATTACTGATAAAGTAAAAAATTGTAAATTTTTGTGGTAATGTTCACAGATAAAATGGTAGGCATACAAGTAATATTAGAATATTAGAATGTAGTAGAAAAATGAAGTGGATACATTTTTATTTAAAACTGAAATTTTCCTCTAAATTATCTATGATAAAATTGAGAATAACTTAAGAAAATTTATAAAATTTGAGATTCTTTTGAAAAAAGTCAGATACAATGATAGGCATGCAAATACATTAAGAATATAATTGAAGGAGGAAGTAGAGATATTTTCATATAAAACTGAAGATTTTCATATAATATATGTATGAGAAAATGAGGATATCATAAGGTAATTTATAAAATTAAAGATATTTTGGTAAAACACTCAGATACAATGACAGGCAGAGAATTACAAATAGAATAAAACTGAAAACCAAAGTGGAGACATTTTCATATAAAACTGAAGATTTCCATCTAACATATGTATGATAAAATAAAGGATTAATAGGATAATTGATAAAATTGAAGATTTATTTGGACAAAACTCAGATGCAATGATAAGATTACAAAAACTATTAGAATACAATGGAAAAAGGAAGATGAGACATTTTCTGATTTCATTTAACACATGTATGATACAATTGAGGATTACATAGGATAACTGATTAAATTGAAGATTTTCTTAGAAAATTCTCAGATACAAGAATAGGCATAAAATATAATAAGAATATAATTGAAAAATTAGCTGGAGACATTTTTGTATAAAACTTAAGATTTTCACCTAACATGTATGATAAAATGGATAACATAGGAAAATTGATAAAATAGGTTTTTTGATAAAATCTCAGATATACTTAAATGCATACTAATACAATTAGAATAAAAGTGAAAAAGAAAGTGGAGCTATTTTCTGATGAAACTGAAGATATTTGTATAACATTTCTAATAAAATTATGGAAATTCAAGTGAAAATGTTAAAATTTGAAGATTTTTGTAGTACTTTTCACAGATACAATGGTAGGCATACAAATAAATGATAATATAATTGTAAAAGTAAGTGGAGATATTTTCTGATAAATCTGAAGAATTTTACCTAACATATATCTGATAAAATTATGGAAATTCATGGAAAACTGTAAAATTTGAAGGTTTTTTTGTGGTAATTTTCACAGAAAAAAATGATAGGCTTACAAACACAATTAATTGTGTAATGTAATTACAAAAGGAATAGAGACATTTTCTGATAAAACTGATGATTTCATATAACATAACTCAGATAAAGTAAAGGAAATTCATAGGAAAAATTTAAAAATTGAAGTTTTTTGATGTAAATTTTACAGATACAATGGTAAGCATACAAATACAGTTAGAAAGTGTTTGAAAAAGGAAGTGGAGCCATTTTCCTATAAAACTGAAGAAAATCCTCTAACATATGTATGTTAAAATTGAGGCTAGCATAATTTATAATATTGAAGTTTTTGATTAAAAAACATGGATGCAGTGATAAGCATACAAATACAATTAGAATAGAGTTGAAAAGAGACATTTTCTGATAAAATGGAAGATTTTCAGCCAACATATATATATATATGAAAAAAATTGAAGATCACATAGGATAATTGATAAAATTGAAGATTTATTCAGAAAACAACTCAGAGACAATGATAGGCATACAAATACAATTAGAATATTATTGAAAAGGCAAGAGGAGACTCCTGTTAATTCTAAAGATTTGAATCTTACTTATGAATGAAAAATGGATGATGACATAGGAAAATTGATAAAATTGAAGATATTTCTGATAAAATCTCAGATTCAATGAAAGGCATACAAATACAGTATGATTATAATCAAAATAAGAACATGGAGACATATTCTCATAAAACTGAATATTTTTGTATAATATTTCTGATAAAACTATGATAATTTAAGAGAAAATGTTAAAATTTGAAGATTTTTGTGGTAATTTTCACAGATACAGTGTTAGGTATATAAAAATAGTAATATATAAAAAAGAAGTGGAGATATTTTCTAATAAATCTGAAGATTATTGCATAATATATATCTGATAAAATTATGGAAATTTATAAGAAAACTGTAAAATTTGTAGATTATTGTGGTAATTTTCACAGATACAACGATATGTTTACAAACACAATTAGGATACAATTGAGAAAAGGAATAGAGACATTTTATGATAAAAGTGAAGAATTTCATCTAACAAATGTATGTTAAAATTGAGGATAACATAAGTTAATTTATAAAATTGAAGATATTTTGGAAAACAAAAACTGAGATACAAGGATAGGCATACAAATACAACTAGAGTATTATTGAAAAAGGAAGAGGAGACATTTTCGTAAAGGACTGCTGATTTTCATTTAATATATGTATGATAAAATTGAGGATTACATAGGATAACTGATGAAATTGAAGATTTTCTTACGAAAATCTCACATACAAGGATAGGAATACAAATAAAACTAGAATAGACATGAAAACGGATGTAGAGACATTTTTGTATAAAACTGGAGACTTTTGTATAACATATGAATAAAATTGAGGATAACATAAGATAATTTTTAAAACTGAAGATTTCTTTGAAAAACAAACTCAGATACAATGATAAGCAATGATATACAATTAGAATACATTTGAAAATTAACTGGACATATTTTCTGATAGAACTGAAGATTTCCATCAAACATATGTATGATAAAATTGAGGATTACCTGGAATAAATGATAAAATCTAAGATTTCTTGGAAATTTTTCAGATACAATAATAGGCATACAAATATAATTATCACATAATTGATAAAGGAAGTGGAGTCATTATCTGATAAAACTAAAGATTTTGTAGAACATTTTCCATATAAAATAATGGAGATAAATAGGAAAAATTTCAAAATTGTAGATTTTTGTGAAAATTTTCACAGATAAAATGTTATGCATAAAAAATTAGAATATAGGCGGTAGCAGCGGGCCTCCATATTGCAACCAGGACACAGCTGGAGAGGCCCAGGTAGACAGACTCCATCCGGGGTTACCGTCGCCGGGGCATCTGCTAGGCTCTCGTGGCCAGGCAGGCCCAGCTCCTCCCGCCGAGGCTCTACAGGACTTCCCAGTGCCCTCAGGTCTTGCACCGAGGCAGAGGGTGGCAGCAAGCTCGTGATCCCTTAGAGCAGCAGTCACACATAATCACCAGTAGAGAAACAACAGGTGAGCCCAGCCTCAAGGGAGATTCAAACACCAGCCAGTGACAACAAGGCCAACTAACACCAGAAATAACCAGATGGCAAAAGGAAAATGAAGGAACGTTACTAACAGAAATCAAAGCAACATGACAGAATCTGAACCCAGTTCTCCAACAACAGGAAGCCTTGGATACCCCAAAACACCAGAAAAACAAGACTTGGATATAAAATCACTGGTCAGGATGCTGGTAGCTGAACACACAGATAAATCTTATAAAGAAATAGAGGAGAAAATGGATCAAAAGTTAGAAGCCTTTACAAGGCAAATACAAAAATGACTTCAAGAAATTCAGGAGAAGATGGATCAAAAAGAAGAATACAATAAGGAAGAAAGACAAAAATCACTTAAAGAAATACAGAAGAACGTGGGCCAACAAGTAGAAGCTATGAAAGAGGAAACACAAAAATCTCTTAAAGAAATACATGAAAACACAATCAAGCAAGCGAAAGATCTGAGCATATATACCCAGGTACTAAAAACAGAAGTAGAAACAACTAAGAAATCGCAGAGGGAGACAACATTGGAGATAGAAAACCTTGGGAAGAAATCAGGGGCCATAGATGCAAATATCAACAATAGAATACAAGAGATAGAAGACAGAATCTCAGAAGCTGAAGATAACATAGGAACCATTGATTCAACAGTCAAAGAAAATACTAAATGCAAAAAGGCTGTAACCCAAAACATCCAGGAAATCCAGGACACAATGAGAAGACCAAACCTAAGGATTATAGGTATAGATGAGAGTGAAGATTTACAAGTTAAAGGGCCAGCAAATATCTTCTATAAAATTATGGAAGAAAACTTACCCAACCTAAAGAGAGAGATGTCCATGAATATACAAGAAGCCTATAGAAAATCTCTTAAAGAAATATATGAAAATACAAACAAGCAAGTGCAAGATCTGAGCAAAACCATCCAGGATCTAAAAACAGAAATAGAAACAAATAAGAAATTGCAAAGGGAGACAATGTTGGAGATACGAAACCTTGGGAAGAAATCAGGGTCCATAGATGCAAATATCAACAACATTTTGCTGCATGCAGGAAACACATCTCAGTGTCAAATCAAACAATGGTCTCAGGAAACAAGCTGGAGTAGCCATTCTAATATTAGATAAAATTGACTTTCAACCTAAAGTCATCAAAAGAGACACGGAAGGTCACTTCTTGCTGGTCAAAGGAAAAATTCACCAAGAACTCTCAATTCTGAACAACTATATTCGAAATGCAATGGCACCTTCATTTGTAAAAGAGACTTTACTAAAGATCAAAGCACACCTTGCACCTAACACAATAATTGTGATTGATTTGAATACTCTACTATCCTCAGTGGACCGAACAGGAAACCAGAAACAGGGACACAGTGAAAATAATTGAAGCTTTGGACCAGTTGGATTTAACAGATATCTATCTATCTATCTATCTATCTATCTATCTATCTATCTATAGAAAATTTCATCCCAAAGCAAAAGAATATACGTTTTCTCAGCACCGCATGATACCTTCTCCAAAATCGATCATATAATTGGTCACAAGAGAGATGTCAACAAATAGAAGATCAAACTAATCCAATGCCTCCTATCAGATCACTGTGGAGTAAAAGTGTTCTCCCTTTAGCAAGAAAAACAACAGAAAGCCCACATACACATGGAAACTGAACAATACTCTACTCAATGAAACCTAGGTCAAGGAAGAAATAAAAAAAGAAATCAAAGACTTTTTAGAATTCAATGAAAATGAAGGTACAACCTACCCAAATCTATGGGACACAATGAAAGCAGTGCTAAGAGGAAAACTCACAGCTCTAATTGCATGCAAAAAGAAACTGGAGAGAGCATACAGTAGCAGCTTAGCTGCACACCTGAAAGCCCTGGAAGAAAAAGAAGTTAATTCACCCAGGAGGAGTAGAAGACAAAAAATCATCAAACTCAGGGCTGATATCGATCGAGTAGAAACAAAGTAAACCATACAAAGAATCAACAAAACCAGAAGCTGGTTCTTTGAGAAAATCAGCAAGACATATAAACCCTTAGCCAGACTAACCAAAGGACACAGAGACAGTATACAATTAAGAAAATTAGAAATGAAAAGGGAGACATAACAACAGAAACTGAGGAAATTCAAAAGATCATCATATCCTACTACAAAGGTCTATACCAAAATCAACTGGGGAATCTGGAGGAAATGGACAATTTTCTAGACAGATACCAAATACCAAAACTAAATCAGCATCAAGTAGATCAACTAAATAGTCCCATAACCCCTAAAGAAATAGAAGGGGTTATAGAAAACCTCCCAACCAAAAAAAGTATGGGACCAGATGGTTTTAGTGCAGAATTCTACCAGACCTTCAAAGAAGACTTAACACCAATACTTTTCAAACTATTCCACAAAATAGAGACAGAAGGGACACTGTCCAACTCATTCTTCGAAGCCACAATTATGCTAATACCTAAAGCACAAAAAGATCCAACAAAGAAAGAGAACTATAGGCCAATTTCTCTTATGAATATAGATGCAAAAATATTAATAAAATTCTTGCCAACCGAATCCAAGAGCACATCAAAAGGATCATTCACCATGATCAAGTAGGCTTCATCCCAGGGATGCAGGGATGATTCAATATACAGATATCCATCAATGTAATCCACTACATAAACGAAAAGAAAAAAACACATGGACATCTCATTAGATGCTGAAAAAGAATTCGTCAAAATTCAGCATCCTTTCATGCTAAAAGTCTTGGAAAGAGCAGGAATTCAAGGCCCATACCTAAACATAGTAAAAGCAATCTACAGCAAACCAGTAGCCAACATCAAAATAAATGGAGAGAAACTTGAAGCAATCCCACTAAAATCAGGGACTAGACAAGGCTGCAGTCTCTCTCCATATCTTTTCAATATAGTACTTGAAGTTCTAGCGAGAGCAATTTGACAACATAAGGAAGTCAAAGTGATACAAATTGGAAAGGAAGGAGTCAAACTATCATTATTTGCAGATGATATGATAGTTTACTTAAGCGACCCGAAAAACTCCACCAGAGAACTTCTACAGCTGATAAACAACTTCAGCAAAGTGGCTGGTTATAAAATTAACTCAAGCAAATCAGTAGCCTTCTTGTACTCAAAGGACAAGCAGACTGAGAAAGAAGTTAGGGAAATAACACCCTTCACAATAGACACAAACAACATAAAGTACCTTGGTGTAACTCTAACCAAACAAGTGAAAGATCTGTGCGACAGGAACTTCAAGTCCTTGAAGAAAGAAATCAAAGAAGACCTCAGAAGATGGAAAAATATTTCTTGCTCCTGGATTTGCAGGATCACTATAGTAAAAATGGCCATCTTGCCAAAAGCAATATACACATTCAACGCGATCCCCATCAAAATCCCAACTCAATTCTTCATAGACCTAGAAAGAACAATTCTCAAATTCATCTGGAGCAACAAAAAACCCAGGATAGCTAAAACTATTCTAAACAATAAAAGGACTTCTGGGGTAATCAATATCCCTGACCTTAAGCAGTACTACAGAGCAATTGTGTTAAAAACAGCATGGTATTGGTACAGCAACAAGCAAGTAGATCAATGGAATAGGATTGAAGACCCAGAAATTAACCCACAGACTTATGGTCACTTGATCTTTGATAAAGGAGCCACAACCATCCAGTGGAATAAAGATAGCCTTTTCAACAAATGGTGTTAGTTCAACTGGAGGTCAACATGCAGAAAAATGCGAATTGACCGACTCTTATCCCTTTGCACTAAGATCAACTCCAAGTGGATCAAGGACCTCCACATAAAACCAGACACACTGAAACTATTAGAAAAGAGACTTGGGAAGACCCTGACAACATGGGCACAGGGGAAAAGTTCCTGAACAGAACACCAATAGCTTAGGTTCTAAAATAAAGAATTGACAAATGGAACCTCATAAAATTACAAAGTTTCTGCAAGGCAAAGGACACTGTCAGAAGGACAAAACAGCAACCAACAAAGTGGGAAAAAATCTTCACCAACCCCACATCTGACAGAGAGCTAATATCCAATATATACAAAGAACTCAAGAAGTTAGACCCCAAAGAACCAAATAACCCTATCAAAAAATGGGGTACAGAGCTAAACAAAGAATTTTCACCAGAAGAAATTCAGATGGCCAAGAAACACCTTAAGAGAGGTTCAACATCATTAGTCATCAGGGAAATGCAAATCAAAACAACCCTGAGATTCCACCTCACACCAGTCAGAATGGCTAAGATTAAAAACTCAAGAGACAACAAGTGCTGGCAAGGATGTGGAGAAAGAGGAACACTCCTCCACTGGTGGTGGGATTGCCAAATGGTAAAACCGCTCTGGAAATCAGTTTGGCAGTTCCTCAGAAAATTGGGCATGTCCCTTCCAGAGGACCCTGTCATACCACTCCTGGGCATATACCCAGAGGATTCCCCTGCATACCATGAAGACACATGCTCCACTATGTTTATAGCAGCCTTGTTTATAATAATCAGAAATTGGAAGGAGCCCAAATATCCCTCAAAGGAGGAATGGATACAGAAAATGTGGTATATTTATACAATGGAATACTACTCAGCAATTAAAAATAATAAATTCATGCAATTTGAAGGTAAATGGTTAGACCTGGAAAATATCATCCTGAGTGAGTTAACCCAATCACAAAAGAATACACATGAAATGCAATCACTGATAAGTGGATATTAATGAGCCCAGAAGCCCTAAATACTCAAGGCACAATTAGCAAGTCAAATGATTCCCAAGAAGAAGAAAGGAGAGAACCCTGGGCCTGTAAAGATTGGATCCAGTTTTGTAGAGAAACTTTGGGGGTTGGGGGAATGATTGTGGAATAGTTGGGGGGAGAGGAATTATGGGACATATGGTGGGGGGAAAACTGGGAAAGGGGAAAGCCTTTGGAATGTAAACATAGAATATAGAAAATAAAAATTAAAAAAATAGAATGTAATTGAAAAAAGTAGTGTAGACATTTTCCTATAAAACTTAAGACTTTCATCTAACATATGTATGATAATATTGAGGATAATTTAAGATAATTTATAAAATTAAAGATTTTTGGAAAAATTTAGATGCAATGAAAGGCATACAAATACAATTAGAATACAAATGAAAAACGATGTGGAGACATTTTCTGATAAAAGTGAAGATTTTCATCTAACATTTGCATGATAAAATTGAGGATTACATAGGATAAATAATAAATTGAAATTTATTCAGAAAAACTCAGATACAATGATAGGTTAACAAATACAATTAGAATAAAATTGAAAAAGGAAGTGGAGGCATATTTTGTTAAATCTGAATATTTACATTAACTTATGTATGATAAGAGATGAAAACATAGGAAAGTTGATAAAATTAAAGCTATTTTATAAAATCTCAGATACAATGAAATGCATACAAATACAATTAATATATAAGTGAAAAAGAAAGGGGGACATTTTCTGAAAAAACTGAAATTTTTTTGTATAACATTTCTGTGTAAAATTTGGAAATTCATGTGAAAATGTTAAAATTTGAAGATTTTAGTGATAATTTTCACAGATATAATGGTAGGCATACAAATAAAATAATAATATAGTTGAAAAAGGAAGTGGAGATAGTTTTCTGATAAATAAGAAGTTTCCACAACATATATCTGATAAAATGATGGAAATGCATAAGAAAACTATAAACTTTGAAAATGGTTGTGGTAATGTTCACAGATACAATGATAGGCTTACAAATACAATTAGAATGTAATTGAAAAAAGAAATGAGACATTTTCTGATAAAAGTGAAATTTTTCATCTAGCAAATATATGTTAAAATTGAGGATAACATGTTCAATTTATAAAATTGAACATATTTTGGAAAACAAAATCTCAGATACAAGGATGGGCATACAAATACTACTAGAGTATAATTGAAAAAGAAAGAGGAGACATTTGCATAAAAACTGGAGATTTTCATCTAACCTATGTATGAAAAAATTGAGGATTACACAAGATAATTGATAAAGTTGAAACTTTATTTGAAAAAAAACTCAGATACATTGGTAGGCATGAAAAATACAAGTAGAATAAAAATGAAAAGGGAAGTGGAGACATTTTCTGATAGAACTGAAGATTTTCATCAAAAATATGCATGATAAAATTGAGGATTACATAGAGTAATTTATTAACATGAAGATTAATTCAGACCAAACTCTGATACAATGATAGGTATACAAATACAATTAGAATACAATTGAAAAAGGAAGTGAAGACATATTCTGTTAATTCTAAAGATTTGTATCTAACATATATGATAAACTTCATGATAACATAGGAAAATGGATAAAACTGAAGATTTGTTTGATAAAATCTCAGATTTAATGAAAGGCATACAAATACAATAAAATTATAAGCGAAAAAAGAAAGTGGAGACATAACTGATAAAACTGAAGATTTCTGTATAACATATCTGATTAAATTATGGAAATTTATGAGAAAATGTGGAAATGTGAAGATTTTTGTGGTAATTTTCACAGACACAATGTTATGTATACAAATAAATAATAATATAGTTAAAAAGGAAGTGGAGATATTTTCTAAAACTTTGAAAAATTTTGCATTACATCTCTGATAAAAATTATTTAAATTCATAGGAAAATTGTAAAATTTGCAGATTTGTGTAGTAATTTTCACAGGTACAATAATAGGCATACAAACACAATTAGAATGTAATTAAGAAAAGGAATAGAGATGTTTTCAGATAAAACAGGATTTTCATCTAACAAATGTATGTTAAAATTCAGAATAACATAAGATAATTTATAAAATTGAAGATATTTTGGAAAACAAAAACTCCCATACAAGGATGGGCATACAAATACAACTAGAGTATTACTGAAAAAGGAAGAGGACTAATTTTTGTAAAGAACTGAAGATTTTCATCTAACATATGTATGATAAAATTGAGGATTACATAAGATAACTGATAAAATTGAAAATTTATGTAGAAAAACTTCAGATACAAGGCTCTGCATACAAATACATTTAGAATATAATTGAAAATGGAAGTGGAGATATTTTCTGATAGAACTGAAGGTTTTCATCTAAAATATGCATGATAAAATTGAGGATTACATAAAATAACTGATAACTTTTTAGATTTTTTTGAACAAACTCAGATACAATGATAGACATCCAAATGTAATTAGAATGTAATTGAAAAAAGAAGTAGAGACATTTTCTGGTAGAACTGAAGATTTTAATCTAAGATGTACCATGAAATTGAGGATTACATATTATAACTGATAAAATTGAAGACTTTTTTGGGAAAAATCTCAAATACAATGAGAGGCATACAAATAGAATTATCACGTAATGGAAAATGAAGTGGAGATATTGTATTACAAAACTGAAGTTTTCGTGTAAGATATTAATTATAGAGTAAGGGATATTCATAGGAAAAATTTAAAAATTGAATTTTTTCATGGCAATTTTCACTAATACAATGATAGGAATACAAATAAAATTAGAATGTAATTGAAAAAATGAAGTGGAGACATTTTAGTTTAATATTGAAATTTTTCCTCTAACATATCTATGATAAAATTGAGGATAATTTATGAAAATTTATAAAATTGAAGATTTTTTAAAAGAACTCAGATACAATGATAGGCTTACAAATACATTTAGAATAAATTGAAGGAGGAAGTGGAGACATTTTTTTTTCTTTTTTTTTATTTTTTTTTATTTTTTTTATTTTTTATTTTTTTAAATTTTTATTTTCTATATTCTATGTTTACATTCCAAGGGCTTTCCCCTTTCCCAGTTCCCACCCACCATAGTTCCCATAGTTCCTCTCCCCCCCATGAGATGCCCATGAATATACAAGAAGCCTATAGAACCCCAAACAGACTGGACCAGAACAGA
Organism: Apodemus agrarius; assembly: GCA_964023405.1. Classification (NCBI taxonomy): domain Eukaryota; kingdom Metazoa; phylum Chordata; class Mammalia; order Rodentia; family Muridae; genus Apodemus; species Apodemus agrarius. Next base: position 88,477,528 of record OZ030018.1, on the reverse strand, counting down.
AATACATCCCGTCACATAATAATCAAAACTCCAAATGTAATAAACAAAGAAAGAATACTAAAGGCAGCAAGAGAAAAAGGCCAAGTAACATATAAAGGAAAACCTATCAGAATAACACCAGACTTCTCACCTGAGACCATGAAAGCTAGAAGATCCTGGGCAGATATCATGCAAACTCTAAGAGAACACAAACTTCAGCCAAAACTACTTTACCCAGCAAAACTCTCAATTGCCATTGATGGAGACATCAAGGTATTCCATGACAAAACCAAATTTGCAAGATATCTCTCCACAAATCCAGCCCTACAAAGGATAATAGGGGGAAAACACCAAGACAAGGATGGAAACTACACCCGGGAAGAAGCAAGATAGAAACCTCCTCTCATCAAACCCAAAAGAAGATAACCTCTCGAATATAAAAAATAAATAAGATAAATAAATATAATTTCAAAAATGTCTGGAGGTAATAATTACTATTCCTTAATATCTCTTAACGTCAATGGACTCAATTCCCCAATAAAAAGACATAGACTAACAGACTGGATACGGAAACAGGACCCTACATTTTGCTGCATACAGGAAACACATCTCAGTGTTAAAGACAAACACTGCCTTAGAGTAAAAGGCTGGAGGACAATTTTACAAGCAAATGGTCTCAGGAAACAAGCTGGAGTAGCCATTCTAATATCAGATAAAATTGACTTTCAACCTAAAATCATCAAAAGAGACATTTTATATACAACTTCAATTTTCATATAACATACGTATGATAAATTGAGGATGTCATAAAATAATTTATAAAATTAAAGATTATTTGCAACAAAGTGCTCTGATACAATGATAGGCATCAAAATACAATTAGAATACAATTGAAAAGCAAAGTGGAGACATTTTATTATAAAACTGAACATTTTCATCTAACATATGTATGATAAAATAGAGGATTAATAGGGTAATTAATAAAATTGAAGATTTATTTGGACAAAACTCTGACACAATGATAGGCATAAAAAATAATGAGAATATAACTCAAACAGATGTGGAGACATTTTGATATAAAACTGAAGATTTTCATCTAATGTATGTATAATAAAAATGTGGATAAGCTAAGATAATATAGAAAATTGAATATTTTTTTAAAAAGCACAGAAACAATGGTAGGAATATGAAAACAATTATAATGTAATTGAAAGAGGAAGTAGAGACATTTTCATAAAGAACTGAAGATTGAGGATAACATAAGATAATGTATGAAATTGAAGTTTTTTTGAAGAAAACTCAAATACAATGATAGCCATACAAATATAATTATAATTCAATTGAAAAAGGAAGTGGAGATATTTTATGATAGAACTGAATATTTTCATCAAAATATGCATGGTAAAATTGAGGATTACATATGATATCTGATAAAATGAAAGCTTTTTTGGATAAATCTGAGATACAGTGATAGGCATACAAATGCAATTAGAATCCAATTGAAAAAGGAACTGGACACATTTTCTGATAGATCTGAAAATTTGCATCTAACGTATGTATGATAAAACTGAGGATTACATAGGATAACTGATAATATTAAAGTTATTCTTGGAAAAATCTCAGATACAATGATAGGCATACAAATACAATTAGAATAGGTATGAAAAAGAATGTGGAGACTTTTTTTTACAAAACTGAAGATTTCATCTAACATATATATGATAAAATTGAGGATAACATAAGATAATTATTGAAACTGAAGATTTCTTTTATAAAACAAAACTCAGATTCAGTGATAGGCAAAGACATACAATTAGAATACATTTGAAAAATTAATGACATATTTTCAGAAAAAAACTGAAGATTTTCATCAAACATATGAATGATAAAACGGAGGATTACATAGAATAACTGATAAAATTGAAGTTTTTTTGGAAAAATCTCAGATACAATGATAGGCATACAAATACAATTATCACATAATTGTAAAAGGAAGTGGAGATATTTTCTGATCAAACTGAAGATTTTGTATAACATATTTCATATAAAATAAGTGTAATTCATAGGAATATTTGAAAATTGAAGTTTTTTGGTAATTTTGACAGATATAATAGTAAGCATACAAATACAATTAGAATGTAATTGAAAAAGTAAGTGGAACCATTTTCCTATAAAACTGAAAGTTTTCCTCTAACATATGTGTGATAAATTTGAGGAAAACTTAGGATAATTTATATAATTGAATTTTTGCAAAAAAAAACCCTCAGATACAATGATAAGCTTACAAATACATTGAGAATTCAATTGAAAAAGGAAGATGAGACATTTTCTCATAAAATGAAAATTTTCATTAAACATATGTATGATAAATTTGAGGATTACAAAGGTTAAATGATAAAATTGAAGATTTTCTTTGAAAAATCACAGAAACAATGATAGGCATACAAACAAAATAGAAGATAATTGAGAAAGGAAGTGGAGACATTTTTGTATAAAACTGAAGCTTTTCATTTAACCTGTATGATAAAATTGAGGATAACATAATTTTTAAATCTGAAGATATTATTGAAAAACTACACTCAGATGCAATTATACGCATAGAAATACAATTAGAATACAACTGAAAAAGGACATGGAGCCATATTCTTTTTATTCTGAAGCTTTATATATACCTTATGGATGATGAAAGGGATAACATAGGAAAATGGATAAAATTGAAGATTTTTGTGATAAAAACTCAGATACAATGAAAGACATACAAGTACAACAATAAATAAGTGGAAAAGAAAGTGAAGACGTTTTCTGATAAAACGGAAGATTTTTGTACAACATTTCTGATTTAATAATGGAAATTCATGTGACAATGTTAAAATTTGAAGATTTTTGTGGTAATTTTCACAGATACAATGGTAGGCATACAAATAAATAATAATATGGTTGAAAAGGGAAGTGGAGATATTTTCTGATAAATCTGAGAAATTTTGCATAACCTATATCTGATAAAATTATGGAAATTCATAGGAAAACAGTAAAATTTGAAGATTTTGTTGGTAATTTTCACAGATACAATGGTAGGCATACAAATAAATAATATAGTGGAAAAAGGAAGTGGAGATACTTTCCGATAAATGTGAAGAATTTTACATAATAATCATCTGATAAAAATAAATTCATAAGAAAACTGTAAAATTTGAAAATATTGGGGGTAATTTTCACTGATACAATGCTAGGCTTACAAACACAATTAGAATGTAATTGATAAAAGGTATAGAGATATATTCTGATAAAATAGATGATTTTCCTCTAACATATGTATGTTCAAATGGAGGATAACAGAAGATAATTTATAAAATTGAAGATATTTTGGAAAACAAAAACTCAAATACAAGGATGGGCATACAAATACAACTAGAGTATTATTGAAAAAGGAAGAGGAAATATTTTTTAAGGAACTGAAGATTTTCGTTCCTCCTTTGAGGGACATCTGGGCTCCTTCTAGCTTCTGTCTATTATAAATAAGGCTGCTATTAACATAGTGAAGCATTTGTCTTTATTGCATGCAGCGAAATCCTCTGGATATAAGTCCAGGAGTGGTATGACCGGGTCCTCTGGACGTGTCATGCCCAATTTTCTGAGCAACCACCAGACTGATTTCCAAAGCAGTTGTACCATCTTGCAAACCCACCAACAGTGGAGGGATGTTCCTCTTTCTCCACATCCTTGCCAGCACCTGTTGTCTCCTGAGTTTTTCATCTTAGCCATTCTGACTAGTGTGAGGTGGAATCTCAGGGTTGTTTTGATTTGCATTTCCCTGATGATTAATGATGTTGAACATCTCTTAAGGTGCTCCTCAGCCATCTGAATTTCTTCTGGTGAAAATTTTTTGTTTAGCTCTGTACCCCATTTTTAAATAGGGTTACTTGGTTCTTTGGGGTCTAACTTCTTGAGTTCTTTGTATGTATTGGATATTAGCCCTCTGTCAGATGTGGGGTTAGTGAAAATCTTTTCCCAACTTGTTGGTTGCCATTTTGTCCTTCTGTCAGTGTCCTTTGCCTTACAAAAACTTTGTAATTTTATGAACTCCCATTTGTCAATTCTTGATCTTAGAGCATAAGCTATTGGTGTTCTGTTCAGGAAATTTCCCCCTGTGTCCAAGTCCTCCAGGGTTTTCCCAGTTTCTTTTCTACTAGTTTCAGTGTGTCTGGCTTTATGTGGAAATCCTTGGTCAACTTGGAGTTGATCTTAGTACAAGGTGATAAGAGTGGGTCAATTTGCATTCTTCTGCATGTTGACCTCCAGTTGATCCAGCAACTTTTGTTGAAAAGGCTATCTTTTTTTCCACTGGATGGTTGTAGCTTTTTTTTATCAATGATCAAGTGACCATAACTCTGTGGGTTCATTTCTGGGACTTCAATTCTATACCCTTGAACTACTTGCCTGTCGCTGTACAAATACCACGCAGTTTTTAACAAAGGTCATGGATATTGACTCCTCCAGAAGTCCTATTCTTGTTGAAAATAGTCTTAGGTATCCTGGGTTTTTTCTTACTCCAGATGAATTTAAGAATTGCTCGTTCCAGATCTCTGAATTTTAAAAAAAGTAAACAAAGAATATAGAAAATATAAATTTAAAAAACTGAAAAAAAAGATCTCTGAATAATTGATTTGGGATTTTGATTGGGATTGCATTGAATCTGTAGATTTCTTTTGGCAAGATGACCATTTTTACTATAATGATCCTGACAAGCCAAGCCAAGAAATATTTTTCCATCTTCTGAGGTCTTCTTCGATTTCTTTCTTCAAAGACTTGAAGTTCTTGTCATACAGATCTTTCACTTGTTTGGTTAGAGTCATGCCACGATACTTTATATTGTTTGTGGCTATTGTGAAGGGTGTTATTCCATAACTTCTTTCTCAGCCTGCTTGTCCTTTGAGTTTAGGAAGGCTACTGATTTGCTTGAGTTGATTTTATAACCAGCCACTTTGCTGAAGTTGTTTATCAGTTGTAGGAGCTCTCTGGTGGAGTTTTTGGGGTTGCTTAAATATACTATCATATCATCTGCAAATAATAATAGTTTGATTTCTTCCTTTCCAATTTGTATCCCTTTGACTTCCTTATGTTGTCTAATTGCTCTCGATAGAACTTCAAGTACTATATTGAAAAGATATGGAGAGGGCAGCCTTGTCTAGTCCCTGATTTTAGTGGGATTGCTTCAAGTTTCTCTCCATTTATTTTGATGTTGGCTAATTCTTTGCTGTATATCACTTTTATTATGTTTAGGTATGGGCCCTGAATTCCTGTTCTTTCCAGGACTTTTAGCATGAAAAGATGCTGAATTTTGTCAAATGCTTTTTCAGCATCTAATAAGATGACCATGTGGTATTATTTTCTTTAAGTTTGTTTCTGTAGTGGGTTGCTTGATGGAATTCCATATATTGATCCATTCCTGAATTCCTGGGATGAAGCCTACTTGATCATGGTGAATGATCCTTTTGATGCACTCTTGGATTCGGTTGGCAAGGATATTCTTTAGTATTTTTGCATAGATATTTATAAGGGAAATTAGCCTATAGTTCTCTTTGTTGGATCTTTGTGTGGTTTTGGTATCAGCATAATTGTGGCTTCATAGAACACGTTGGACAGTTTTCCTTCTGTTTCTATTTTGTGGAAGAGTTTGAAGAGTATTGGTGTTAAGTCTTCTTTGAAAGTCTGATAAATTTCTGCACTGAAACCATCTGGTCACATACTTTTTCTTGGTTGGGAGACTTTCTATAACCCCTTCTATTTCTCTAGGGTTTATGGGATTGTTTAGCTGATATAACTTATCCTGATTTAATTTGGGTATTTGGTATATGTTTAGGAAATTGTTCATTTCCTCCAGATTCTTGAGTTGCTTTTGTACTAGAATCTGATGATTTTTTGAATTTCCTCAGTTTCTCTTGTTATATTCCCCTTTTCATATCTAATTTTGTTAATTTGGATACTGTCTGTGTGTCCATTGGTTAGTCTGGTAAAGGGTTTATCTATCTTGTTGATTTTCTCAAAGAACCAGCTCCTGGTTTTGTTTATTCTTTGTATGGTTCACTTTGTTTCTACTTGATTGATTTCAGCCCTTAGTTTGATGATTTCCTGTCTTCTACTCCTCATGGGTGAATTAGTTTCTTTTTGTTCCAGGGCTTTCAGGTGTGCTGTCATGCTGCTAGTATATGCTCTCTCCTGTTTCTTTTTGGAGGCACTCAGGGTTATGCGTTTTCCTCTTAGCACTGCTTTCATTGTGTCCCATAGATTGGACAGGTTGTACCTTCATTTTCATTGAATTCTAAAAAGTCTTTGATTTCTTTCTTTATCTCTTCCTTGACCAAGGTGTCATTGAGTAGAGTATTGTTCAGTTTCCATGTGTATGTGGGCTTTCTGTTGTTTTTCTTGCTATTGAAGACCACTTTTACTCCACAGTCATCTGATAGGAGGCATGTGATTAGTTCGATCTTCTTGTATTTGTTGACATCTGTCTTGTGGCCAATTATATGATTGATTTTGGAGAAGGTATCATGCATGCTGAGATAAAGGTATATTCTTTTGCTTTGGGATTAATGTGTATATATATATATATATATATATATATATATATATATATATATATATATTCCAAATGGTCCAAAGCTTCAATGAGTTTCACTGTGTCCCTGTTTAGTTTCTGGATTCCTGATCGGTCCATTGAGGATAGTGGAGTGTTGAAGTCACCCACAACACAATTATTGTATTAGGTACAAAGTGTGCTTAGAGCTTTATAAAATTTCTTTTACAAATGAAGGTGCCCTTGCATTTGGAGCATAGTTGTTCAGAATTGAGAGTTCTTCTTGTTGGATTTTTTCCTTTGACTAGCAAGAAGTGACCTTCCATTTCTCTTTTGATGACTTTAGGTTGAAAGTCAATTTTATCTGATATTAAAATGGCTACTCCACCTTATTTCCTGAGACCATTTGCTTGTAAACTTGTCTTCCAGCCTTTTACTCTAAGGTAGTGTTTGTCTTGGACATGGAGATGTATTTCCTGTATGCAGCAAAATGTAGGGTCATGTTTCCATATCCAGTCTGTTACTCTATATCTTTTTATTGGGGAATTGAGTCCATTGCTGTTAAGAGATATTAAGTAATAGTAATTATTACTTCCTGACATTTTTGAAGTTATTTTTTTATATTTGAGTGGTTATCTTCTTTTGGGGTGATGAGACGGGGATTCCATTATGCTTTTTCTGGGGTGTGGTTTCCTTCCTTGTGTTGGTGTTTTCCCCTATTATCCTTTGTAGGGCTGGGTTTCTGGAAAGATAATGTGCAAATTTGGTTTTGTCATGGAATACCTTGTTGTCTCCATCTATGACGATTGAGAGTTTTGCTGAGTAGAGTAGTTTTGGCTGAAATTTGTGTTCTTTAGAGTTGCATGGTATCTGCCCAGGATCTGCTAGCTTTCATGGTCTCAGGTGAGAAGTCTGATATAATCCTGATAGTTCTTCCTTTATATGTTACTTGGCCTTTTTCTCTTACTGCCTTTAATATTCTTTCTTTGTTTAGTACGTTTGGGGTTTTGATTAATATGTGACAGGAGGTATTTTTGTTCTGGTCCAGTCTGTTTGGAGTTCTGTAGGCTTCTTGTATATTCATGGGCATCTCTATTTAGTTTGGGGAAGTTTTCTTCCTTAGTTTTGTAGAAGATATTTGCTGGCCCTTTAAGTTGTATATCTTCTGTCTCATCTATTCCTATAACCCTTCGGTTTGGTCTTCTCATTGTGTCCTGGATTTCCTGGATGTTTTGGGTTACAAGCTTTTTGGATTTTGCATTTTGTTGTACTGTTGAATCAATGGTTTCAATGGTATCTTCGGCATCTTAGATTCTTTCTTCTATCTCATGTATTCTATTGTTGATATTTGTATCTATGGCCCCTGATTTCTTCCCAAGGTTTTCTATCTGCAAAATTGTCTCTGTTTGGGATTTCTTAGTTGTTTCTATTTCTGTTTTTATCCTGGGTGTTTTTGCTCAGATCTTCTGCTTGCTTGTTTGTATTTTCATGTATTTCTTCAAGAGATTATTGTGTTTTTTCTTTCATAACTTCTACTTGTTGACCCACATTCCCCTGTAGTTCTTTAAGTTATTTTTGTAATTATTCCTTATTGGCTTCTATTTTTTGATGCATAGTCTCCTGAATTTCTTTAGGTGATTTTTGTATTTGCCTTGTAAGGGCTTCTAATTTTTGATCCATTTTCTCCTGTATTTCTTTAAGAGATCTATCTATGTTTTCCACTATCAGCATCCAGACCAGTGATTTTAGATCCAAATCTTGTTTTCCTGGTGTGTTGGGGTATCCGGGACCTACTGCTGTCAGAGAACTGGGTTCAGATGCTGCCATATTGCCTTGATTTGTGTTAGTGTTCATATGTTTGCCTTTAGCCATCTGGTTTTCTCTGGCCTTTGTTGGTCCTGTAGTCACTAGCTGGTGCTTGAACCTCCTGAGGCCTCGTAAGGCTATTTTCCCACCACTGGATGACTGGGTTTTCCCTGGCACAGACTGCAGATATGTGGTTCTCCTCTTGGGTGCTGTTGGACCCCTGGTGTATCTTCTGGTTCTGCCCCTCTGAATGCAAGCAGCTGCCATCCAGATGGCCGCAGTTGCACAGAGTGCAGGGACCACCTCAGGGCACAGAGCCCATGCCTGGTTGGGACCCAGGAATCACTGCTCTGCCCAGATCCCTGCCTGGCAGCCTTGAGTCCCCAGAGATCCCAAATTCTGGATATCAAGGGTACCTGGTTCAGCTCGCTTAGTCCAGACAGTTGCAAGGATGCTGGTGGTGCCCTCAGGGAGTGGGAAGTGCCTTCATTTATAATTAAAAATGAAAATTTTCCTCTAAAATATCTATGATAATATTGAGGATATCTTAAGATAATTTATAAAATTGAAGATTTTTTTTGAAAAAAAAAAACACATATGCAATGATACTCTATTGATCCTGCCAATCCAAGAGCAAGAAATATTTTTCCATCTCCTGAGGTCTTCTTTGATTTCTTTCTTCAAGGACTTGAAGTTCCTGTTATACAGTTCTTTCGCTTGTTGGGTTAAAGTCACGCCAACATACTTTATATTGTTTGTGGCTATTGTGAAGGGTGTTATTTCCCTAATTTCTTTCTCAGCCTGCTTGTCCTTTGAGTACAAGAAGCTACAGAAGTACTGATTAGCTTGAGTTGATTTTATCACCAGCCACATTTCTGAAGTTGTTTATCAGTTGTAGGAGTTCTCTGGTGGAGTTTTTTTGGGTCACATACGTATACTATCATATCATCTGCAAAAAGTGATAGTTTGACTTCTTCCTTTCCAATTTGTATCGCTTTGACTTCATTATGTTGTCTAATTGCTCTCACTAGAAATTCAAGTACTGTATTGAAAAGATATGGAGAGAGAGGGCAGCCTTGTCTAGTCCCTGATTTTAGTGGGATTGATTCAAGTTTCTCTCCATTTATTTTGATGTTGGCTACTGGCCTGCTGTATAATGCCTTTACTATATTTAGGTATGGGCCTTGAATTCCTGTTCTTTCCAGGACTTTTAGCATGAAAGGATGCTGAATTTTGTCAAATGCTTTTTCACCATCTAATGAGATGATCATGTAGTTTTTTTATTTTAGTTTGTTTATGTAGTGGATTACATTGATGGATTTTCATATATTGAAACATCCCTTCATCCCTGGGATGAAGCCTACTTGATCATGGTGAATGATCATTTTGATATGTGCTTAGATTCAGCTGACAAGAATTTTATTTAGTATTTTTTCATCAATATTCGTAAGGGAAATTGGCCTGTAGTTCTCTTTCTCTGCAGAATTTTTGTGTGCTTTTGGAATCAGTGTTATTGTGGCTTCATAGAACGAGTTGGGCAGCGTTCCTTCTGTTTCTATTTTGTGGAATAGTTTGAAGAGTATTGGCATGCATGGTATTAGTACAGTGACAGGCAAGTAGATCAATGGAATAGAACTGAAGACCCGAAAAGGAACCCAAAGACTTATGATCACTTGATCTTTGATAATGGAGCTACCACCATCCAGTGGAAAAAAGATAGCCTTTTCAACAAATGGTACTGGTTCAACTATAGTTCACCATGCAGAAGAATGTGAATTGACCCACTCTTATCTCCTTGTACTAAGATCAAATCCAAGTGGATCAAGGACCACCACATAAAACCAGACACACTGAAACTAATAGAAAAGAAACTAGGGAAGACCCTGGACGACATGGGCACAGGGGGAAAGATCCTGAACAGAATACCAATAGCTTAGGCTCTAAGTTCAAGAATTGACAAATGGGGCCTCATAAAATTACAAAGTTTCTGTAAGTCAAAGGACACTGTCAGAAGGACAAAAGAACAACCAACAAATTGGGAAAAGATGTTCACCAGCCCCACATTTGACAGAGGGCTAATATCCCATATATCCAATGAGCTCAAGAAGTTACACCCCAAAGAACCAAATAACCCTATCAAAAAATGGGGTACAGAGCTAAACAAAGAATTTTTACCAGAAGAAATTTGGATGGCTGAGAAGCACCTTAAGAGATGATCAACATCATTAGTCATCAGGGAAATGCAAATCAAAACAACCCTATGATTCCACCTCACATCAGTCAGAATGGCTAAGATTAAAATCTCAAGGGACAACAGGTGCTGGCAAGGATGTGGAGAAAAAGAAACACTCCTTCACTGTTGGTTGGGTTGGAAGATGGTACAACAAATATGGAAATCAGTCTGGCAGTTCCTCAGAAAACTGGGCATGTCACTTCCAGAGAACTGTGTCATACCACTCCTGGGCATATATCCAGCGGATTCCCCTGCATACAAGAAAGACACATGCTCCACTATGTTCAAAGCAGTCTTATTTATAATAGCCAGAAATTGGAAGGAGCCCAGATGTCCTTCAAAGAAGGAATGGATACAAAATTATGGTATATTTATACAATGGAATACTATTCACCAATTAAAAATAATGAATTCATGCAATTTGTAGGCAAATGGTTGGATCTGGAAAATATCATCCTAAGTGAGTAAACCCAATCACAAAAGAATACACATGAAATGCAATCACTGATAAGTGGATATTAATGAGCCCAAAAGCTCTAAATACTCAAGGCACAACTAGCAAATCAAAGGATTCCCAAGGTGCTCGCTTCGGCACCACATATACTAAAATTGGAATGATACAGAGAAGATTAGCATGGCCCCTGTGCAAGGATAACACACAAATTCATGAAGCGTTCCATATTTTTACACCTTGGTCAAGGATGAAATAAAAATAGAAATCAAAGACTTTTTAGAATTCAATGAAAATGAAGGTACAACCTACCCAAATCCATGGGACACAATGAAAGCAGTCCTAAGAGGAAAACTCATAGCTCTAAGTGCATCCAAAAAGAAACTGGAGAGAGCATACACTAGCAACTTAATGGCACACCTTAAAGGCCTGGAAGAAAAAGAAGTTAATTCACCCAGGAGGAGTAGAAGACAAGAAATCACCAAACTCAGGGCTGAAATCAATCAAGTAGAAACAAAGTAAACCATACAAAGAATCAACAAGACCAGGAGCTGGTTCTTTGAGAAAATCAACAAGATACATAAACCCTTAGCCAGACTAACCAAAGGACACAGAAACAGTATCCAAATTAACAAAATTAGAAATGAAAAGGGAGACATTACAACAGAAACTGGGGAAATTCAAAAGATCATCAGATCCTACTACAAAGGTCTATACTCAAAACAACTGGAGAATCTGGAGGACATGGAAAATTTCCTAGACAGATATCAAAAACCAAAATTAAATCAGCATCAAGTATATTAGCTAAATAGTCTCATAACCCCTAAAGAAATAGAAGGGGTTATAGAAAGCCTCCAACCAAAATAAGTATGGGAACAGATGGTTTTAGTGCAGAATTCTACCAGACCTTCAAAGAAGACTTAACACCAATACTTTTCAAATTATTCCACAAAATAGACAGAAGGGACACTGCCCAACTCATTCTTCGAAGCCACAATTACGCTGATACCTAAACCACAAAAAGATCCAACAAAGAAAGAGAAGTACAGGCCAATATCTCTTATGAATATCAATGCAAAAATAATAAATAAAATTCTTGCCAACCGAATCCAAGAGCACATCAAAACGATAATTCACCATGATCAAGTAGGCTTCATCCCAGGGATGCAGGGATGGTTCAATATACGGAAATCCATCAATGTAATCCACTACATAAACAAACTGAAAGAAAAAAACCACATGGTCATCTCATTAGATGCTGAAAAAGCATTTGACAAAATTCAGCATCCTTTCATGCTAAAAGTCTTGGAAAGAGCAGGAATTCAAGGCCCATACCTAAACATAGTAAAAGCAATCTACAGCAAACCAGTAGCCAACATCACAATAAATGGAGAGAAACTTGAAGCATTCCCACTAAAATCAGGGATTAGACAAGGCTGAAGTCTCTCTCCATATCTTTTCAATATAGTTCTTGACGTTCTAGCGAGAGCAATTAGACAACATAAAGAAGTCAAAGGGCTACAAATTGGAAAGGAAGGAGTCAAACTATCATTATTTGCAGAAGATATGATAGTTTACTTAAGCGACCCGAAAAACTCCACCAGAGAACTTCTACAGCTGATAAACAACTTCAGCAAAGTGGCAGGTTATAAAATTAACTCAAGCAAATCAATAGCCTTCTTGTACTCAAAGGACAAGCAGGCTGAGAAAGAAGTTAGGGAAATAACACCCTTCACAATAGCCACAAACAACATAAAGTACCTTGGCGTAACTCTAACCAAACAAGCAAAAGATCTGTATGACAGGAACTTCAAGTCCTTGAAGAAAGAAATCGAAGAAAACCTCAGAAGATGGAAAAATATTTCTTGCTCCTGGATTGGCAGGATCAATATAGTAAAAATGGCCAACTTGCCAAAAAGCAATCTACAGATTCCATGCAATCCCCATCAAAATCCCAACTCAATAATTCATAGATCTAGAAAGAGCAATTCTCAAATTCATCTGGAGCAACAAAAAGCCCAGGATAGCTAAAACTATTTTCAACAATAAAAGGACTTCTGGGGGAATCTATATTCCTGACCTTAAGCAGTACCACAGAGCAATTGTGTTAAAACTGCATGGTATTGGTAAAGCAACAGGCAAGCAGATCAATGGAATAGGATTGAAGACCCAGAAATTAACCCACAGAATTATTGTCACTTGAACTTTGATAAAGGAGCCACAACCATCCAGTGGAATAAAGATAGCCTTTTCAACAAATGGTGCTGGTTCAACTGGAGGCCAACATGCAGAAGAATGCGAATTGACCCTCTCTTATCTCTTTGCACTAAGATCAACTCCAAGTGGATCAAGGACTGCCACATAAAACCAGACACAATGAAACTATTAGAAAAGAAACTTGGGAAGACCCTGACAACATGGGCACAGGGGAAAAGTTCCTGAACAGAACACCAATAGCTTATGCACTAAGATCAAGAATTGACAAATGGGACCTCATAAAATTACAAAGTTTCTGCAAGGCAAAGGACACTGTCCAAAGGACAAAAAGGCAACCAACAAAGTGGGAAAAGATCTTCACCAACCCCACATCCGACAGAGGGCTAAAATCCAATATATACAAAGAACTCAAGAAGTGAGACCGCAAAGAACCAAATAACCCTATCAAAAAATGGGCTACAGAGCTAAACAAAGAATTTTCACCAGAAGAAATTCAGATGGCCAAGAAACACCTTAAGAGAGGTTCAACATCATTAGTCATCAGGGAAATGCAAATCAAAACAACCCTGAGATTCCACCTCACACCAGTAAGAATGGCTAAGATTAAAAACTCAAGACACAACAAGTGCTGGCGAGGATGTGGAGAAAGAGGAACACTCCTCCACTGTTGGTGGGATTGCAAAATGGTAAAACCGCTCTGGAAATCAGTTTGGCGGTTCCTCAGAAAATTGGGCATGTCCCTTCCAGAGGACCCTGTCATACCACTCCTGGGCATATAACCAGAAGATTCCCTTGCATACAATAAAGACACATGCTCCACTATGTTTATAGCAGCCTTGTTTATAATAGCCAGGAATTGGAAGGAGCCCAAATATCCCTTAAAGGAGGAATGGATACAGAAAATGTGGTATATTTATACAATGGAATACTACTCAGCAATTAAAAATAATGAATTCATGCAATTTGTAGGTAAATGGTTAGACCTGGAAAATATCATCCTGAGTGAGTTAACCCAATCACAAAAGAATACACATGAAATGCAATCACTGATAAGTGGATATTAATGAGCCCAGAAGCCCTAAATACTCAAGGCACAATTAGCAAGTCAAATGATTCCCAAGAAGAAGAAAGGAGAGAACCCTGGGCCTGTAAAGATTGGATCCAGTTTTGTAAAGAAACCATGGGGGTAGGGGGAATGATTGGGGAATAGTTGGGGGGAGAGGAACTATGGGACGTATGGTGGGGGAACCGGGAAAGGGGAAAGCCTTTGGATTGTAAACATAGAATATAGAAAATAAAAATTAAAAAAAAGAGAGAAAATAAAAAGATTCCCAAGGAGAAGGAAGGAAAGGACCCTGGTCCTGAAAAGACTGAATCCAGTTTTGTAGGAGAGGGTCTGAACAGAGAAATAGAGGGGGTGATTGGGAATGGGTGGAGGGAAGAGGATTTATGGGACATATGGTGAGGGGGGAACTGGGAAATGGGAAAGCATTTGGAATGTAAACAATTAATATAGAAAATAAAGAAAAATATTAAAAAAGAAAAGTTCTTTTTTATGCTTTAAACTTTATTTTAAAGTATATTCATCATCCCAAGTCCGCACTCACCCTCTGACTGTCCCTTACCAAATAGCAGCACCCTCTCACAGACCAGGCTTTGCTCTGGCCTGCATATCTTCGGGGCCTCATATCAGGAGGTATGTGCCATCTGGTTGGTGGCTCAGTGTCTGAGAGATCATGAGGATAGAGTTTAGTCGAGACTGCTGGCCTTCCTGTGGGGTTACCATCTTCCTCAGCTTCTATCAGCTTTTCCCAATTACAACCAAAGGGGTCCCCGGCTTCTGTCCTGTAGTTGGGTGAAAGTATCTCCATGTGATCCTGTAAGCTACCGGTTGGCCCTCTCAGAGGGCAGCCATGTTAGTCTCCTCTCTGTAAGCACAATGAGAGGTCTCTGCATCAAGCCTTGCCTGTGTTCTCTGGAAATTTTCAGTTCAACTCACAGTTAAGCAAAGCAGCTCAACTCACGAGCACACCCTTCCCAGATGCAGCAGCTTTCCAATTCTGAATGCTGGGATAGCAAGCAGGAATCAGCAGTGGTGGCATTAGCTAGCAGAGAGAGCCAGGCCTCAGTCTAGGCATGCCCCAGCAGGTGGGAGCAGGAGGAAGACCAGAAGGTCTTCCCTGTTCCTCTCACAGGGAAAGGAATGATGATGCAAGAAGTCTTGAGATCCACAAGCATTGCACAGCTAACACGATCTGCAAGCCTAGTTCAGCCTCTGTCACTGTCCCTCACGTTCTCTTTATTTCCTTCCAAACATCGCGTGTCCTCCATGGGTCTTGCCTCAGAACATGTCGCGGATGGCATCACTGGGCAGATCATCGAATTTCCACAGAAGCTGCAAGCCAACTTTCAAGGGCAAGTTTTGGTGCACCTGTCTCTCTGGCGTCCAAAGTGCAGCTTAACTAGGCAATGTAAGCTGGACCAACACATGCCTGTTCTTCGCAATGAATTTTTCATACCAAGCACATGTCCCTTTGCTTGCTCGCTTTAGCAGAACATCCTTTCTCCTGTGTCTGCTTCAGCTAAACTCTCCTTCACCTGTTTGTGCAGGCAAAACCCTACCCTCCCGACTTTCCACAGAATCCTTAAATTTCCACTTGAGTGATTCAGCATTCTTCAGTCTATTTCTTGCTGACCTTGGTTCCCCCATCTCTTGATTGAGCACCTCATATTGTTCACAGCAGACATCCCCTTCCCTCTTGTCTTCTATCACATGAATGTACACTGTGGGGTTCTTCCCATTATGGCACTTTCCAGAGTTGGTAGCTCCCCCTTCATCTTTATCCAGCTCCACCTGGGACCCCCTTCAACAGTAGACTCTCAGGCCAGTCAACAGTCCAACAGCAGGAAAGAGAGGGCATTCAGGTCTTTCACAGAGGGATTAGCTGCCAGAATCTGGCCGATCTTCCGTTTTTGCCTAGAGTCAGGGAAGAAGTTGAGCAACACCTGCCTCAGCTCAACTGTCTCTGCACAAGTTCTCTGGGGCAGCCCAGAAAAGTCCTGTCGCATTCATGGAAGGATGGCCGGGGTGTGGAGTGGGGCTGCTGAGGAAGCCAAGGGTCCAAAGCAGCTCCCTGGATGCGGGATGGAGCCTCCTCACGGCTTGGTTTGCAGGCCTGGGTGGTGTGGCTCTGGCAGCCAAGGCCTAAAGTGCCCACAGGATCAGAGAGGATCCTGCCAAACGTGCATCAGGAGCTGAGGTTCCCAGGTAAGGCAGCAGAGGTGGGCAGATATGGGCATTCTTTGGCTCGAGGAGAGGAGAACTGGAACACCCACATTGTTTTACACAGTCAGGCTTCCTAGTATTTGGATGCAAAGTTTCTCTTTGCTGCTGAAAACCATTTTCAGGCCTTTGTTTGGGGGCACCTGGGAAAGATAGGTTTGCCTCAGTTTCCTTAAGAGTCTGTGTACTGCATTCAATGGCCTGTCTCTCTCGAGCCTCGATTTTATCAGGCTCCACAGGTCCACAATTAAGCACTTCCTGGTCTCTTACTTCCTCTTCCTCTTGTGTCTCAAGCCTTTGTGATATCATGGATAATTTGTCTCTTAGTTGGTCTATTTCTTGCTGTTGGACAGCTACCTTTTATCCATTTTTGAGATAGTATCTAGCTGTACACTTCTTTTTTCAAGTTCTTCTGAGGGGAAATGTGGAAAGATTGCCATGGAAGACCGTAGGGTGTCTACAGCCTCCATCACAGTGGAAATCATTAATGGAAGGGCTTTCTCAAATATCTTTGGTTGGTCTTCAACCCTTCCCCTTCTGTGTGAGCAATCAGAATTGGAGTTTTCCATTTGGAATGCAGTCAATGACAACCTTACAATTCCCCTTGCCTTTTTGGTGAGTTTACTATCACCTACTTAGAGGCTCCTGCTTTGTTCTTGCTCTGGGCTTGATTCTCCAGTGGCTCCAGGGATCCAAAAAGGTCTCTGCTCACCGTGCAGAACTTGAGGAGATTATTCTTCCTCTGGAGACAACCCCAGTGAATTTCTCTTTCAACTCTGGTTGGCAGGTTCAACTCCAACACCTCTTCCAGATTTAATGGAGTCTCTCCAAAATCCTCAGGCAATTGCTCTGCTTGGCCTCTGATTAACTCTGTCAATTCTGAATCCTTCGGATTCCCAGTCCTGAACTGTCTCTGGAGAAACTCTCACAAAAGGAAAACAAACAAACAAACAAACAAACAGCTCTACTCAACTGAAAAGCACACTGGCAATGAATGCACTGCTAACTCCAGTGAATTCTGCTAACTGAACAGAACTCTCTCTTCTTGTGCTGTGCTTATATAGGTTTCCTCCAGTGAGGTGGGTGTATCCTATCTCTGACACACCCTGGGAGACCTAATCTGTCCATCTGATGAGCTTTTGGGGGATTAAAGATGTGTGTCAGGGTGTGTCTGTATTTCAGCAGGATCACATAGACCTTGAAAATCCTGGTTGTGATCAGAGCAGCCATGTTGCTGGTTAAAATTTCCATTACAATGGAGGCAGAAGAGATGGCAATCTTTTGTTCACCCTGACTTCATGCATGGTGTGCAGACCAAAGGGCAATGGGCTGGTGTGTTGGGGGTGAGAGAGTGGGTGAGGAGATCAGAACTGTGCTAATTGTAAAAGAAGAAACTTCTCACTTTTTGACCTGAATGTAAAATTAATGCATTCGATTTGTATTGTCTTTGGTGGTGTGTCTAGGTTTAAAGAAGTTTCTTGTAAGTAAATGGCATTGTACAGCTTTTTTCATAAATGCATATGAAAATCATATATCCTAATGAAATACAGTCTTCCTGAGTAGAGAAAATTACATACTATTAAGAACTTTGTATATGAAGTTAGAAATTTTGATCAATTGTGTGAAATGTTTTCGATTTCTGCTAAAATTATTGTTTAAACGCATAGTGTTTTAAAAATTACTGAACATGTTAATGGTAATAGAACAAACTTCTCATATTTAGACCTGAATATAACATTAATGCATTTGCTTTCCATTGTATTTGGCGGTGCATCTAGGTTTAAGGAATTTTTTTCTGCATGTTAACCTCCAGTTGAGCCAGCACCATTTGTTGAAAAGGCTATCTTTTTTCCACTGGATGTTTTCAGTTCCTTTGTCGAATATCAATTGGCCATATATGTGTGGGTTCAATTCTTGGTCTTCAATCCTATTCCATTGATCCACTTCCCTGTCACTGTACCAATACCATGCAGCTTTTAACACTACTGCTCTGTAGTATTGCTTGAGGTCCGGGATATTGATTCGCCCAGAAGTTCATTTGCTGGTGATGATAGTTTTAGCTATCCTGGGATTTTTGTTATTCCAGATGAATTGGAGAATTGCTCTTTCTAATTATATAAAGAACTGAGTTGGGATTTTGATGGGGATTGCATTGAATCTGTATATTGCTTTTGGCAAGATTGCCATTTTTACTATATTAATCCTGCCAAATCACTAGCATGGAAAATTTTTCCATTTTCTGAGGTCTTCTTCAATTTCCTTCTTCAGAGACCTGAAGCTTTTGTCATATAAATCTTTCACTTATTTGGTTAGAGTCACACCAAGATACTTTATATTGTTTGTGGCTATTGTGAAGGGTGTCATTTCCCTAATTTCTTTCTCAGGCTGCTTATCCTTTGCGTATAGGAAGGCTACTGATTTGCTTGAGTTGACTTTATAACCAGCCACTTTGCTGAAGTTGTTTATCAGCTGTAGGAGTTCTCTGGTGGAGTTTTTTAGGTCACTTAAGTATACTATCATATTATCTGAAAATAGTGACAGTTTGACTTCTTCCTTTCCAATTTGTATCCCTTTGACTTTCTTATGTTTTCTAATTGCTCTCGCTAGTACCTCAAGTACTATATTGAAGAGA
The DNA here is from genome assembly GCA_964023405.1 of Apodemus agrarius. NCBI lineage: Eukaryota > Metazoa > Chordata > Mammalia > Rodentia > Muridae > Apodemus > Apodemus agrarius. The sequence goes on along the minus strand of OZ030018.1, from coordinate 88,458,353 downwards.
TATGGTGAGAGGGGGCAGCCTTGTCTAGTCCCTGATTTCAGTGGGATTGCTTCAAGTTTCTCTCCATTTACTTTGATGGTGGCTATCGGTCTGCTGTAAATTGCTCTTACTATGTTTAGATATGGGCCTTGAATTCCCGTTCTTTCCAAGAATTTAAGCATGAAAGGATGCTGAACTTTTTCAAATGCTTTTTCAGCATCCAATGAGATGATCATGTGGTTTTTTTCTTTGAGTTTGTTTAAGTAGTGGATTACGTTGATGGATTTTCGTATATTGAAACATCCCTGCATCACTGGGATGAAGGCAATTTGATCATGGTGAATGATTGTTTTGATGTGTTCTTGGATTCGGTTGGCAAGTATTTTATTTAGTATTTTTGCATCGATATTCATAAGGGAGATTGGCCTGTAGTTCTCTTTCTTAGTTGGACCTTTCTGTGGTTTTGGTATCAGCGTAATTGGGGCTTCATATAATGAGTTGGGTAGTGTTCCTTCTGTTTCTATTTTGTGGAATAGTTTGAAGAGTATTGGTATTAGGACTTCTTTGAAGGTCTGATAGAATTCTGCACTAAAACCATCTGGTCCTGTGCTTTTTTTGGTTGGAAGACTTTCTATGACCCCTTCTATTTCTTTGGGGGTTATGGGTCTGTTTAGATGATCTATTTGATCCTGATTTAATTTTGGTATTTGGTTTCTGTCTAGGACATTGTCCATTTCCTCCAGATTCTCCAGTTGTGTTGAGTATAGGCTTTTGTAGTAGGATCTGATGATTTTTTGAATTTCCTTAGTTTCTGTTGTTATATCCCCCTTTTCATTTCTAATTTTGTTAATTTGATTACTGTCTCTGTGCCCTTTGGTAAGTCTGGCTAGGGGTTTATTTATCTTGTTGATTTTCTCAAAGAACCAGCTCTTGGTTTTGTGGATTCTTTGTATAGTTCTCTTTATTTCAACTTGATTGATTTCAGCCATGAGTTTGATGATTTCCTGCCTTCTACTCCTCCTGGGTGAAATAGCTTCTTTTTGTTCTAGGGATTTCAGGTGCCCCAGTAAGTTCCTAGTGTATGCCTTCTCCTGTTTCTTTTTGGAGACACTCATGGCTATGAGTTTTCCTCTTAGCACTGCTTTCATTGTGTCCCATAGATTTGGGTATGTTGTACCTTCATTTTCATTAAATTCTAAAAAGTCTTTGATTTCTTTCTTTATTTCTTCCTTGACTAAGTTATCATTGAGTAGAATATTGTTCAGCCTCCATGTGTATGATGATTTTCTGTTATTTTTGTTGCCATTGAAGAACACTCTTACTCCATGGTGATCCGATAAGAGGCATGGGATTAGTTCGATCTTTTTATATTTGTTGAGGTCTGTCTTGTGACCAATTATATTGTCGATTTTGGAGAAGGTACCATGAGGCGCTGCGAAAAAGGTATAGTCTTTTGCTTTAGGATGAAATGTTCTATATATATCTGTTAAATCCAATTGGTCCAAATTTTCAATGAGTTTACCTCTGTCTCTGTTTAGCTTCTGTTTTCCTGATCGGTTCATTGAGGATAGTGGGGTGTTGAGGTCCCCCACAATTATTGTGAAAGGTGCAATGTGTGCTTTGAGCTTTGTGCCAATTCATCTTCAACAAAGGAGCTTAAAACATCCAGTGGAAAAAAGATAGCCTTTTCAACAAATGGTACTGGTTCAACTGGAGGTCAACATGCAGAAGAATGAGAATTGATCCACTCTTATCTCCTTGCACTAATCTCAACTCCAAGTGGATCAAGGACCTCCACATAAAACCAGACACACTAAAACTAATAGAAAAGAAACTGGGGAAGACCCTTGAGGACATTGGCTCAGGGGGAAAATTCCTGAACAGAACACCAATTCCTTATGCTCTAAGATCAAGAATAGACAAATGGGACCTCATAAAGTTCCAAAGTTTCTGTAAGGCAAAAGACACTGTCAAAAGGACAAATCGGCAACCAACAAATTGGGAAAAGATCTTCACCAACCCCACATCTGACAGAGGGCTAATATCCAATGTATACAAAGAACTCAAGAAGTTAGACCCCAGAAAACCAAATAACCCTATCCAAAAATGGGGTACAGAGCTAAACAAAGACTTTTCACCTGAAGAAATTCGGATGGCTGAGAAACACCTTAAAAACTGTTCAACATCATTAGTCATTAGAGAAATGCAAATCAAAACAACCCTGAGATTTCACCTCACACCTGTCAGAATGGCTAGTATTAAAAACTCAGAAGACACCAGGTGTTGGCAAGAATGTGGAGAAAGAGGAACACTCTTCCACTGCTGGTGGGACTGCAAGCTGGTACAACCTCTCTGGAAATCAGTCTGGCGGTTCCTCAGAAAACTGGACATGATACTTCCAGAGGATCCAGCCATACCATTCCTGGGAATATACCCAGAAGACTCCCCAGCATGCAATAAGGATACATGCTCCACTATGTTCATAGCAGCCTTATTTATAATAGCCAGAAGCTGGAAAGAACCCAGATGACCCTCAACGGAGGAATGGATACAAAAAATGTGGTATATATATATATATATATATATATATGTACATGTATATGTATATGTATATATATATGTACATGTACATGTATATGTATATATATATATATATAAAATGGAATACTATTCAGCCATTAGAAACAATGAATTCATTAAATTCTTAGAGAAATGGATGGAGCTGGAGAACATCATACTAAGTGAGGTAACCCAGTCTAAAAAGAATACCCATGGTATGCAGTCACTGATAAGTAAATATTAGCCTAGAATCTTGGGACACCAAAGACACAATTCACATACCAAATGATGTATGACAAGAAGAAAGGAATGGACACTGGTGCTGGAAAGGATCAAAGCATCAGTGTAGGGGAATACCAGAACAGGGAAGTGGGAAGGGGTGGATGAGGGAGCAGGGAGAGGGAAAAAGGCATGTGGGACCTTAGTGGGGGTGGGGAACCAAAAAGAGGGAAATGAAATGTAACTATAGAATATATTCAATAAAAAAAAGAATTTTCTTCTACGTAAACGGCATTATACAGCTTTCGTTCAAAATGCATATGAAAATCCTATATCCTAATGAAATACAGTGTTTACGAGTAAAGGCAATCACATACTAGTAAGAACTTTGTATGTGCAGTTTGAGGTTATAATATAAAGTGCGAAATGTTCCGGTTTTGTACTAAATTAGTTGTTTAAACACATAGTGTTTTAAAACTTACTGAACGTGTTAATTGTAGAAGAACAAACTTCTGGTCTTTAGACCTGAATGTCACATGAATGTAACACTACACACATTGTAGTGTGTTTGGTGTTGCATCTAGGTTTAAACACGTTTCTACTATGTAATCTGCATTGTACAGACTTGTCTGATAAATGCATATGAAAATCAAATGTAAGATTGAAATAGAGTGTTCCCGAGTAACGAAAGGCACATACTTTTAAGAACTTTGTATGTGCAGTTAGTAGTCATAATATATTGTGCGAAATGTTCTTGTTTTCTGCTAAATTAGATGTTTAAACATATAGTGCTTTAAAACTTACTGAAGGTGTTAATTGTAGAACAATCTTCTGGTCATTAGACCTGAATGTAACATGAATACATTCACATTGCAGTATGTTTGGTGTTGCGTCTAGGTTTAAACACGTTTCTACTATGTAATCGGCATTGTGCAGCTTTCTCTGAAAAATGTATATGAAAATGAAATGTAAGATTGAAATAGTATCCCTGAGTAAAGACTATCACATAATAGTAAGAACTTTCTATGTGCAGTTTGTAGTTATCATACATTGTGCCAATTGTCTTGTTTGCTGCTAAATTTGTTGTTTAAATGCACAGTGTTTTAAAACTTACTGAACGTGTTAATATTAATAGAACAATCTCGTATTTAGACCTGAACATAATATTAATGCATTCGATTTGCATTGTATTTGGCGGTATGTCTAGGTTTAAAGAGTTTTTTTTCTACGTAAATGGTATTGTACAGCTTTCTTTCACAAAGGCATATGAAAATCATATATCCTAATGAAATACAGTGTTCCTGAGTAAAGACAACCACATACTAGAAAGAACTTTGTGCCATTAGAATTTTTCATCCATTGTGCGCAATGTTTTTGTTTTGTGCTAAATTAGTTGTTTAAACGCAGTGTTTTAAAACTTACTGAACGTGCTAATTGTGAAAGAACAAACTGCTCGGCATTAGACCTGAATGTAACATGATTACATTCACATTGCAGTGTGTTTGGTGTTGTGTCTAGGTTTAAACACTTTTCTACTATGTAATCGGCATTGTAAAGCTTTCTCTGATAAATGCATATGAAAATCAGATGTAAGATTGAAATAGAGTGTTCCCAGGCAAAGAAAATCACATACTGTTAAGAACTTTTTATTTGCAGGTAGTAGATATCATATATTATGCGTAATGTTCTCGTTTTCTGCTACATTTGTTTAAACGCATAGTGTTTTAAAACTTACTGAACATATTAATTTTAATAGAACAAACTTCTCGTATTTAGACCTGAACATAACATTAATGCATTCGATTCGCACTGTATTTGGTGGTGCGTCTAGGTTTAAAGAATTTGCTTCTATATAAACGGCATTATACAGCTTTCTTTCATAAATGCATATGAAAATCATATATCCTAATGAAATACAGAGTTACTGAGTAAAGACAATCACATTCTAGTAAGAACTTTGTATGTGCAGTTAGAATTTTTCACCCATTGTGCAGAAAGTTTTCGTTTTGTGCTACATTAGTTGTTTAAACACAGTGTTTTAAAACTCACTGAAAGTGTTAATTGTAGAAGAACAAACTTCTGGTCATTAGACCTGAATGTAACATGAATACATAGACATTGCAGTGTGTTTGGTGTTGTGTCTAGGTTTAAATTCTTTTGTACTATGTAATCTGCATTGTACAGCTTTTTCGGATAAATGCATATGAAACTCAGCTGGAAGATTAAAATAGAGTGTTCCTGAGTAAAGAAAATCACATACTTGAAAGAACTTAGTATGTGCAGTTAGTAGTTAACATACATTGTGTGAAATGTTCCCGTTTTCTGGTCAATTAGTTGTTTAAACGCATGGAGATTTAAAACTGACTGAACCTGTTAATTTTAAAAGAACAACCTTCTTGTGTTTAGACCTGAATGTCACATGAATGCATTCACTTTGTCGATTGTTTGGTGTTGTGTCTAGGCTTAAACATGTTTTCTCCTCGTAAATGGCATTGTACAGCTTTCTCTCATAAATGCATTTGAAAATCCTGTATACTATTGACATACAGTGTTCCCAAGTAAAGGCAATCACATACTAATAAGAATTCTGTATGTGCAATATTAAGTGATCATACTTTGTCTTATTCAGGGTTACTCTTCCTGAACAAACATCATGACCAAGAAGTAAGTTGTGGAGAAAATGCTTTATTCAGTTTATACTTCCACACAGCTGTTCATCACAAAGGAAGGAAGCACTGGAACTCAAGCAGGTCAGGAAGCAGGAGCTGAAGCAGAGGCCAAGGAGGAATATTCCTTACTGGCTTGCTTCCCCTGGTTTGCTCAGCCTGCTCTCTTACAGAACCCAATACCAGCAAGACGTGGTACCACTCACAATGGGCCTCCCCAACTTCATCCCTAATTGAGAAAATGCCCCACAGCTAGATCTCATGCAGGCACTTCCCCACCTTAAGCTCCTTTTCCTAAGAAAATCCAGCCTGAATCAAGTTGACACACAAAACCAGCCAGTAAATACATTTGTTCAAAATGTTCTTGTTTTCTGCTAAGTTACACTTTTGAACACATAGTGTTTTAAAACTTACTGAACGTGCTAATTATAAAAGAAGAAACTTCTCGTCATTAAACCTGAATGTAACATGACTGCATTCACTTTGTAGTTTTTTTGGTTTTGTGTCTAGGTTTAAACACGTTTTCTCCTCGTAAACGGCATTGTACAGCTTTCTCTCTTATATGCATATGAAAATCGTATATACTAATTAAGTACAGTGTTCCCGATTAAGACTATCACATACTAGTAAGAAGTTTGTATGTGCAGTTAGAGCATATCATACTTAAATTGTTGTTTAAACACATAGAGTTTTAAAACTTACTGAAGTGTTAATTGTAAAAGAACAAACTTCTCGTTTTTAGACCTGAATGTAACATTAATGCATTCGATTTGTATTTGGTGGTGCGTCTATGTTTAAAGAGGTTTCTTCTACATAAACGGCATTGTACAACTTTCTTTCATAAATGTATATGAAAATCATATATCCTAATGAAATACAGTGTTCCCGAGTAAAGACAATCACATACTAGTAAGAACAATGTATGTACAATTTGTAGTTATAATATATTGTGCAAAATGTTCTCGTTTTGTGTTAAATTGGTTGTTTAAATGCATAGTGTTTTAAAACTTACTGAACATGTTAATTGTAGAAGAACAAACTTCTGGTCATTAGAGCTGAATGTAACATGAATACATTCACATTGCAGTGTGTTTGGTGTTGCGTCTTGGTTTAAACACAGATCTACTATGTAATTTGCATTGTGCAGCTTTCTCTGAAACATGTATATGAGAATCAAATGTAAGATTGAAATAGAGTGCTCCCGAGTAAAAACAATCACATACTAGGAAGAACTCTGTATGTGCAATTTGTAGTTATCAGAAATTGTGCAAAATGTCTCGTTTTCTGCTCTATTGTGTAAAAGCATAGAGTTTTAAAACTTACGGAATGTGTTAATTGTAAAAGAAAAAACTTCTCGTTCTTAGACCTGGATGTAACATTAATGCATTTGATTTGTAGTGTGTTGGGTAGTGCATCTAGGTTTAAAGAGGTTTCTTCTACGTAAACGGCATTGTACAACTTTCAGAAATGTATATGAAAATCATATATTCTAATGAAATAGTGTTCCCGAGTAAAGACAATCACATACTAGTAAGAACTTTGTATGTGCAGTTAGTAGTTATAAAATATTGTGCGAAATGTTCTCGTTTTGTGCTAAATTAGTTGTTTAAACACATAGTGTTTTAATAGTTACTGAACGTGTTAATTGTAGAAGAACAAACTTCTGGTCATTAGACCTGAATGTTACATGAATACATTCACATTGCAGTGTGTTTGGTGTTGCGTCTTGGTTTAAACACAGATCTACTATGTAAACTGCATTGTGCAGCTTTCTCTGAGAAATGTATATGAAAATCAAACGTAAGATTGAAATAGAGTGCTCCTGAGTAAAGACTATCACATACTAGTAAGAACTTTGTATGTGCAGTTAGTATTTATCATACATTGAACAAAATGTTCTCGTTTTCTGCTTAAATTGTTGTTTAAATGCATAGTGTTTTAAAACTTGCTGAACGTGTTACTTGTAAAAGAACAAACTTCTCTTTTTTAGACCTGAATCTAACATTAATACATTCGATTTGTAGTGTATTTGGTGGTGCGTCTAAGTTTAAAGAGGTTTTTTTTCTATGTAAATGGCATTGTACAACTTTCTTTCATAAATGTATATGAAAATCATATATCCTAATGTAATACAGTGTTCCCAAGTAAAGACAATCACATACTAGTAAGAACTTTAAATGTGCCGTTAGAATTTTTCATCCATTGTGCGAAATGTTTTTTTTTTGCGCTCAATTAGTTGTTTAAACGCAGTGTTTTAAAACTTACTGAACGTGTTAATTGTAAAAGAACAAACTGCTCTTCCTTAGACCTGAATGCAACATGATTACATTCACATTACAGTGTGTTTGGTGTTGAGTCTAGGTTTAAACACTTTTCAACTATGTAATCTGCCTTGTACAGCTTTTTCTGATAAATGCATATGAAAATCAGATGTAAGATCGAAATACAGTGTTCCCGAGTAAGACTATCACATACTAGTAAGAACTTTGTATGTGCAGTTAGAGCATATCACACATTGTGGGAAATGTTCTCTTTTTGCTAATTTAATCTTTTAAATGCATAGTGTTTTAAATCTTACTGAGCCTGTTAATTGTAAAAGAACGAACCTCTTGTCATTCAATCTGAATGTAACAAGAATGCATTCACTTTGTATTTTGGTTTTGTCTCTAGGATTAAACACGTTTACTCCATGTAAAGTGCCTTGTACAGCTTTGTCTCATAAATACATATGAAAATCTGCAAAATATTCATTTCAACGCAGTGATTTATAACTTACTGAACATTTTAATTGTAAAAGCACAAACTTCTCGTCAATACAACTGAATGTAACAAGAATGCATTCACTTTCTAATGTGTTTGGTGTTAGGTTTAAACACGTTTCCTACACATAAACTGCATTGTAAAGCTTTCTCTCATAAATGCACATGAAAACCTATATACTATTGCAATACAGTGTTCCCAAATAAAGACAATCACATGCTAGCAAGAACTTTGTATGTGCAGTTAGAATTTTTCATCCATTGTTCAAAATGTTTTTGTTTTGTGCTAAATTGTTTAAACACATAGTTTTAAAATTCCTGAACCTGTTAGCTGTAGAACACACTGCTCGTCATTAGACCTGAATGTAACATGTTTACATTCAAATTGCAGTATGTTTTTCTTGTTGTGTCTAGGTTTAAACACTTTTCTACTATGTAGTCTGTATTGCACAGCTTTCTCTGATAAATGCCTATGAAAATTAGATGTAAGATTGAAATAGATTGTTCCCGAGTAAAGAATATCACATACTAGTAAGAACCTTGTATGTGCAGTTAGTAGATGTCATACATTCTGTGAAATGTTCTCGATTTCTGCTAAATTTGCTGTTTAAATGCAAGGACTTTTAAAACTTCTTGAACTTGTTAATTGTAAAATAACAAACTTCTCATTTTTATACCTGAATGTAAGACTAATGCATTCGTTTTGTAGTGTGTTTTGTGGTGCGTCTAGGTTTAAAGAGGTTTCTTCTACTTAAACGATATTGTACACCTTTCTTTCTTAAATGCATATGAAAATCATATATCCTAGTGAAATACAGTGTTCTCGAGTAAAGACAATCACATACTAATAAGAACTTTGTATGTGCACTTAGTAGTTATCATACATTATGCGAAATGTTGTTTTCTGCTAAATTTGTTGTTTAAACGCATAGTGTTTTAAAACTTACTGAACATGTTAATATTAATAGAACAAACTTCTCGTATTTAGACCTGAACATAACAATACATTTGGTTTGCATTGTATTTGGCGGTGCATCTAGGTTTAAAGAATTTTCTTCTATGTAAATGGCATTGTACAGCTTTCTTTCATAAATGCATATGAAAATCATATATCCTAATGAAATACAGTGTTCCCGAGTAAAGACAACCACATCCTAGTAAGAACTTTGTATGTGCAGTTAGAATTTTTCACTCATTGTGCGGAATGTTTTCGTTTTGTGCTACATTAGTTGTTTAAACTCATAGTGTTTTAAAACTTACTGAACGTGTTAATTGTAGAAGAACAAACTTCTGGTCATTAGACCTGAATGTAACATGAATACATACACATTGCATTGTGTTTGGTGTTGCATCTAGGTTTAAACACGTTTCTACTATGTAATCTGCATTGTGCAGCTTCCTCTGAAACATGTATATGAAAATCAAATGGAAGATTGAAATAAAGTGTTCTCGAGTAAAGACTATCACATACTCGTAAGAGCTTTGTATGTGTAGTTAGTAGTTATCATACATTTTGCCAAATGTCTCATTTTCTGCTAAAGTAATTGTTTAAACACATAGTGTTTTAAAACTTACGGAACATGTTCCTTGTAAAAGAACTAACTTCTCATTTTTAAACCTGAATCTAACATTGATGCATTCGATTTGTAGTGTATTTGGTGGTGCGTCTATGTTTAAAGAGTTTTTTTCTATGTAAATGGCATTGTACAGCTTTCTTTCATAAATGCATATGAAAATCATATATCCTAGTGTAATACAGAGTTCCTGAGTAAAGACAATCACATACTAGTAAGAACTTTGTATGTACAGTTAGTAGTTATAATATATTCTGTGAAATTTTCTACATAGTGTAACATTTAGGTCTTGAGTTCCAATGCTTACTTCCTTTAGTGATGAACAGCTGTGTGGAAGTGTAAGCTGAATAAAGTGTTTTCTCCACAACTTGCTTCTTTGTCATGATGTTTGTGTAGGAAGAGTAACCCTGAATAAGACAAAGTATGATCACTTAATGTTTCACATAGAGAGTTCTTATTAGCATGTGATTGCCTTTACTTGGGAACACTGTATTTCAATAGTATACAGAATTTTCATATGCATTTATGAGAGAAAGCTGTACAGTGCTGTTTACGAGTAGAAAACGTATGTAAGCCTAGACACAACACCAAACAATTGACAAAGTTAATGCATTGATGTGACATTCAGGTCTAAACACGAGAAGTTTGTTCCTTTACAATTAACAGGTTCAGTAAGTTTTAAAACTCCATGCGTTTAAACAACTAATTGACCAGAAAACGAGAACATTTCGCAGTGTATGATAACTACTAACCGCACATACAAAGTTCTTTCTAGTATGTGATTTTCTTTACTCAGGAACACTCTATTTTAATCTTACATCTGATTTTCATATGCATTTATCCGAAAAAGCTGACAATGCTGATTATATAGTAGAAACGTGTTTAGACCTAGACGCAACACCAAACACACTGCAATGTGAATGTATTCATGTTACATTCAGGTCTAATGACCAGAAGTTTGTTCTTCTACAGTTAACACATTCAGTATGTTTTAAAACACTATGTGTTTAAACAACTAATTTAGTAGAAAACGAGAACATTTCACACAATGTATGATTTTCATATGCATTTATGAAAGAGAGCTGTACAATGCCGTTTAAGTAGAAGAAAACTCTTTAAACCTAGACATACCAGCAAACGCACTACAAAACGAATGCATCAATCTTACATTCAGGTCTAAAAACAAGAAGTTTGTTCTTTTACAATTAAAACATTCAGTAAGTTTTAAAGCACTATGTGTTAAACATCAAATTTAGCAGAAAACGAGAACATTTCACACAATGTATGATAACTACTAACTGCAAATACAAAGTTCTTACTAGTATGTGATTTTCTTTACTCGGGAACACACTATTTCAATCTTACATTTGATTTTCACATGCATTTATCAGAGAAAGCTCTACAATGCAGATTACATAGTAGAAACATGTTTAAACCTAGATGCAAAATCATACACTTCTCAATGTGAATGTATTCATGTTACATTCAGGTCTAATGATCAGAAGTTTGTTCTTTTATAATTAACACGTTCAGTAAGTTTTAAATCACTATGTGTTTAAACAACAAATTTAGCAGAAAACGAGCATTTCGAACAATGTATGATAACTACTAAATGCACATACAAAGTTCTTACTAGTAGGTGCTTTTTGTTACTCGGGAACACTCTATTTCAATTTTACAGTTGATTTTCATATCCATTTATCAGTGAAAGCTGTACAATGCAGAATACATAGTAGAAAGTGTATAAAACTAGACGCAACACTAAACACACTACAATGTGAATGTATTCATGTGACATTCAGGTCTATTGACACGCAGTGTGTTCTTTTACAATTAACACGTTCAGTATGTTTTAAAACACTATGCGTTTAACCAAGTAATTTAGCAGAACACGAGAACTTTTCCCACAATGGATGATAACTTCTAACTGCACATACAAAGTTCTTGCTAGTATGTGATTATCTTTACTTGGGAACACTGTATTACAATAGTATATAGGTTTCCATGTGCATTTGTGAGAGAAAGCTGTACAATGCAGTTTATGTGGAGGAAACATGTTTAAACCTAGACAAAAAACCAAACACACTAGAAAGTGAATGCATTCTTGTTACATTCAGTTGTGTTGACGAGAAGTTTGTGCTTTTACAATTAACACATTCAGTAAGTCTTAAAAAACTATGCATTGAAAGAAGTAATTTAGCACAAAATGAAAACATTTCACATAATGAATCAAAAAATTCTAACTTCACATACAAAATTCTTACTAGTATGTGATTGTCTTTACTCGGGAACACTGTATTTCATTAGGATATATGATTTTCATATGCATTTATGAAAGAAAGTTGTACAATGCCTTTTAAGTAGAAGAAACCTCTTTAAACCTAGACGAGCCACCAAATATAATACAAATCGAATGCATTTATGTTACATTCAGGTCTAAAAACGAGAAGTTTCTTCTTTTACAATTAGCTTGGTTCTGATCTCATCACCCACTCTCTCATCCCCAACACACCAGCCCATTGCCCTTTGGTCTGCACACCATGCATGAAGTCAGGATGAACAAAAGACTGCCATCTCTTCTGCCTCCATTGTAATGGAAATTTGAACCAGCAACATGGCTGCTCTGATCACAACCAGGATTTTCAAGGTCTAAGTGATCCTGCAGAAATACAGACACACCATGACACACACCTTTAATCCCCCACAAGCTCATCAAATGGACAGATTAGGTCTCACTGGGTGTGTCAGAGATAGGATACACCCACCTCACTGGAGGAAACATATATAAGCACAGCACAAGAATAGAGAGTTCTGTTCAGTCAGCAGAATTCACTGGAGTTAGCAGTGCATTTATTGCCAGTGTGCTTTTCAGTTGAGTAGAGCTGTTTGTTTGTTTGTTTGTTTGTTTGTTTGTTTTCCTTTTGTGAGAGTTTCTCTAGAGACAGTTCAGGATTGGGAATCTGAAGGAGTCAGAATTGACAGAGTTAATCAGAGGCCAAGCAGAGCAATTGCCTGAGGATTTTGGAGAGGCTCCATTGAATCAGTCATCTGGAAAGAGATGTTGGAGTTGAACCAGCAAACCAGAGTTCTAGAAGAAAAATTCACTGGGGTTGTCTCCGGAGGAAGAATCATCTCCTCAAGTCCTGCAGTGTGAGCAGAGACCTTTTTGGATCCCTGGAGCCACTGGAGAATCAAGCCCAGAGCACGAACAAAGCAGGGGTCTCTAAGAAGTTGGTAGTAAACTAACAAAATAGGCAAGTTGAATTGTGTAGGCAGATTTTCACTGCATTCCAAATGGAAACTCCAATTCTGATCACTCACACAGAAGGGGAATGGTTGAAGACCAACCAAAGATTTTGAGAAAGTCGTTCCTCTAATGGTCTCCACTGTGATGGAGGCTGTAGACACCCTATGGTCTTCCATGGCAATCTTTACACATTTCCCTTCAGAAGAACTTGAAAAAAGAAGTGTACAGCTAGAAACTATCTCAAAAATGGACGAAAGCTAGCTGTCCAACAGCAAGAAATAGACCAACTAAGAGACAAAGTATCCATGATATCACAAAGGCTTGAGAGACAAGGGGCAGAGGAAGTAAGAGAGCAGGAAGTGCTTAATTGTGGACCTGTGGTGCCTGATAAAATTGAGGCTCTAGAGAGACAGGCCATTGAATGCAGTACACAGACTCTTAAGTAAACTGAGGCAAACCTATCTTTCCCAGGTGCCCCCAAACAAAGGCCTGAAAATGGTTTTCAGCAGCAAAGAGAGACTTTGCATCCAAATACTAGGAAGCCTTACTGTAAAACCATGTGGGTGTTCCAGTTCTCCTCTCGTCGAGCCAAAGGATGCCCAAATCTGCCCACCTCTGGTGCCTCAACTGGGAACCTCAGCTCCTGATGCACATTTGGAAGGATCCTCTGATTATCACTATTCCTCATTTACCAAGCTTCAAAGACTTGAAGCTATCCTGAAGCAACCTTATAGGCTAGACTTGAGAATTGAACCAGCGACAGAGGATTTTAAGCTTATTGTTATAGATAGCAGTAATGTTGCAATTACCCACGGTCTGAAAAAGTTCTTTAGTTTCTGGGGAATAGCATTTTCAGTCCAATATTTTTGGAAGCTCGGCAACCATCAGTGTGTTTGTCCCACAGTGGAGAACAAGAAGGCATCCCAATAACAGAGAACATCTCTTCTTAAGACAGCTGGAGGATCTTGGGCTATTAGCTTTCACTCCTTCCCGGGACATCTTAGGGCAAAAGATTACTTCTCATGACGACAGGTTCCTGTTCCACTTAGCAGAGAAGACTGGTGGTATCACTGTAACAAATGATATTTGAGGGTGTTTTTGACTCAGTTGGTGTCCTGGAGACAAAATGTTACCAAAAGACTGCTTCAGTACACTTTCGTCGGGGACATATTTATGGTTGCTGATGATCCCCTGGGACCTCCACTAGAAGAATTTCTTCAAAAGGAAGAATGTCTTGGCGCCATGCAGCCAAGGCCCCAGGCCCAGCCAAGTGTGGGTGCCTTGGCTGCCAGAGCCACACCAACCAGGGCTGCAACCCAAGCCGAGAGGAGGCTCCATCCCGCATCCGGAGAACCTCTTTGGGCCCTTGGCTTCCTCAGCAGCCCCACTCCACACCCTGGGACATCCTTCCATGAATGCTGCAGGAATTTCCTGCGCTGGCCCAGAGAACTTGTGCAGAGAAAGTCGAGCTGAGGCAGGTGTTGCTCAACATCTTCCTTGACTGTGAGCAAAAATGGAAGATCGACCAGATTCTGGCAGCTAATCCCTCTGTGAAAGACCTGAATGCCCTCTCTTTCATGGTGTTGGACTGTTGACTGGCCTGAGAGTCTAGTGTTGAAGGGGGTCCTAGGTGGAGCTGGATGAAGATGAAGGGGGAGCTGCCAACTCTGGAAAGTGCCATAATGGGAAGAAGCCCACAGAGTACATTCCTGTGTTAGAAGACAATAGTAAAGGGGATGTCTGCTCTGAACAACATGAGGTGCTCAATCAAGGGATGGGGGAACCAAGGACAGCAAGAAATAGACTGAGGAATGCTGAATCACTCAAGTGGAAACTTAAGTATTCTGTGGAAATTAAGGAGGGTGGGGTTTTGCCTGTGCAAACGGGTGAAGGAGTGTTTAGCTAAAGCAGAAACAGGAGAGAGGATGTTCTGCTAAAGCGAGCAAGCAAAGGGACATGTGGTTGGTATGAAGAATTCGTTCAGAAGACAGGCATGTGTTGGTCCAGCTTACATTACCTAGTTGAGGTGCACTTTGGACGCCAGAGAGACAGGTGCACCAAAACTTGCCCTTGAAAGTTGGCTTGCAGCTTCTGTGGACTTTTGATGATCTGCCCAGTGATGGCATCTGGGACATGTTCTGAGGCAAGACCCGTGGATGACACGTGATGTTTAAAAGGAAATAAAAAGAACTTGAGGAACAGTAACAGAGGCTGAACTAGGCTTGCAGATCCTGTTAGCTGTGCAATGCTTGTGTATCTTGAGACTTCTTGCATCATCTTCCTTTCTCTAAGAGAGGCACAGGGAAGAACTTCTGGTCTTCCACCTGCTCCCACCTGCTGGGGCATGCCTAGACTGAGACCTGGCTCTCTCTGCTAGCTAATGCCACCACTGCTGATTCCTGCTTGCTATCCCAGCATTCAG
This sequence comes from Apodemus agrarius, assembly GCA_964023405.1. Classification (NCBI taxonomy): domain Eukaryota; kingdom Metazoa; phylum Chordata; class Mammalia; order Rodentia; family Muridae; genus Apodemus; species Apodemus agrarius. The sequence goes on along the minus strand of OZ030018.1, from coordinate 88,442,928 downwards.
AATTGGACAGCTGCTGCATCTGGGAAGTGTGTGCTAGTGAGTTGAGCTGCTGTGCTTAACTGTGAGCTGAACTGAAAATTTCCAGAGAACACAGGCAAGGCTTGATGCAGAGACCTCTCATTGTGCTTAGAGACAGGAGACTTACATGGCTGCCCTCTGAGAGGTCCAACCAGTAGCTTAAAGGATCACATGGAGATACTTTCACCCAACTACAGGACAGAAGCTGGGGACCCCTTTGGTTGTAATTGGGAAAAGCTGATAGAACCTGAGGAAGATAGTAACCCCACAGGAAGGCCAGCATTCTCAACTAAACTGGATCTTCAGGATCACTCAGACACTGAGCCACCAACCAGATGGAATATACCTCCTGATATGAGGCCCAGAAGATATACATGCCATAGCAAAGCCTGGTCTGTATGGAGGAGCTGCTATTTGGTCAGGGACAGTCAGAGGATGGGTGGGGACTTGGGATAATGGATATACTTTAAAATAAAGTTTAAAGCATAAAAAATGTACCTTTCTTTTTTATATTTTTTCTTTATTTTCTATATTATTTGTTTACATTCCAAAGGCTTTCCCCTTTCCCAGTTCTCCCCTCACCATATGCCCCATAAGTCCTCTTCCCTCCACCCATTCCGAATCACCCCCTCCATTTCTCTGTTCAGATACTCTCCTACAAATCTGGATTCAGTCTTTTCAGGACCAGGGTCCATTCCTTCCATCTTCTTGGGAATCTTTTGATTTGCTAATTGTGCCTTGAGTATTCAGAGCTTTTGGGCTCATTAATATCCACTTATCAGTGATAGCATTGCATGTGTATTCTTTTGTGATTGGGTTAACTCACTTAGAATGATATTTTCCAGATCCAACTATTTGCCTACATCTCCTGAATTCATTGTTTTTAATTGCTGAGTAGTATTCCATTGTATAAATATACCACATTTTCTGTATCCATTCCTCCTTTGAGGGATATCTGGGCTCCTTCCAACTTCTGGCTATTATAAATAAGGCTGCTATGAACATAGTGGAGCATGTGTCTTTCTTATATGCAGGGGATTCCGCTGGGTATATGCCCAGGAGTGGTATGACAAGGTCTTCTGGAAGTGACATGCCCAATTTTCTAAGGAACCACCAGGCTGATTTCCAGATATTTTGTACCATCTTCCAACCTCACCAACAGTGTAGGAGTGTCCCTTTTTCTCCACATCCTTGCCAGCACCTGTTGTCCCTTGAGATTTTAAACGTAGCCATTCTGACTGGTATGAGGTGGAATATCAGGGTTATTTTGATTTGCATTTCCTTGATGACTAATGATGTTGAACATCTCTTAAGATGCTTCTCAGCCATCCGTATTTCTTCTGGTGAAAATTCTTTAACTCTGTACCACATTTTTTGTTGCCTGTCACTGTACCAATACCATGCATGCCAATACTCTTCAAAATATTCCACAAAAATAGAAACAGAAGGAACGCTGCCCAACTCGTTCTACGAAGCCACAATAACACTAATACCAAAAGTATACAAAGATTCTACAAAGAAAGAGAGCTACAGGCCATTTTCCCTTATGAATATTGATGCAAAAATACTAAGTAAAATTCTTGCCAACCGAATCCAAGCGCACATCAATATGATCATTCACCATGATCAAGTAAGCTTCATCCCAGGGATGCAGGGATGTTTCAATATATGAAAATCCATCAATGTAATCCACTACATAACAAACTAAAAGAAAAAAAAACACATGATCATCTCATTAGATGGTGAAAAAGCATTTGACATAATTCAGCATACTTTCATGGTAAAAGTCCTGGAAAGAACAGGAATTCAAGGCCCATACCTAAATATAGTAAAAGCAATATATAGCAGACCAGTAGCCAACATAAAAATAAATGGAGAGAAACTTGAAGCAATCCCACTAAAATCAGGGAATAGACAAGGCTGCCCTCTCTCTCCATATCTTTTCAATATAGAACTTCAAGTTCTAGCAAGAGCATTTAGACAACATAAGGAAGCCAAAGTGATACAAATTGGAAATGTAGAAGTCAAACTATCACTTTTTTGCAGATGATATGGTAGTATAGGTAAGTGACCCAAAAAAACCCCACCATAGAACTCCTACAGCTGATAAACAACTTCAGCAAAATGGCTGGTTATAAAATCAACTCAAGCAAATCAGTAGCCTCTTTGTACTCAAAGGACAAGCAGGCTGAGAAAGAAATTCGGGAAATAACATCCTTCACAATAGCCACAAACAATATAAAGTATCTTGGTGTGACTTTAACCCAACAAGTGAAAGAAATGTATAACAGGAACTTCAAGTTCTTTAAGAAAGAAATCGAAGAAGACCTCAGGAGATGGAAAAATATTCCATGCTCATGGATTGGCAGGATCAATATAGTAAAAATGACCATCTTGCCAAAAGCAATCTACAGATTCAATGCAATCCCCAACAAAATCACAAATCAATTCTTCACAGATCTAGAAAGAGCAATTCTTAAATTCATCTGGAGTAACAAAAAACCCAGGATAGCTAAAACTATTCTCAACAATAAAAGGACTTCTGGAGGAATCGATATCCCTGACATCAAACAGTACTACAGAGCAAGTGTGCTAAAATGAACCTTTCTAAAGTTGTCAACTACCCCATTTTTCTTTCTTTTCCTCTCCTTCTTATGTGTGGTGTGCTGTATGTCATGCTACTAAGGAAGTTAAGGTGTGTTAAAGCAACCTCTGAAAATAAGATTCTTAGTTTTGATCCTAGCCTTTAATACGGAGCCATCCCTGCAGCAGGAAGATGGTAGAGAAACCCTCATCAAATGTCAGGGGATATAAAGGCATTTTTCCTTCGGGGCAGTGGTTGGTGTATGTACAGAACACTTCTGTTGAAATCAGACTTAGAGTAATACCAGCTAAAATTCCTGTTTCTTTCCTTTGGATACATCTCAGGGGAGGGTTCTAGACATCTGACTGGCCACATGCCTGAGGAGTCTCAATGATAGGCCAATGCCTCAGTCTGCAAGGTCTGATATGGCACCATTACTGACGCCTTCAAATGGTTGAATATGGACTGAAAAAAGAAGAGAATTTTTTTTTCTTAAAGAGGAGGATGCTCCTGGAACATGTGTTATTTTTTAATCACAGATGATGAATACTGCGAGTATAAATGATGGATGAAGTACCTCAGTCCTTGCAGTAAGATTGGAGATGAGGGCAGGTACTGAAGCTGAGGCTAAGAATCCCTGCCAGGAGAGATTTTGGGCTTATGCCACACATGCTTTGTCATGGGGAATGGGAAGTCCTGCCAGGATCTCCATTCATATTGGTCGGGTTGGCAAGGTTCTCTCATCTCATGTCCCCTCCTCCCACCCCCATTCCTCTTTCTGATCTCCTCACCCACTCTCTCACCCCCAACACACCAGTCCATTGCCCTTTGGTCTGCACACCATGTATGAAGTTAGGATGAACAAAAGACTGATATCTCTTCTGCCTCCATTGTAATGGAAATTTGAACCAGCAATATGGCTGCTCTGATCACAACCAGGATTTTCCAGGTCTATGTGATCCTGCAGAAATACAGACACACCATGACACACACCTTTAATCCCCCACAAGCTCATCCGGTGGACAGATTAGGTCTCACAGGGTGTGTCAGAGATAGGATACACCCACCTCACTGAAGGAAACCTATATAAGCACAGCACAAGAATAGAGAGTTCTGTTCAGTCAGCAGAATTCACTGGAGTTAGCAGTGCATTCATTGCCAGTGTGCTTTGCAGTTGAGTAGAGCTGTTTGTTTGTTTGTTTTCTTTTTGTGAGAATTTCTCCAGAGAAAGTTCAGGACTGGGAATAGGAAGGAGTCAGAATTGACAGAATTAGTCTGAGGCAAAGCAGAGCAATTGCCTGAGGATTTTGGAGAGGCTCCATTGAATCAGTCATCTGGAAGAGGTGTTAGACTTGAACCGGCCAACCAGAGTTCTAGAAGAGAAATTCACTGGGGTTGTCTCCAGAGGAAGAATCATCTCCTCAAGTTCTGCAGGGTGAGCAGAGACCTTTTTGGATCCCTGGAGCCACTGGAGAATCAAGCCCAGAGCAATAACAAAGCAGGAGTCTATAAGAAGGTTGTAGTAAACTCACAAAAAAGGCAAGCATGATATTACATATGATAACAGATAAAATTGAAGATGTTTTTGGAAAATATCAAATACAATGAGAGGCATTCAAATAAAATTTTCACATAATGGAAAATGAAGTGGAGACATTTTCTGGCAAAACATAGAAGCTTTTTTTTTCTGGAGAATATTTTCAATTAATCAGTTATCCACTGTAATTCTCAATTTTGTCATACATATGTTAAATGAAAATCTTCAGGTTTATGGGAAAATGTCTTGTCTTCTTTTTCAATTGAATTTGAATAATATTTGTAAGCTTATCATTGTATCTGATGATTTTTTGCAAAAAATATCATTATTTTTTTAAATTATCCTAAGTTTTCCCCAATTTTATCACACAAATGTTAGAGGAAAATCTTCAGTTTTATATGAAATGGCTCCACTTACTTTTTCTATTACATTCTAAATGAATTTGTATGCTTACCATTGTATCTATGAAAATTCCGACAAAAATCTTCAATTTTCAAAATTTTCCTATGAATTTCCCTTACTTCATCAGAAATATATTATATGAAATCTTTAGTATTATCAGAAAATGACTCCAAGTTCTTTTCAATTATCTGACAATCTTTTTGTATGCCTATCATTGTATGAGTTTTTTCCAAAAAAAAATCTTCAATTTGATCAGATATCCTATGTAATCTTCAATTATATCATGCATATTTTAGATGAAAATATTGTTTTATCACGAAATATCTCCACGTCCCTTTTCAATTGAATTCTAAATATATTTGTATGGCTATCAATTAACTTATTATTTTTTTCAAAAAATTCTTCAATTTTATATGTTATGTTATCCTCAATTTTTATCATACATATGTTAGATGAAAATATTCACTAATTTATGAAACTGTCTCCACATCCTTTTCTTTTTTTTTAATTTTTATTTTCTATATTCTATGTTCACATTCCAAAGGCTTTCCCCTTTCCCAGTTCTCCCCCACCATACGTCCCATAGTTCCTCTCCGCCCAACTATTCCCCAATCATTCCCCCTACCCCCACGGTTTCTATACAAAAGTGAATCCAATCTTTACAGGCCCAGGGTGCTCTCCTTTCTTCTTCTTGGGAATCATTTTACTTGCTAATTGTGCCTTGAGTATTTAGGGCTTCTGGGCTCATTACTATCCACTAATCAGTGATTGCATTTCATGTGTATTCTTTTGTGATTGGGTTAACTCACTCAGGATGATATTATCCAGGTCTAACCATTTACCTACAAATTGCATGAATTCATTATTTTTAATTGCTGAGTAGTATTCCATTGAATAATTATACCACATTTTCTGTATCCATTCCTCCTTTGAGGGATATTTGGGCTCCTTCCAATTTCTGGCTATAATAAACAAGGCTGATATAAACATAGTGGAGCATGTGTCTTTATTGTATGCAGGGTAATCCTCTGGGTATATGCCCAGGAGTAGTATGCCAGGGTCCTCTGGAAGTGGCATGCCCAATTTTCTGAGGAACCGCCAAACTGATTTCTAGAGCGGTTTTACCATTTTGCAATCCCACCAACAGTGGAGGAATGTTCCTCTTTCTCCACATCCTCGCCAGCACTTATTGTCTTGGGAAGACCCTGGAGGACATGGGCACAGGGGAAAAGTTCCTGAACAGAACACCAATAACTTAGGCACTAAGATCAAGAATTGACAAATGGGACCTTGTAAAATTACAAAGTTTCTGCAAGGCAAAGGACTCTGTCAGAAGGACAAAACGGCAACCAACAAAGTGGGAAAAGATCTTCACCAACCCCACATCCAACAGAGGGCTAATATCCAATATATACAAAGAACTCAAGAAGTTTTTAATCTTAGTCATTTTGACTGGTCTGAGGTGGAATCTCAGGGTTGTTTTGATTTGCATTTCCCTGATGACTAATGATGTTGAACATCTCTTAAGGTGTTTCGAGGCCATCCGAATTTCTTCTGGTGAAAATTCTTTGTTTAGCTCTGTACCCCATTTTTTGATAGGGTTATTTGGTTCTTTGGGGTCTAACTTCTTGAGTTCTTTGTATATATTGGATATTAGCCCTCTGTCGGATGTGGGGTTGGTGAAGATCATTGCCCACTTTGTTGGTTGCCGTTTTGTCTTTCTGACAGTGTCCTTTGCCTTACAGAAACTTTGTAATTTTATGAGGTCCCATTTGTCAATTCTTGGTCTTAGAGCATAAGCTATTGGTGTTCTGTTCAGGAACTTTCCCCCTGTGCCCATGTCCTTCAGGGTCTTCCCAAGTTTCTTTTCTAATAGTTTCAGTATGTCTGGTTTTATGTGGAGGTCCTTGATCTACTTGGAGTTGATCTTAGTACAAGGAGATAAGAGTGAGTCAATTTGCATTCTTCTGCATGTTGACCTCCAGTTGAACCAGCACAATTTGTTGAAAAGGCTAACTTTATTCCACTGGATGGTTGTGGCTTCTTTATCAAAGATCAAGTGACCAAAATCTGTGGGTTCATTTCTGGGTCTTCAATCCTATTCCATTGATCTACCTGCCTGTTGCTGTACCAATACCATACAGTTTTTTACACAATTGCTCTGTAGTACTGCTTGAGGTCAGGGATATTTAATCCCACAGAAATCCTTTTATTGTTGAGAATAGTTTTAGCTATCCTGGGTTTTTTGTTGCTCCAGATGAATTTGAGAATTGCTCTTTCTAGATCTATGAAGAATTGATTTGGAATTTTGATGGGGATTGCATTGAATCTGTAGATTGCTTTTGGCAAGATGTCCATTTTTACTATACTGATCCTGCCAATCCAGGATCAAGAAATATTTTTCCATCTTCTGAGGTCTTCTTCGATTTCTTTCTTCAAGGACTTGAAGTTCCTATCATACAGATCTTTCACTTGTTTGGGTAGAGTTACGCCAAGGTACTTTTTGTTGTTTGTGGCTATTGTGAAGGGTGTTACTTCCCTAAATTCTTTCTCAGCCTGCTTGTCCTTTGAGTACAAGAAGGCTACTGATTTGGTTGAGTTAATTTTATAACCAGCCACTTTGCTGAAGTTGTTTATCAGCTGTAGAAGTTCTCTGGTGGAGTTTTTTGGACACTTAAGTAGACTATCATATCATCTGCAAATAATGATACTTTGACTTCTTCCTTTCCAATTTGTATTCCTTTGACTTCCTTATGTTGTCTAATTGCTCTCACTAGAACTTCAAGTACTATATTGAAAAGATATGGAGAGAGAGGGCAGCCTTGTCTAGTCCCTGATTTTAGTGGGAATGCTTCAAGTTTCTCTCCATTTATTTTGATGTTGGCTACTGGTTTGCTGTAGATTGCTTTTACTCTGTTTAGGTATGGGCCTTGAATTCCTGCTCTTTCCAAGACTTTTAGCATGAAAGGATGCTGAATTTTGTTGAATGCTTTTTCAGCATCTAATGAGATGACCATGTGGTTTTTTCTTTTAGTTTGTTTATGTAGTGAATTACATTGATGGATTTCTGTATATTAAACCATCCCTGCATCCCTGGAATGAAGCCTACTTGATCATGGTGAATGATCGTTTGGATGTGCTCTTGGATTCGGTTGGCAAGAATTTTATTTAGTATTTTTGCATCAATATTCATAAGAGAAATTGGCCTGTAGTTCTCTTTCTTTGTTGGATCTTTTTGTGGTTTAGGTATAAGTGTAATTGTGGTTTCGAAGAACGAGTTGGGCAGTGTCCCTTCTGTCATTATTTTGTGGAATAGTTTGAAGAGTATTGGTGTTAAGTCTTCTTTGAAGGTCTGGTAGAATTCTGCACTAAAACCATCTGGTCCTGTACTATTTTTGGTTGGGAGGCTTTCTATAACCCCTTCTATTTCTTTAGGTATTATGGGACTGTTTAGCTGATCTACTTGATGCTGATTTAATTTTGGTATTTGGTATCTGTCTAGGAAATTGTCCATTTCCTCCACATTCTCCAGTTGTTTTGAGTATAGGCCTTTGTAGTAGGATCTGATGATCTTTTGAATTTCCTCACTTTCTGTTGTGATATCCCCCTTTTCATTTCTAATTTTGTTAATTTGGATACTGTCTCTGTGCCCTTTGGTTAGTCTAGCTAAGGGTTTATCTATCTTGTTGATTTTCTCGAAGAACCAGCTCTTGTTTTTTTTTGATTCTTTGTATGGTTCTCTTTGTTTCTACTTGATTGATTTCAGCCCTTAGTTTGATGATTTCCTTTCTTCTACTCCTCCTGGGTGAATTAGCTTCTTTTTGTTCCAGGGCGTTCAGGTATGCTGTTAAGTTGCTAGTGTATGCTCTCTCCAGTTTCTTTTTGGAGGCACTCAGAGCTATGAGTTTTCCTCTTAGCACTGCTTTCATTGTGTCCCAAAGATTTGGGTAGGTCGTACCTTCATTTTCATTGAAGTCTAAAAAGTCTTTGATTTCTTTCTTTATTTCTTCCTTGACCAGGTTGTCATTGAGTAGAGTATTGTTCAGTTTCCATGTGTATGTGGGCTATCTGTTGTTCTTCTTGCTATTGAAGACCACTTTTACTCCATAGTGATCCGATAGGAGACATGGGACTCGTTCAGTCTTCTTGTATTTGTTGAGGTCTGTCTTGTGACCAATTATATGATCAATTTTTGAGAAGGTACCGCGCGGTGCTGAGAAAAAGGTATACTCTTTTGCTTTAGGATGGAATGTTATATATATATAACATTTGGATTTAACATATATATATATAATCCAATTGGTCCAAAGCTTCAATTAGTTTCACTGTGTCCCTGTTTAGTTTCTGCTTTCCTGATTGATCCATTGAGGAGAGTGGAGTGTTGAAGTCACCTACAATTATTGTGTTAGGTGCGATGTGTGCTTTAAGCTTTAGTAAAGTTTCTTTTATGAATGAGGGTGCCCTTACATTTGGCGCATAGATGTTCAGTATTGAGAATTCTTCTTGGTGGATTTTCCCTTTGATAAGCAGGAAGTGACCTTCTGAGTCTCTTATGATGACTTTAGGTTGAAAATCAATTTTATCTGATATTAGAATGGCTACTCCGGCTTGTTTCCTAGGACCATTTGCTTGTAAAACTGTCTTCCAGCCTTTTACTCTAAGGTGGTGTTTGTCTTTGACACTGAGATGTGTTTCCTGTATGCAGCAAAATGTAGGGTCCTGTTTCCGTATCCAGTCTGTTAGTCTGTGTCTTTTTATTGGGGAATTGAGTCCATTGATATTAAGAAATATTAAGGCATAGTAATTATTACTTCCTGACATTTTGGGTGTTTTTTTTTTTTTTTTTTTTTGTATTTGAGTGGTTCTCTTCTTTGGGGTTGGATGAGATGGGGTTTCTATCTTGTTTCTTCTGGGGTATAGTTTCCCCCCTTGTGTTGGCATTTTTCCCCTATTATCCTTTGTAGGGCTGGGTTTGTAGATAAGTATCGTGCAAATTTGATTTTGTCGTGGAATACCTTGGTTTCCCCATTTATGGCAATTGAGAGTTTTGCGGGGTATAGTAGTTTTGGCTGAAGTTTGTGTTCTCTTAGGGTCTGCATGAGGTCTGCCCAAAATCTTCTAGCTTTCATGGTCTCAGGTGAGAAGTCTGGTGTAATTCTGATAGGTCTTCCTTTATATGTTACTTGGCCTTTTTCTCTTACTGCCTTTAATATTCTTTCTTTGTTTAGTACATTTGGGGTTTTGATTATTATGTGACAGGAAGTATTTCTGTTCTGGTCCAGTCTATTTGGGGTTCTATAGGCTTCTTGTATATTCATGGGCATCTCTCTCTCTTTAGGTTGGGGAAGTTTTCTTCCATAATTTTGTAGAAGATATTTGCTGGCTCTTTAAGTTGTAGATCTTCATTCTCATCTATCCCTATAATCCTTAGGTTTGGTCTTCTCATTGTGTCCTGGATTTCCTGAATGTTTTGGGTTACCAGCTTTTTGCATTTGGCATTTTCTTTAATTGTTGAATCCATGGTTACTATGGTATCTTCAGCATCTGAGATTCTGTCTTCTATCTCTTGTATTCTATTGTTGATATTTTCATCTATGACTTCTGATTTCTTCCCAAGGTTTTCTATCTCCAACGTTGTCTCCCTTTGCGATTGCTTAGTTGTTTCTACTTCTGTTTTTAGATTCTGTATGGTTTTGCTCAGATCTTTCAATTGCTTGTTTGTGTTTTCCTGTAATTCTTTAAGGGATTTTTGTGTTTCCTCTTTTATGACTTCTAGTTGTTGACCCATGTTCTCTTGTATTTCTTTAAGTGATTTTTGTTTCTCCCCCTTATTGGGATTCATTTTATGCTCTATATTCTCCTGGATTTCTTTAAGTGATTTTTCTGTTTGCCTTGTATGGGCTTCTAGCTTTTGATCTATTTTCTCCTCTATTACTTTAAGAAATTTATCTAAGTGATCCTCAATCTACATCTTTACCAGTGATTTTAGATCTGAGTCTTGTTTTTCTGGTGTGTTGAGATATCCGAGATTTAATTGTGTTTGCCTTGTAAGGGCTCCTAGCTTTTGATCTATTTTCTCATGTATTACTTTAAGAGATTTATCTAAGTGTTCCTCTATCAGCATCCTGACCAGTGATTTTAGATGAGTCTTGTTTTTCTGGTGTTTCGAGGTATCCAAGATTTATTGCTGTTGGGGAACTGTGTTTGGATGCTGCCATACTGCCTTGATTTCTGTTAGTAATGATCTTACATTTGCCTTTTGCCATCTGGTTAACTCTGGTGTTAGTTGGTCCTGTAGTTACTAGCTGGTGCTTGACCCTCCTGTGGGCTCATAAGGCTATTTCCCCTCGACTGGGACACCTGAACCACTGCCCTGCAGGGCTCCTGCTCACAGATTGCTGACAGGTGGCCTGAGTCCCCCGAGGTCTTAAACTCAGGATATCCCAGGTACTTGGTTCCGCCTGTTGGGCAGCTGCTCTGCACTGCTCCTGCTCAGGGTTTGCTGTCTGGTATCCTGATTCCCCAGAGGTCTTAAAGTCGGGATATCTCAGTTATCTGGTTCTGCCTGCTGGTCCAAAGCTGCTGGGAAGCTGACTGAGGCTGGCTCCCCTGCTGCTGGCTGGATGGGTAGCTGCAGGCAAGATGGCGCTGTCTCCAGTGAGTTCGGGGTCCACCCTGCGAGCGCAGAGCACAGGCTTGGCCGCTGTCCCCCAAACCACTACTATGTGAGCAGCTCCTGCTCCAGGCCTGAGTCCCTGAAGGTCTTAAACTCGGGATATCTCGGGTACCTAGTTCTGCAGGCTGAGTCTGAGCACCTGGGAAGCTGGCTGGGGCTGGCTTCCCCGCCACCGGCTGGATCCAATTTTATCTATTATCCTATTTAGTCCTCAATTTTATCATACCTATATTGGATGAAAATCTTCAGTTTTATCAGAAAATGTCTCCACTTCCTTCTTCAATTGTATTCTCACTGTATTTGTATGCTTATCATTGCATCTGAGTTTTTTTTCAAAAAGATTCACTTTTATAAATTATCTTATGTTATCCTCAATTTTAACACACATATGTTAGAGGATTTTCTTCCGTTTTATAAGAAAATGGCTCCACTTCCTTTTTCAATTACATTCTAATTGTATTTGTATGCTTACCATTGTATCTGTGAAAATTACCTCAAACATCTTCAATTTTTAAATTTTTCCAATGAATTTCCCTTACTTTACCTGAAATATGTCATACAAAATCTTCAGTTTTATCAGAAAATATCTCTATTCCTTTTTTAAATTACGTTCTAATTGTGGTTGTAAGCCTATCATTTTATCAGTGAAAATTACCACACAAAAGCTTCAAATTTTAAACTTTTCCTATGTATTTCCATAATTTTATCAGGTATATGTTATGGAAAATTCTTCAGATTTATCAGAAAATATCTCCACTTCCTTTTATAACTTTATTATTATTTATTTGTATGCCTACCATTCTGTCAATATTTCCACAAAAATTTTCAAAATTTAACAGTTTCACATGAATTTCCATAATTTTATTAGAAAATTTATACAAAAATCTTCAAGTTTATCAGAAAATATCTCCACTTTCTCACTTATATTCTAATTTGTATTAGTATGCCTTTAAGTATATGTGAGATTTAATTTAAAAACCTTCAATATTATCAAGTTTTCTATGTTATCATCCATTTTTATCATACATATATTAAGTGAAAATGTCGTTTTATACAAATTGTCTCCAGCTACTTTTTCAATTATATTCTAATTGTGTTTTTATGCCTATACTTGTATGTGAGAATTTTCCAAGAAAATGTTCAGTTTAATCATTGATCCTATGTAATCCTCCATTTTATCACACATATGATAAATGAAAATCTTCAGTTTTATCAGAAAATTTCTTGTCTTCCTTTTTCAATTGTATTCTAATAGTCTTTGTAATCTTATCATTGCATCTGAGGTTTTTTGCAAAATAATCTTCAATTTTATAAGTTTTTCTCAATTTTATCAAACATATATTAGAGGAAAATCTTCAGTTTTATAGGAAAATATCTCTGCATCCTTTTACAATCACATTCTAATTGTATTTGTATGCCTATTATCGTATCTGTGAAAATTACCACAAAAATCTTCAATTTTTAAATTTTTCTTATGAATTTCCCTTACTTCAGAAATATGTTATATAAAATCTTTATTTTTATCAGAAAATATGTCCACTTCCTTTTCAATTATGTGATAATTGTATTTGTATGCCTATCATTTTATGTGAGATTTTTCCAAAAAAATCTTCAATTTTGTCAGGTATCTTATATAATCCACTTTCTTTCTCAATTGAATTCTAATTTTATTTCTATGGTTATCATTGTATTTCAGTTATTTCAAAAAAAATCTTCAATTTTATACTTTGTCTCCTTTTATCCTTAATTTTTTCATACATATGTTGGATGAAAAGCTTCAGTTCATTGTGAAAATGTCTCCACTTCCTTTTTTCAATTAAATTCTAATTGTATGTATATGCCTATGATGGTATGTGAGTTTTTAAATAGATATTTAATTTTATATATTATGTTATATTATCCTTAATTTTATCGTACATATATTGGATGAAAATCATCAGTTTGATATGAAGTTGTCTTCATATCTGCTTTCATTATTTTCTATTTTTGTTTGTATACCATCATTGTATCTGTGGTTTTTTAAAAAAATCAATTTTGTATATTATCTTAAGTTATCCTCAATTTATCATACACATGTTAGAGGAGAATCTTCAATTTTAATCGAAAATATCTCCACTTCATTTTCTGATAACATTTTAATTGTATTTGTATCCCTTCCATTGTATCTGTGAAAATTACTACAAATATCTTCAACTTTTAATTTTTTTCCTATGAATTTCCCTTACTTTATCAGAAATATGTTATACAAAATCTTCAGTTTTGTCAGAAAATGTCTCCACTTCATTTTCAATTATGAGATATTTCTATTTGTATTTCTATCAATGTATCTGGGCTTTTTCCAAAAAAATCTTCAATAACTTAATTTATGAAATTGAAGATTTTTTGGAAAAAACTCAGATTAAATGATAAGCATACAAATACAATTAGAATACAATTGAAAAAGAAGAGGAGATATTTTGTGATAAAACTGAATATTTTTATCTAACATGTATGATAAAATTGAGATATACAAAGGATAATTGATAAATTGAAGATTTATTCAAAAAATTGGATACAGTAATAGGCATGCAAATACTGTTAGAATACAATTGAAAAATGACATGGAGTTATATTCTGATAATTCTGAAGATTTACATCTAACATATATGATAAAATGGATAACATAGGAAAATTGATAAAATTGAAGATTTTTGTTATAGAATCTCAGATACAATGAAAGTCATACAAATACAACTATAAATAAGTGCAAAAGAAAGTGGAGATATTTTCTGGTAAAAATAAAGATTTTTGTATATCATTTCTGAGTAAATTATGGAAATTAATGTCAAAATGTTAAAATTGGAAGATTTTTGTCATAATTTTCACAGATACAACGGTAGGCATATAAAAATAATATAGTTGAAAAAGGAAATGGTGATATTTTGCATAATGTATATCTGATGAAATTATGGAAATTCATACAAAAACTGTAAAATTAGAAGATTATTGTGGTAATTTTCAGAGATACAATGGTAGCCATATAAATATAATTAGAATGTAATTGTAAAATGATGTGGAAACATTTTTCCTATAAAACTGAAGATTTTCCTCTAAGATATGTTTGAAAAAATTGAGGAAATGATAGGATAATTTATAAAATTGAAGAATTTTTTGCAAAAAAATCAGATGCAATGATACGATTACAGACTATTAGAGTACAATTTAAAAAGGAAGAGGAGACATTTTCTGATAAAACTGAATATTTTCATATAACATATGTATGATACAAATGAGGATTACATAGGATAACTGATAAAATTGAAGATTTTCTTAGAAAATTCTCAGATACAAGGGTAGGCATACAAATATAATAAGAATATAAATGAAAAAGTAGCTGGAGACTTTTTGAATAAAACAAGATTTTCACCTAACATACGTATGATAAAATGGATAAAATAGGAAACTTGATAAAATTGAAGGTTTTTTTGATAAAATCTTAGATATACTAAAGGTATAGTAATACAATGAGAATATAAGTGAAAAAGGAAGTGGAGATATTTTCTGATAAAACTGAAGATTTTTGTATAATATTTCTAATAAAATTTTTGAAATTCACATGAAAATGTTAAAACTTGAAGATTTTTGTGGTAATTTTCACACATACAACGGTAGGATTAAAACACATTTAGAATGTAATTGAAAAAAGGAATAGAGACATTTTCTGTTAAAACAGAAGATTTCGTATAACATATTTCAGATAAAGTAAGGGAAAATCAGTTAAAATCTAAAATTGCAGATTTTTGAGGTAATTTTCACAGATACAATGGTAAGCAAACAAATTCAATTAGAACATAATTGAAAAATTAATTGGAGCCATTTTCCTATAAAACTGAAGAAAATCCTCTAACATATATATGCTAAAATTGAGGATAACATAAGATAATTTATAGCATCAAAGATATTTTGAAAACAAAAATCAGTTGCAATGAAAAGCATACAAATACACTTAGAATACAATTGAAAAAAGGAGAGGAGACATATTCTGATAAAATTGAAGATTTTCATCTAACAAATATATGATAAAATTGAGGATTACGTAGCATAATTGATAAAAATGAAGATTTATTCAGAAAAAACTCAGATACAATGATAGGCATACAAATACAATTAGAATACAATTGAAAAAGAAGAGGAGACATATTCTATTAATTCTAAAGATTTACATGTAACTTAAATATAATAAAATGAATGATAACCTAAGAAAATTGATAAAATTGAAGATTTTTTTGGAAAAAATCTCAGATTCAATGAAAGGCATACAAAAAATATGATTATAAGTGAAAAAGAAAGTGGAGATATTATCTGATAAAATTGATGACTTTTCTATAATATTTCTGATAAAATTATGGAAATTTATGAGAAAATGTTAAAATTTGAAGATTTTTATTGTAATTTTCACAGATACAATTTTAGGTATACACTTAAATAATAAAATAGGTGAAAAAGTATGTGGAGATATTTTCTAATAAATCAAAAGAATTTTGCATGACATATATCAGATAAAATTATGGAAATTCATAGGAAAACTGTAAAATTTGTAGATTTTTGTTGTAATTTTCACAAAAAAATTCTAAAAATCTCTTCAATTTAATCAGTTATCCTATGTAATCCTCAATGTTATCATACATATCTTTATTGAAAATATTCAGATTTATCAGAAAATGTCTTATCTTAATCTTTCAATTGTATTCTAATAATCTTTGTAATCTTATCATTGTATCTGAGTATTTTGCAAAAAAAATCATCAATTTTATAAATTATCCTAACTTTTCCTCAATATTATCTCACATATGTTAGAGGAAAATCTTCAGTTTTATTGGAATTTGGCTACACTTCCTTTTTCAATTACATTCTAATTTTATTTGTATGCTTACCATTGTATCTGTGAAAATTACCACAAATATCTTCAATTTTTAAGTTTTTCCTCTGAATTTCCCTTACTTTATCAGAAATATGTTATACAAAGTCTATAGTCTTATCAGAAAATGCTCCACTTCTGTTTCAATTATCTGATAATTGTATTTGTGTGCCTATGACTGTATGTGAAATTTTTCCAATAATATCTTCAATTTTATCAGATATCCTATATAACCCTAAATTTTATCATGCATATTTTTGAAGAAAATCTTCAGTTCTATCATAAAATGTCTCCACTTCCTTTTCAATTGAATTCTAATTATATTTGTATAGCAATCATTGTATTTGAGTTTATTTTTCAAAAAATTCTTCAATTTTATACATTACCTTGTTATCCTCAATTTTATCAAACATATGTTAGATGAAAATCATCATTACTTTATAAAATGTCTCTATTTCCCTGTTCAATTACATTCTAATTGTATTTATATGCCTTTCAATGTAACTGAGATTTTTATAATAATATTCAATTTTATAAATTATGTTATGTTATCTTCATTTTTATAATACATATATTAAATGAAAATCTTCAGTTTTATATGCAAATGTCTCCATATGTCTTTTAGTTATAATCTAATTGTATTTTTATGCCTATCATTGTATCTGAGATTTTTTCTGTCTTCAATTTTATTAATTATCATATATAATCCTCAATTTTATCATAAATATGTTAGATAAAAATCTTCAGTTTTATCAGAAAATGTATTCGCTTCCTTTTTCAATTGTATTCAAATTGTATTTGAATGCTTATCATTGTTTCTGAATTTTTATCAAAATATCTTCAATTTTATCAATTACCTTAAATTATCCTCAATTTTATCACACATATGTTAGAGGAAAATTTCAGTTTTATAGGAAAATGTCTCCACTTCTTTTTCCAATTACATTCAAATTGTATTTGTATGCATACCATTGTATCTGTACAACTTACCACAAAAATATTCAATTTTTAAATTTTTCCTATGAATTTCCCTTATTTTATATGAAATATGTCACAATCTTCAGTTTTATCAGAAAATGTCTCCACTTTCTTTTCCAATTATGTGATAATTGTATTTGTATGCCGATCATTTTAGCTGAGATTTTTCCAAGAAAATCTTCAATTTTATCAGTTATCCTATGTAATCCTCACTTTTATCATACATATGTTAGATGAAAATCTTCAGATCTATCAGAAAATGTCCAGTACCCTTTTTAATTGTATTCTAATTGTAATTGTATGCCTATCATTGTATCTGAGTTTTCTTTTTCAAAAAAATCTTCAGATTTAAAAATTATTTTGTTATCCTCAATTTTAGCATACATATGTTAGATAAAAATTTTCAGTTTTATACAAAAGCATCTCCACCTCCTTTTTAATTATATTCTAATTGTATTTGTATGGCTATCACTATATCTGAGATTATGCCAAAAAAATCTTCATTTTTATCAGATATCTCACATCATCTTCAATTATATCATGCATATTTTAGATAAAAATATTCAGTTCTATCATAAAATATCTCCATTTTCCTTTTCAATTGAATTCTAATTATATTTTTATGGCTATCATTGTATTTTAGTTTTCTTCAAAAAATCGTCAATTTTAGACATTATCTTATGTTATCCTAAATTTTATCATACATATGTTAGATGAAAGTCTTCAGTTCTTTATGAAAATGTCGCCAGCCTGGTCTACAGAGTGAGTTCCTGGACAGCCAGGACTACAGAGAAAGCCTGTCTTGAAAAATAAGCAAGCAAGAAAGCAAGCAAGCAAGCAAGCAAACAATCAAACAAAAAAGCTGGGCAGTGGTGGCACACGCCTGTAACTCCAGCACTCTGGGAGGCAGAGACAGGCAGATTTCTGAGTTCAAGGTCAGGCTGGTCTACAGAGTGAGTTCCAGGACAGCCAGGGATACACAGAGAAACCCTGTCTTGAAATTGCCAAAAACATCAAAAACAAAAACAAAAACAAAAAACCCAGAAAACTAAAATGTCTCCACTTCCTCTTTCAATTACATTCTAATTTTATTTATATGCAGATCATTGTATCTGAATATTTTTCCATATAGATCTTCAATTTTATCAATTATCTTATGTAATCCTCAATTTTAACATACATTTGTTATCTGAAAATCTTCAGTTCTTTACAAAAATGTGTTTTCTTCCCTTTTCAATAATACTCTAGTTTTATTTGTATGCCTATGCTTGTACTGAGTTTTTGTTTTCCAAAACATCTTAAATTTTATAATTTATCTCATGTTATTCTCAATTTTAAAATATATGTTAGATGAAAATCTTCAGTTTAATCAGAAAGTGTCTCTTCTATTTTTCAAACACATGTTTGTAAGCGTATCATTTTATCTGTGAAAATTACCACAAAAATTTCAAATTTTAACATTTTTCTCATAAATTATCATAGTTTTATCTGAAATATTATACACAAATCTTCAGTTTTTTCCAAAAATGTCTCCACTTTCTTTTTTGCTTATAATCCTATTGCAATTGTATGTCTTTCATTGAATCTGAGATTGTATCAAAAAATCTTCAACTTTATCAATTTTCCTATGTTATCATCCATTTTATCATCCATAAGGTAGATGTAAAGCTTCAGAATTAAGAGAATATGTCTCCACATCCTTTGCCAATTTTATTCTAATTGTATTTTTATGCCTATAATTGTATCTGAGTTTTTTCAGAATAAATCTTCAATTTTATCAATTATCCTATGTAATTCTTAATTTTATCATACGTGTTAGATAAAAATCTTCAGTTTTATCAGAAAATGTCTCCTCTTCTTTTTTGAATTGTTTTCTAATTGTAATTTTATACTTATCATTGCACATGAGGTTTTTTTTTTTTTAAAAATTCAATTTCATGAATGACCATGTTATCCTCAATTTTATGATACATATGTTAGAGGAAAATTTCAGTTTTATAGGAAAATGTTCTTTTTGCAATTACATTCTAATTGTATTTGCATGCATATCATTGTATCTGTGAAAATTACTACAAACATCTTCAATTTTAAATTTTTACTATGAATTTCCCTTATTTTATATGAAACATGTTATGCAAAATCTTCAGTTTTATCAGAAATATCTCAACTTCCTTTTTCAATTATGTGATAATTATATTTGTATGCTTATCATTGTATCTGAGATTTTTCAAAGGCATTCTTCAATTTTATCAGTTATCCTATGTAATCCTGATTTTATCATACATGTTACATGAAAATCTTCAGTTCTATCACTGATATTCTGTCTTCTATCTCTTGTATTCTATTGTTGATATTTGCATCTATGGCCCCTGATTTCTTCCCAAGGTTTTCTATTTCCAATGTTGTCTCCCTCTGTGATTTCTTAGTTGTTTCTACTTCTGTTTTTAGTACCTGGATGGATATGCTCAGATCTTTCGCTTGCTTGATTGTGTTTTCGTGTATTTCTTTAACAGATTTTTGTGTTTCCTCTTTCATAGCTTCTACTTGTTGGCCCACATTCTTCTGTATTTCTTTAAGTGATTTTTGTCTTTCTTCCTTATTGTCTTCTTCTTTTTGATCCATCTTCTCCTGCATTTCTTGAAGTGATTTTTGTATTTGCCTTGTAAAGGCTTCTAACTTTTGATCCATTTTCTCCTCTATTTCTTTACGAGATTTTTCTATGTGTTCAGCTACCAGCATCCTGACCAGTGATTTTATATCCAAGTCTTGTTTTTCTGGTGTTTTGGGGTATCCAGGGCTTCCTGTTGTTGGCACACTGGGTTCAGATGCTGTCATGTTGCCTTGATTTCTGTTAGTGACGTTCCTTCATTTACCTTTTGCCATCTAGTTATTTCTGGTGTTAGTTGACCTTGTTGTCACTGGCTGGTGTTTGAATCTCCTGTGAGGCTGGGCTCACCTGTTGTTTCTCTACTGTTGATTATGCGTGATTGCTGCTCAATGGGATCAAGAGCTGGCTGCCACCCGCTGCCTTGGTGCACGGCCTGAGGTCTCGGGGAAGTGCGAGGGAGTGCAGCAGAGCCTCGGTGGACTCCGCTGGGCCTGCCTAGTAGTGAGAGCCTAGCAGATCCCCCACGCGGTAGCCCCTGATGGAATCTGTCTACCTGTGCCTTTCCAGCTGTGTCCTGGTTGCAATATGGAGGCCTGCCACTATCACTGGTCCAGGGTCCTTGGGAGCTGGGTGCCTCCAGCTGCCTCCGTGCACGGCCTAAGCTTGCCAGGAAGTGCAGCAGAGCCTAGGTGCCCACCACTGGACCTGCCTGGGGGGCGAGAACTTAGCAGATCTCCCTGCGTGGTCGCTGGTCTTTTCTTAATCACCACTAATTTCTTAGCTCCAGATAACCAGCATCAATTGTCCCAGTAGTCTCTTTCTTTTGAATATAAAGCCAGAGACACGTGGCCAAAGCTGCTGAGTTCTGCTGCTTGCAGGAGCTGGAACATTGACCCCCTTGTTCTATTACATTATCACTAGCTTCCTTTTTCCTAGCTCCTTTACTGCCTAAATTGGCTGTCCTGAATCTTGCTCCTTAGACTGACTTTGAACTCAAGAGATCTACACGCCTGTCCCCTAAGCACTGGGATTAAAGGTGTGGTCCACCAAGCCTGGATTAAAGTTTTTCTTCACCTAGAATTTGCTCCTTCTAGGCTGGCCTTGAACTCAGAGATATGCTTATCTTTGCCTCCTGGGATTAAAGGCTTGTACTA
The DNA here is from genome assembly GCA_964023405.1 of Apodemus agrarius. Taxonomy (NCBI): domain Eukaryota; kingdom Metazoa; phylum Chordata; class Mammalia; order Rodentia; family Muridae; genus Apodemus; species Apodemus agrarius. Next base: position 88,422,074 of record OZ030018.1, on the reverse strand, counting down.
CCATGCCTGGACCTAAAGTTAACTGCGTGAATCTTGCCCCCAAGGTCACTACTCCTTTAATTCAGTTTAATATCCTTGAATTCAGCTCCATTTCACTTCCTGGAGTCCCTTTAATACTCAAACTATGTATTTTGTACTTTTCCTTTCTCAGCTTGCTATGTTTGTTCAAAATTCTCTTCATCAGACTTAACCAGAGAACAAAGTCTTTGTTGGGCTTCTTTGAGACTTTCTTTGCAGATGCAATTAATATAAGTCTCTTTCCTTAGCCCTAGGCAGTCTCTTCAGGCAATGGCAAAAAGCAGCCATGTTCTTCACCAAAACATCACAAAACCTGTCTTTTGGCCACATATTAAAGTTCTTCTCCACTGAAACCTTTTGGGCCATCTGGCCTAAACAGTTCAAATGACCCTCAGCACCACTGTCTTCCATATTCCTACTAGGCTGGCCCATTAAACCCCACTTAAAGCATTCCATGGCTTTACAAATCCAAAGTCCCAAAATCCACATTCTTCCAAACAAAAGCATGGTCAGGCCTTTCACAGCAATACCCCAGTCCATGGTACCAACTTCTGTCTTAGTTAGGGTTTTACTGCTGTGAACAGACACCATGACTAATGCAAGTTTTATAAAAGACAACATGTAATTGGGGTTGGCTTACAGGCTCAGAGGTTCAGTCCATTGTCATCAAGGCAGAAACATGGCAGCATCCAGGCAGGCATGGTACAGGAGGAGCTGAGAGTTCTACCTCTTCATCTGAAGGCTGCTAGTAGAAGACTGACTTCCAGGAAGCCAGGGGGAGGGTCTTAAGCCCACACCCACAGTGACACACCTACTCCAACAAGGCCACACCTCCTAATAGGTTCAATTCCTGGGCCAATCTTATACAAACCATCACACCGTCATTCAGAATTTTGCTTGTTTGGTGAGAGTTACACCAATGTACTTTATGTTGTTTGTGGCTATTGTGGAGGGTGTTGTTTCCCTAACTTCTTTCTCAGCCTGCTTGTCCTTTGAGTACAGGAAGGCTACTGATTTGCTTGAGTTGATTTTATAACTAGCTACTTTGCTAAAATTGTTTATCAGCTATAGAAGTTCTCTGGTAGAATTTTTTGGGTCGTTTAAGTAAACTGTCATATCGTCTGCAAATAATGATAGTTTGACTTCTTCCTTTCCAATTTGTATCCCTTTGACTTACTTATGTTGTCTAAGTGCTTTCGCTAGAACTTCAAGTACTATATTGAAAAGATATGGAGATAGAGGGCAGCCTTGTCTAGTCCCTGATTTTAGTGGGATTGCTTCAAGTTTCTCTCCATTTATTTTGATGTTGGCTACTGGTTTGCTGTAGATTGCTTTTACTATGTTTAGGTATGGGCCTTGAATTCCTGCTCTTTCGAAGACTTTTAACATGAAAGGCTGCTGAATTTTGTCAAATGCTTTTTCAGCATCTAATGACATGACCATATGGTTTTTTTCTTTTAGTTTGTTTATGTAGTGGATTACATTGATGGATTTCCATATATTGAACCATCTCTGCATCCCTGCGATGACGCCTACTTGATCTTGGTGAATGATCATTTTGGTGTGCTCTTGGATTCGGTTGGCAAGAATTTTATTTAGTATTTTTGCATCGATATTCATAAGGGAAATTCGCCTGTAGTTCTCTTTCTTCATTGGATCTTTGTGTAGTTTTGGTATCAGCGTAATTGTGGCTTCGAAGAACGAGTTGGGCAGTGTCCCTTCTATTTCTATTTTGTGGAATAGTTTGAAGAGTATTGGTGTTAAGTCTTCTTTGAAGGTCTGGTAGAATTCTGCAATAAACCCATCTGGTCCTGTACCTTTTTTTGGTTGGGAGGCTTTCTATAATCCCTTCTATTTCTTTAGGGGTTATGGGACTATTTAGCTGATCTAATTGATCTTGATTTAATTTTGGTATTTGCTATCTGTCTAGGAAATTATCCATTTCCTCAAGATACTCCAGTTGTGTTGAGTATAGACCTTTGTAGTAGGATCTGATGATCTTTTGAATTTCCTCAGTTTCTGTTGTTATGTCCCCCTTCTCATTTCTAATTTTGTTAATTTGTATACTGTCTCTGTGTCCTTTGGTTAGTCTGGCTAAGGGTTTATCTATCTTGTTGATTTTCTCAAAGAACCAGCTCCTGGTTTTGTTGATTCTTTGCATAGTTTTTTCTTTTTTTTGTTTCTACTTGATTGACTTCAGCCCTGAGTTTGATGATTTCCTGTCTTCTACTCCTCCTGGGTGAATTAACTTCTTTTTCTTCCAGGGCTTTAAGGTGTGACGTTAAGCTGCTAGTGTATGCTCTCTCCAGTTTCTTTTTGGATGCACTTAGAGCTATGAGTTTTCCTCCTAGCACTGCTTTTATTGTGTCCCATAGATTTGGGTAGGTTGTACCTTCATTTTCATTGAATTCTAAAAAGTCTTTGATTTCTTTTTTTATTTCTTCCTTGACCAAGGTGTCATTGAGTAAAGTATTGTTCAGTTTCCATATGTATGTGGGCTTTCTGTTGTTTTTGTTGCTATTGAAGACCACTCTTACTCCATGGTGATCTAATAGGAGGCATGGGATTAGCTCGATCTTCTTGTATTTGTTGACATCTGTCTTGTGACCAATTATATGATCAATTTTGGAGAAGGTACCATGCGGTGCTGAGAGAAAGGTATATTCTTTTGCTTTAGGATGAAATGTTCTATATATATATATATATATATATATATATATATATATATATATATATATTAAATCCAATTGGTCCAAAGTTTCAATTAGTTTTACTGTGTTCCTGTTTAGTTTCTGCTTTCCTGATCAGTCCATTGAGGAGAGTGGAGTTTTAAAGTCACCCACAATTATTGTGTTAGGTGTAATGTGTGCTTTAAGCTTTAGTAAGGTTTCTTTTACGAATGAGGGTGCCCTTGCATTTGGAGCATAGATGTTCAGTATTGAGAGCTCTTCTTGGTGGATTTTCTTTTTGACCAGTAAGAAGTGACCTTCCGAGTCTCTTTTGATGATGTTAGGTTGAACGTCAATTTTATCTGATATTAGAATGGCTACTCCAGCTTGTTTCCTGAGACCATTTGCTTGTAAAATTGTCTTCCAGCCTTTTACTCTAAGACAGTGTTTGTCTTTAACCCTGAGATGTGTTTCCTGTATGCAGCAAAATGTAGGGTCCTGTTTCCATATCCAGTCTGTTAGTCTATGTCTTTTTATTGGGGAATTGAGTCCATTGATGTTAAGAGATATTAAGGAATTAAAAATATTATCTACCGACATTTTTGAAATTATTTTTTTATATTTGAGAGCTTATCTTCTTTTGGGTTTGATGAGAGGAGGTTTCTATCTTGATTCTTCTGGTGTGTGGTTTCCCTCCTTGTGTTGGTGTTTTCCCCCTATTATCCTTTGTAGGGCTGGGTTTGTGGAAAGATAGTGTGCAAATTTGGTTCTGTCATGGAATTCTTTGGTTTCTCCATCTATGGTGATTGCACGTTTTGCTGGGTATTGTAGTTTTGGCTGAAATTTGTGTTCTCTTACAGTCTGCATGATATCTGCCCAGGATCTTCTAGGTTTCGTGGTCTCAGGTGAGAAGTATGGTGTAATCCTGATAGGTCTTCCTTTATATGTTACTTGGCCTTTTTCTCTTGCTGCCCTTAATATTCTTTCTTTGTTTAGTACGTTTGTGGTTTTGATTATTATGTGATGGGAGGTATTTCTCTTCTGGTCCAGTCTGTTTGGAGTTCTGTAGGCTTCTTGTATATTCATGGGCATCTCTCTCTTTAGGTTCTGGAAGTTTTCTTCCATAATTTTGTAGAAGATATTTACTGGCCCTTTATTTTGTATATCTTCCCTCTCATCTATGCCTATAATTCTTAGGTTTGGTCTTCTCATTGTGTCCTGGATTTCCTGGATGTTTTGGGTTACAAGCTTTTTGCATTTAGTATTTTCTTTGACTGTTGAATCAATGGTTCCTCTGGTATCTTTGGACTCTGAGATTCTTTCTTCTATCTCTTGTATTCTATTGTTTATATTTGCATCTATGGCCTCTGATTTCTTCCCAAGGTTTTCTATCTCCAAAGTTGTCTCCCTTTGCGATTTCTTGGTTGTTTCTACTTCTGTTTTTAGATCCTGGATGGTTTTGCTCAGAGCTTCCACTTGCTTGTTTGTATTTTCATGTATTTCTTTAAGAGTTTTCTGTGTTTCTTCTTTCATGACTTTTACTTGTTGGCCCATGTTCTCCTTTATTTCTTTAAATGATTTTTGTACTTCTTCCTTATTGACTCCTAATTTTTGATCCATATTCTCCTGAATTTCTTTAAGTGATTTTTGTGTTTGCCTTGAACGGGTTTCATATTTTTGATCCATTTTCTCCTGTATTTCTTTAAGAGATTTATCTATGTGTTCTGCTATCAGCATCCTGACCAGTGATTTTAGATCCAAATCTTGTTTTTCTGGTGTGGTGGGGTGTCTGGGACTTACTGCTGTCAGGGTGCTGGGTTCAGATGCTGCCATATTGCCTTGATTTCTGTTAGTAATGTTCCTACATTTGCCTTTGCCATCTGGTTATCTCTGGCCTTAGATGGTCTTGTAGTCACTAGCTGGTGCTTGAACCTCCTGTGGGCTTGAAAGGCTATTTCCCCACCACTGGATGACTGGGTTTCCCCTGGGACAGATTGCTGATGTGTTTTTCTCCTCTTGGGTGCTGTTGGACCCCTGGTGTATCTTGCTCTAAGCAATGTTGTATTCGGTTATCACTGTGGACCTGATGCTGCTTGTCTTCTCTGGATCTGTTTGCTTAGTTCAGTCAGCAGCAAGGATGCTGTCTGAGGCCTCGGGGAGTGGGGAGTGGGGAGTGGGGAGTGTGGAGTGTGGAGTGTGGAGTGTGGAGTATGGAGTGCAGAGTGCAGGGACTCCCAGAGGGCCGGGAAACCCACACCCTGGTGGAACACAGGAACTGCTGCTCTGCCAAGCTCCTGTTCTTAGATGACTGGCTGGCAGCCCGGGTCTCCCGAGACCTTAAGCTTGGTGTATCTCAATATCTGTTTCTGCCTGCTCAGTCTAAGCATCCACCACCAAAATGGCCTTGAATGAACAGAGTGCAGGGTTCCCTTCAGAGCGCAGAGCCCATGCCTGGTTGGGTCCCAGTAACCCTGCTCCACCTGGTTCGCTGCCAGGCAATCTTGTGCCCCCAAAGATTCAAAGTTCTGGGTATCATGGGTACCTGGCTCCACTCTCCTTATTCTGGACAACTGCAAGGATGCTGGTGGTGGCCACTGGATATGGTGAGTACAGCTTGCCAAGTCAATTGCAGGGCAGGGAGACCACACCCTGCTGGCACACAGGACCACTGCTCTGCCAAGCTCCTGTTCTTAGATGACTGGCTGTCAGCCCAGGTCTCCTGAGATTTTAAGCTTGGGGTATCACGATATCTGTTTCTGCCCACTCGGTCTAAGCATCCGCCACCAAAATGGCCGCAGATGTGCCGCTGAAGTTGTTTATCAGCTGGTGGAGTTTCTTAGGTCGCCTAAGTATACTATCATATCATCGGCACATAGTGATAATTTGACTTCATCCTTTCCAACTTGTATCCTTTTGACCTTCTTTTGTTGTCTAATTGCTATAGTTAGAGCTTCAAGTACTATATTGAATAAATATGGAGAGAGAGGGCAGCCTTGTCTATTCCCTGATTTTAGTAGGATTGCTTCAAGTTTCTCTCTGTTTAGTTGATGTTGGCTCCTGGATTGCTGTATGTTGCTTTGGCTATGTTTAGGTATTGGTCTTGAATTCTTGTTCTTTCCAAGACTTTTAACATCAAAGCATGCTGGATTTTGTCAAATGCTTTTCAAGCATCTAATGAAATGACCATGTGTTTTTTTTTCTTTCTCCCCCAATGGGAGAGCTAGAAAAAGTACCCGAGGAGCTGAAAGGGATTGCAGTGCTATAGTAGGAAGAACAGTATGAGCCACGCAGAGCTTCCAGAGACAAAAACATCAACCAGATAGTACACATGGTGTTACCCATGGCTCCAGATGCATAGGCAGCACGGGATGGCCTTGTTGGACATTAATGGGAGGAGAGGTCCATGGTCCTGGAAAGACTTGATGCAGCAGTATAGGGGAATACCAGGACAGGTAAGTAGGAAGGGGTTGATTGGGGAATGGGGGAGGGGCGATGGCTTATGGGACTTTCAGTGGTGGGGAAGAGGAGAAACAGGAAAGGGGAAAACATTTGGAATGTAAATAAAGAATATATATAATAATAAAGAAAAGAAAACAACTCTTCAAGGACAATGGGAAATAAACTTATCACATGAAGAAAAGCTAACATATCTATTACCAATCTTGTGAACTACACAAAAGGTTGTTGATAATTATTGCAAGGTAATATATAAAAGTAATAGAGTCATGGATAAAAATGAGTAAAAATGTTTATAGGAATTGGATCTAAGTCACAATTGTGTTGAAAGACATCAGAAAGATTGCTCATATACAATACTGAGCATTTGACATCAAGCAGCAGAGGCATGAAAACAGTTCCCTACAGGACTATCTGCTTTTCTCCTCTTCTCTGTCCTGAGGACACATCTGTTTCAGTCCATCTAGTGAGTGTTCTCCTAATGTATGCCATTGGTTCGTGATTACTTTTATAGTACAATTTTCTCTTTAGTTACTGTTTTCTATAACCTAGAAAATATGAATATCAAATTTTGTGGTGACCATTATACACACCTTGGTAAGTGCAGTGCAATTTTAACAGTGACATATTAGAATATCGACTCTATGTACATTTTGTACATATTAACATTTATGGTCAGAGAGATGGTAATCCTCTGAGGTACATTTTATTCTACTTTACAGTAGCAATGGTCTTCAATGCTCTGCATGCTACATAACAGTTAAATTTCTCATCTGCACTGAACAGAATGAGAAAAATAATATAAGTACTAAAAATAGACAATTATTTAATAGCTATGTGTGTAACTCAATGAAAAAACTACTGTGTAATATGTGTTAGATCATGACTATCACTCTAAGTACTATTCACACATATGACCACACACACAAACACACACACAGAGAGAGACATATACTCACACACAGACACACACAGACACAGACACACAGAGAGACATATACACACACAGAGACATACACAGACACACACAGACACACACACACCCCCACACACACCAAGGGTAATTTAGTAAAAATGATTTCTAAAAAGAAGTTACATGAAAAGAAATCCCTATGCCTAGAACATTCAAATAAATACTAGGATAAAGAGCCATGATTATGTAGTTGGTCTTCCAAAGCAGGTGTGAGGATGCACAGAGACATACTGAAAGAGCAGAGGACAGAGGTTAAGAGATAAAATGGTATGGAACATGTGGATGTTGAGATCAAATTAATTCTTGATAATATTTTGCTGTTTAAGATTTCTTTATTGTTATATAAAACATTTATTTATGACTAGACAGAAATATTTTAAAATAAATTATAGTTTAACAACCCATGAGTTAATATATAAGCAATAACAACTCAGGAGAAAAGGCAGTTTAACTATAATAATAATACTTGGCTTGGAAATATATGCTGTTGCAACTCCCTGACATAATTTTATGTCACTTAAGAAAAAATATTTCCTCTTTTTTGTTGCTTTAGCTTGTGAATCAGTCTTGCTCCATAGTGCTTTCTATATATGACATGTAAAAGACACATGTGTGCATGCCATACAAATATTATATATATATATATATATATATATATATATATACACATAAATCTTGATAAGTCTCCCCTCTGCACTCTTCCTATGTCTCCAACTTCCAGTACTCTACAAACTGCCTGTCTCTCTGCAAGTCATGAACTTGAAATATCAGGTTTGGTTTTGTATTCACATACACTGTCACAGTTTGGGATGTCCTCAGTGAATATCTGCAGTGTGAAATATTTCTGGATACCCATCTTGGCTTCATTAATGGATCTGATCAAATGCAATAAAAGGCAGAATATAGTAAGACTAATTTGCTAGTATCTCATTTTAAGCTAATCACTGTTAATAGTTTATAAGAATCATCTTGGTGTTAAAAATAAGATAAGTAGTTCAGCAATATTCATTATTAGATTAGAGAATATTTAAAAGTGTTTCTGAGCCAAAGACATGGTCAGGTAATAGCATATTAACCTAGGAAGCACAGCCAGCCCTCAGAACGTTTTCTTTGCAAGGCTGTAGTCAACTTGACTCCATCTGGAATGAACTACAAGCCCGAAATTGAGCGCACACCTGTGAACCAGATCTGGAGGCTGGAAGACACAAGCTTCTGACTTGGACCTCAACATGAAGAACTTGAGGCATAGTGGTTATGAGAATCTTAGGCCCAGGCAAGGTAGAACACACCCACCTTTACTCCCTAGAGCCTGAGAGAAGTGGATCTGAGTTCAAGTTCAGCCTGGGACTAAGCAAGGTCACAATATAGGCAGGGTGGGACACACCTTTAATCTGAGCCACAACTTCTGATGGAGGCCTACATACGGATATAAGAAAAAAAAGACTAACTCTTCTTTGCTTGCTTGTACTTATTGCCAGAACATTTGTTGATATTTATTTTTCAAGAGCCTAGTATATACAGTAGACCAGGTGAAACAAATTAGCCTCATATACTGAACAACTACTAGATATTTTAACTTCCTTTTCACAGCTGCCCATTGTTGGGTTAGACTACAGCTGTAAGTCATTACAGTCAGTTCCCTTAATATATAGAAAAATTCCATAAATTCTGTGGCTCTAGAGAAAGTTTGGTGACTAATACACCAAGAAAAGGCAAAAATCTGCTTTCCCTCGAAGGAGGAAGTAGCAGAGGGTTTGAATAGACATGACACAGTAACATCTATAGAGCTGAACACAAAGAAATACTGAAGAGTACTGTTTACTCCAATATAAAGAGGAGACAATGAATGCAGAACTTCCTAAAAGTTAAATAAAATATACAATGAACAGGAGAATCTAAAGCAATATCCATCTAATCAGCAACATATTTGGAGACAGACTATGAAATACATTTTTAAGAAAGAAATGAATAATAAACTGCAATTCCCATATCAGTACAGAATTAAAGTATAATTACAAATAAAATACCTTTTGAGAAAATAGTATCAGTGATCTTTCTGTTCTTTCAAACTGTAATGTTAAAAGTGAAAAACTAGATTAAGGTCTTGACAATGGAGAGACTTTTCAGATTATTCTTCATAAAAGTTATTATAAGCCAATGGCCCTCATGAGAGTGTACCTGTAAGATGGTATTTTCCACACAACTGCTTTTCTGAATGACATGTTTCACTGGAACACTTTTAAAAGGAAGTTGAATACAGTATGAAAGCTAGTTGGGAATGTCAAGAGTTGACTGTGTTCTAAAAGCTATATGACTATGGCTGAGACAACAATTACTCCTAGCTTTAGTTTCATGTGTATAAAGGGATAGTTAAGACAATGTCCTCTTACCATTAGGACATGTTCATATAGAAAGGTATCATTATTCACACTAAACCATGGGAAAGTTACATGACCTTTCCTCAGAATGCACTTAACCCAGGGTGAACTCCTTTTAAGAAAAAAATACTGTTTATTTCCTTGTGTGAATTACAGAACTGGCATACAAGACAGGATGTCCTAGAAACTAGTGCTTCATCTGTGTGAGTCACCACATTAACTCTCCTGGTACAAATTAATAATAAGCCCACCACTATTCCAAAGTAGCATGAAATACTCTAATTAAAGATGGAATAAAGATGAATTCACAATGCTAACACTCTATAACTGATAATTATATGTTCAATGAGTTGTACTTCAATGATATTTGAAATATTCAGTGTCTGATAGTCATCAACATTATCTTGTTAATCAATGTATTTCTGATTCAAACAGCATCCCTTACCCTATGAACTATACCTCTTGCCCATGCTCACAACCCTATATCAGGTATAGTTTTTCTTTTTTCTTTTTTCTTTTTTCTTTTTTAGTGCAGAATTCTTCTTTTAAATTTTTTATTGGACATATTCTATATTTACATTTCATTTCCCTTTTTCTAGTTTCCTGTCCCCCAAAGGTCCCAAATGCCCTTTTCCCTCCCTGTGTTCCCCCATCCACCCTTTCCCACTTCCCTGTTCTGGTATTCCCCTACACTGATGCTTTGAGACTTTCCAGAACCAGGGTCCACTCCTTCCTTCTTGTCGGACATCATTTGGTATGAGGATTGTCTTTTTGGTGTCCCAAGATTCTAGGCTAATATCCACTTATCAGTGAGTGCATATCATGGGTATTCTTTTGAGACTCGGTTACCTCACTTAGTATGATGTTATCCAGCTCCATTCATTTCTCTAAGAATTTTATGAATTCATTTTTCTAATGGATGAATAATACTCCATTGTGTATACATACCACATTTTTTGTATCCATTCTTCGGTTGAGGGACATCTGGGTTCTTTCCAGCTTCTGGCTATTATAAATAAGGCTGCTATGAACATAGTGGAGCATGTATTCTTATTGCATGCTGGGGAATCTTCTGGGTATATGCCCAGGAGTGGTATGGCTGGGGCCTCTGGAAGTATCACATCCAGTTTACTGAGGAACCGCCAGACTGATTTCCAGAGTGGTTGTACCAGCTTGCAGTCCCACCAGCAGTGGAGGGGTGTTCCTATTTCTCCACATCCTTGCCAACACCTGCTGTTTCCTGAGTTTTTAATCTTAGTCATTCTGACTGGTGTGAGGTGAAATCTCAGGGTTGTTTTGATCTGCATTTCTCTAATGACTAATGATGTTGAGCATTTTTTAAGGTGTTTCTCAGCCATCCAAAGTTCTTCAGGGGAAAAGTCTTTGTTTAGATCTGTACCCCATTTTTGATAGGGTTATTTGGTTTTCTGGGGTCTAACTTCTTGAGTTCTTTGTATACATTGGATACTAGCCCTCTGTCAGATGTAGGGTTAGTGAAGATCTTTTCCCAATTTGTTGGTTACTGATTTGTCCTTTTGACAGTGTCTTTTGCCTTGCAGAAACTGTAATTTTATAAGGTTCCATTTGTCTATTCTTGATCTTAGAGCATAAGCTATTGGTGTTCTATGCAGGAACTTTCCCCCTGAGCCAATGTCCTCAAGGGTCTTCCCCGGTCTCTTTTCTATTAATTTTAGTGTGTCTGGTTTAATGTGGAGATCCTTAATCCACTTGGAGTTGAGCTTATTACAAGGAGATAAGCGTGGATCAATTCTCATTCTTCTGCATGTTGACCTCCAGTTGAGCCAGCACCATTTGTTGAAAAGGCTCTTTTTCCACTGGATGTTTTCAGCCCCTTTGTCAAAAATCAATTGGCTATAGATGTGTGGGTTCAATTCTGGGTCTTTAATCCTATTCCATTGATCCACCTCCCTGTCACTGTACCAATACCATGCAGTTTTTAACACTTCTGCTCTGTAGTAGTGCTTGAGGTCCGGGATATTGATTCCCCCAGAAGTTCTTTTACTGTTGATAGTTTTAGCTATTACCACACGAATCTCATAGACACTGTATGATTCCCATAGCTAAACCACAATCCCGGTGGAAACTGTGTGGTATTTACAGGTAAAAGCCTTGTTTATGACAAAGCTGTCTATTTTGAGGAAATTGCTGTGGGCCTCCTTGGCCAGAGATAGTGCTGAGCTGAATTTCTCATGGCAAGCTTTGCCTTTGTGACCCTTCTCTGACTTGTATCTTTACTTATTTACAAGATGTTCCAGATAGCTGGAGATGCGACTATCCAGGCGAAAGAGTTCACCAAGAGTCCACCCTTTGAACTACAGCACTGGCCATGTTTTATCTTCTAAAGATCCATTGTTTTGCCTTTTGATCAGTTATACAATTATTACTTAAATAGATTGGTATATTAACCTCTCAACAATATATATATTTGTTGAGAGGTTATACTTAAGTAACCTTAAGTATACTTAAGTAATAAATAAATAAGTAATATTTATTACTTAAAATAAGGGATTGCGACAATATATATATTTGTATGGCTGCAACTGTGTGGATAATGCTGGCTTTGACACTCTTGCATGGAAAGCACCAGCTATAGCTTTAAAGTGTGCCTGAAGAGTCTCGCAAGAAGGAAGCTAGATAATAGATAAGGACCACAGATGGATAGTCACTCACTGGTTTTACGACCTAGAGACCTTCACCAAATATTCCCATGAACTTTTAAACTTTTAAACCTCCAAAAGTTTATCCTTAATTACAGATGTTCTGATCAAGGGATGTGATGCTCCGTACCTGATCTCCGATGTTTTTGCCTGATTGATTTTGTATTTCCCTGTGCCAGAAGCTCATGTTAAACATTCTTTGTAATCACTTCAATGGACATTTGTATGTATAAAACTGCCTACCTTAGAACAGTAAAATGCATTTAGATCCACCCTGCTTCTGGTGTGTCTGTTTGTCACCTCACGCCATATGCTCTGTGGCCTCCTGCATACCAAAGACCCTGGTTCCCCCACGGGTGTGTGTTCCGACTGAGTCGGTCTGTGGCAAGCTATCCTGGGTTTTTTGTTATTCCAGATGAATTTGAGAATTGCTCTTTCTAACTCTATGAAGAACTGAGTTGGGATTTTGATGGGGATTGTGTTGAATCTGTATATTACTTTTGGCAAGATTGTCACTTTAACTATATTAATCCTGCCATCCCTCAAGCAAGGAAGATTTTTCCATTTTCTGAGGTCTTCTTCCATTTCCTTCTTCAGAGACCTGAAGATTTTGTCATATAAATCTTTCACTTGTTTGGTTAGAGTCACACCAAGATACTTTATATTGCTTGTGGCTATTGTGAAGGGTGTCATTTCCCTAATTTCTTTCTCAGCCTGTTTATCCCTTGAGTATAGGAAAGCTACTGATTTGCTTGAGTTGATTTTATAACCTGCCACTTTGCTGAAGTTGTTTATCAGCTGTAGGAGTTCTCTGGTGGAGTTTTTTGGGTCACTTAAGTATACTATCATATCATCTGGGAATAGTGATAATTTGACTTCTTCCTTTCCAATTTGTATCCCCTTGACTTCCTTATGTTGTCAAATTGCTCTAGCTAGTACTTCAAGTACTATATTGAAAAGATATGGTAAGAGGGGACAGCCTTGTCTAGTCCCTGATTTCAGTGGGATTGCTTCAAGTTTCTCTCCATTGAGTTTGCTGTGGTCTACTGGTTTGCTTTATAGTGCTTTTGCTATGTTTAGGTATGGGCCTTCAATTCTCACAAGTTATTAGAAACAACCAAAACATCATTAAATAAGGATAGATGTCTTTTATTCATTTTTGTGCCCCTCGTGAGTTCCACGGGGCCTTGGCACAGCAAGGTTCTATGTATTTCTCCCATGTCTTCCTTCACACGGGTTTCCACTTAGAAAAAATAAGGTACTACTGGTACAGGTCTCCACCTAACAGAACAAGTATTCAGTGGCTAAGACCAATGTCCATACTAAATTTTAAAGGATTCATGATATGAAAACACAGTAAATAAAGTTTAAAGGGAAGATTTGAGAAATATTACGGCAACATTTATGATAACAGTTAATATATACATATATGAAATTCACAAACAAATAAGTATGTGATATTAAAAGATAATTGTAACTCTTAACATAAATAATATGATAATGGGAAAGATAGAAAGAAATTAAAAAGTGAACCATAGTTAAAAAATTTAGATTTTTTTATACATGTGTACACACTGGCCTTTCCTATATTGACCCATATGTATGTTTCCTTCAGAAATTTCTTTTTAATGTGATTGAGCCTTCCTCAAACTATCTTAAATGGTGAAAACTTACAAATGAGCAGTTGGGGTATATTGTCTTCTGAATGTGTAATTGTATTAATCTAAACAACTCAAGCCAAAGAACTCTGCTTTGGTGATTCTGATGTTCAGCTGAACTGTCAAAACTGTTATAATAAACTAAGTCACTGTCAAATCAGAAAAACTAACTAACTAACTAACTAACTAACTAACTAGCTAGCTAGCTAGCTAACTAACACTCCAGCATTCAAAAATATTTGTCAGTTGGTCTAGTCCAGAAAAAGGAGTCATTTCCCTTTCATCTTGCCTGTGTCTCCTCTAAAGATATCAACATTGATTCTGGGAAATAAAAATATGTATACATCTTAAAGTCTCCACCTAGATTCCTGTACCTCTCCAAATCCTCTCCTGTGCTGAGTTAACTATAGAACCCCCCCTCTCCATCTTAATGATTGCAAAGTTCTCCTACTCAAATCATCTCCATTTTTCTCTCCAGATATTCTTCCTTTTAGATTACCCAGCCTTGGTCATTCCAAATCTCTTTCTATTTTTGCTCTGCTCCAAAATCTTCCAGCTGACTATGACCATGTTTCCTCTCTTATCCATAATGTAATTCTTCCCTGTCATACTGGAGTGGCTAATCTTATGTTGGAATGAACATAAAATAATCCTCACTCATAACTTGGACAGATTTTTTTAAAGATTTACAGAACCCATTTTCCTGTATGCTCAAAGAATCCCTAAACTTACTTAATAATGCTCTTTCTACAGGAGATTGGTACTGAATATTACTTCAATGACTACCTTTTCAAGAAACCACTGCTGAATTGAGAGTTAGTTGATATGATCTAGAGTAATCAAGGTAAAACACTTCCTGATACAATTAGTCTATCATGAGATTCAAATTAGATATAAAAATACCTTTTCCGTGGAGCCTAGAAGGGAGAATCTTTTAACAAACCCAAAATTTTATTTTGTCTTCCTATTCATGAACACCCAACTGGTGACTGCAGGTGATAGACAAACTACTGAAGTCTGGGGCCTCTGCAGTAGTCAGGCTGAAGGGCCACTGTGATGTCAATAGGCTCATGTCATCTGAAACATTGACACATGCATTGCCTTTCTTTACACTTAATGGCTTCAAAAATTATATTTTTAATAATTGCTTGAATAATTGTAAGGAATGACATATTTTCACAACGATAGATAGACCATAATAATATGTGTATAACAATAAGAGAAATATTTGCTTAAAATATGAAATATATATTCATCTCCAAAGATTCTCAGTTCCTAATTTTTTTTAGCCTAGCCAGAGTGAATGTGAAAAAGACAGCATGAAGACTTCATCAACACTCTGAACCTTAAAGTCTAATAAATGCAAAAATCACAGGAAACATTGAAGACTATGGAAGAAGATATATACTTATTAAGATACAATAAAGTTTATGTAGTAAAGCTGAGAAGCACAACAAACAATGACAAAAACAGCTTGGGAGATTCTCAGTAAATCTTATAATTAATTATGTAGCATCCGATGGAAATCAAATAATCACAGAAAAACCTTGGTAAATTAGAAGTGTGATGTCCATAGTGTAAGGCGACATCATATCTGAGAAAATGCCACATACACCTCATTCCATTCAGCTTTGTGGCTTTTTATTTTTGAATAATTGCTGATTCTACACTGCTGCACTGAGCCTTTCCAGAACCAGAGTCCACTCCTTCCTTCTTCTTGGGCATCATTTGATATGTGAATTGTGTCTTGGGTATTCCAAGCTTCTAGGCTAATATCCGCTTATCAGTGAGTACATACCGTGAGTGTTCTTTTGAGACTGTGCTACCTCACTTAGAATGATATTCTCCAGCTCCATCCATTTGTCTAAGAATTTCATGAATTGTTTCTAATGGCTGAATAGTACTCCACTGTGTATATATATCACATTTTCTGTATCCATTCCTCCGTTGAGGGACATTTGGATTCTTTCCAGCTTCTGGCTATTATAAATAGGGCTGCTATGAACACCATGGAGCATGCATTCTTATTATATGCTGGGGAACTCTCTGGGTATATAGCCCAGGAGTGGTATAGTGGGGTCCTCCAGACGGATAATTCCCACTTATCTGAGGAAACACTAGACTGATTTCCAGAGTGGTAGTACCAGCTTGCAACTCCACCAGCAGTGGAGGAATTTTCCTCTTTCTCCACATCCTCGCCAGCACCTGTTTTCTCCTGAGTATTTGATCTTAGCCATTCTGACTGGTGTGAGGTGAAATCTCAGGGTTGTTTAGATTTGCATTTCTCTGATGACTAAGGATGTTGAACATTTCTTTAGGTGCTTCTCAGCCATTCAATATTCCTCAGGTGAAAATTCTTTGTTTAGCTCTGTACCCCATTTTAAGGGGGTTATTTGGCTTTCCGGAGTCTACCTTCTTGAGTTCTTTGTATATCTTAGATATAAGCTCTCTCTTGGATGTAGTGTTGGTAAAGATCTTTTCACAATTTGTTGGTTGCCATTTTGTCCTTTTGACAATGTACTTTGCCTTACAGAAACTTTGTAATTTTATGAGGTCAGTTTGCCAATTCTTGATCTTAGAGCTTAAGTGATTGGTGTTCTCTTGAGGAAATTTTCCCCATGTCCTCAAGTGTCTTCCCCAGTTTCTTTTCTATTATTTTCAGTGTGTCTGGTTTTATGCAGAGGTTCTTGACCCATTTGGACTTGAGCTTAGAACAAGGAGATAAGAATGTATCAATTTGCATTCTTTTGCAAGCTGACCTCCAGTTGAACCAGCACCACTTGTTGAAAAGGCTATCTTTGGGCTTGCAGTGGAGGCCATCATCTTGCCTCATAGCACTGCAGACAACTGGCAGCTGGGGCCGGGTGCGTGGACAGAGTCCTAATCTAACATCGACTATCCTGTCAGGCTCTGGCCTGCATATAGAGCCAGATAAGCTCAGTGGGAGGTCCGTGCACCGACAGCTCATTGGGCTGTAGCTGACCACTGGCCGCCAGCTTGCTCGGCTTGCAATGGAGGCCACCATCTTGCCTCGGGTCACTGCAGACAGCTGGCAGCTGGGTCCAGGTACGTGGACAGAGTCCTATTCTAACATAGACTACCCCTTCAGGCTCTTGCCTGTAACCAGAGCCAGATCGCCTCAGTGGGTGGTCTCTACACAGACCTGTGCAGGAACCAACTTGCTCGAGGATCTGTGCCTGTAGTACAGCAGAGGCCACCATCTTGCCTTGCGGCACTACAGATAGCCAGCAGCTGGGACCAGATACGTGGACAGAGTCTCAGTCTAACATCGACTACACTGTCAGTCAGGCTGTTGCCTGCACCCAGACCCAGATCAGCTCTTTGGGAGGTCCGTGCACTGCTCAAAGGGCTGTAGCTGACTGCTGGGGGCCAGCTCACTTGGCTTGCAGCAGAGGCCACCATCTTGCCTCAGGTTACTACAGACAGCAAACCAGACAGAGACCTGTAGATGGAGATCGCCACCATCTAGGCTCCAGCAGTCCAACCAGGGAAGCTCCAGTCCTACAGGGAATCCCGTGGTTAGACAGAGCCCTGAGACCCACCACCATCTTGGAGCTGGTGGCTTGACCAGGTCACCATAGAGAACCAACAATGGAGCCCAGGTCACCATAAAGATCTAACAGATGAGCCCAGATCGGTAGAAAAAACGATATGATTCTTAAGAGCTGTCAACCTGGCAGGCCGAGAGGAGATGGCAGGAGGCCAGTTGTGAGTCCAGCAGCAAGCCAAGAGGAGACTTGGGTCCAGCCCAGCAGAGCTGAGGAGGAAATTCCAGAGCCCAGTAGCAGAAACCTTCCAGTCTCCAACTCGGGAGCACAGACACACTCTACAACAGCAGCGCCAAACTTCAGGCTCACAGGAGCAACAAACACCAACCAGTAACAACAAGACCAACTAACTCCAGAGATAAACAAATGGCAAAAGGCAAACATAGGAATGTTACTAACAGAAATCAAGGCAATATGGCAGCATCTAAACCCAATTATCCAACCATAGCAAGTCCTGGATATCCCAACACACCAGAAAAACAAGAGTTGGATATAAAAGCACAGGTCATGATGCTGCTAGAGAAACACATAAAAAGATATAAACAAATCTTTTAAAGAAATGCAGGGGAACATGAAGAGGGTAGAAGCCCTTACAATGCAAACACAAAAATCACTTTAAGAATTCCAGGAGAATATGGATCAACAGACAGAAACCAATAAAGAGGAAATGAAAAAAATCACTTAAAGAAATGCAGGAAAAATTGAGTCAACAGGCGGAGGTCATGAAAGAGGAAACAAAAATCTCTTAAAGAATTGTAAGAAAACACAAACAAACAAGTGAAGGTACTGAGCAAAATCATCCAGGATCTAAACACAGAGGTAGAAACAATTAAGAAAATCACAAAGGGAGACAAACCTGGAGATAGAAAACCTTGGGAAGAAATCAGGGGTCATAGATGCAAATATCAACAACAGAATACAAAATATAGAAGCAAGAATCTCAGATGCTGAAGATACCATAGAAACCATTGACTACACAGTCAAAGAAAATGCAAATTGAAAGGCTTGTAATCCAAACACCCAGGAAATCCAAGATACAATGAGAAGACCAAACCTAAGGATTATAGGTATAGATGAGAGTGAAGATCTACAATTTAAAGGGCCAGCAAATACCTTCAAAAATTATGGAAGAAAATTTCCCTAACCTAAAGAGAGATATGCCCATGAATATACAAGACGGACACAGAACTCCAAACAGACTGGACCAGAACAGAAATACCTCCTGTCACATAATAATCAAAACCCAAAATGCACTAAACAAAGAAAGAATATTAAAGGCAGTAAGAGAAAAAGGACAAATAACATATAAAGGAAGACCTATCAGAATCACACCAGACTTCTCACCAGAGACCATTAAAGCTAGAAGATCCTGGGCGGATCTAAGGCAGATTCTAAGAGAAGACAAATATCAGCCAAGACTACTATACCCAGGAAAATTCTCAATCAACATAGTTGGAGAAACCAAGATATTCCATAAGAAATACAATTTTACACAATATCTTTCCACAAACCCAGCCCTACAAAGGATAATAGGAGGAAAACTCCAATACAAGGAGGGAAACTACACCCTGGAAAAAGCAAGATAGCAACCTTCTTCCATCAAACTCAAAAGAAGATAGCCACTCAAAAACAAAAATAACATCAAAATGACAGGAAGAAATAATCACTATTCCTTAATATTTCTTAACAACAATGGACTCAATTCCCCAATAAAAAGACATAGATTGACAGACTGGATACAGAAACAGGACCCTACACTTTGCTGCATACAGGAAACACATTTCAGGGTCAAAGACAAACACTAGAGTAAAAGGCTGGCAGACAATTTTACAAGCAAATGGTCGCAGGAAGCAAGCTGGAATAGCCATTCTAATATCAGATAAAATTGGCTTTCAACCTAAAGTCATCAAAAGAGATACAGAAGGTCACTTCTTGCTGGTCAAAGGAAAAATCCACCTAGAAGAACTCACAATTCTAAACATCTATGCTCCAAATGCAAGGGCAACCTCATTTGTAAAAGAAACTTTACTAAAGCTCAAAGCACACATTGCACCTAACACAATAATTGTGGGGGACCTCAACACTCCACTATCCTCAATCAACCAATCAGGAAAACAGAAACTAAACAGGGACACAGGGAAACTCATTGAAGCTTTGGACCAATTGGATTTAACATATATATATATATATATATATATATATATATACACATACATACATACATATACATATATATGTACATATATATACAATATATAGGATGAAATGTTATACATACATATATATATATGTATATGTATGTATATGTATGTATACATATATATGTATGTATAACATTTCATCCTAAAGCAAAGACTATACCATTTTCTCAGGACCTCATGGTACCTTCTCCAAAATCAACCATATAATTGGTCACAAGACAGACCTCAACAAGTATAAAAAGATCAAAGTAATCCCATGCCTCCTATTGGGTGACCCTGGAGTAAGAGTGGTCTTCAATAGCAACAAAAAGAACAGAAAATCCACATACACATGGAGGCTGAACAATATTCTACTCAATGATACCTTAGTTAAGGAAGAAATAAAGAAAGAAATCAAAAACGTTTTAGAATTTAATGAAAATGAAGGCACAACATACCCAAATCTATGGGACATAATGAAAGCAGTGTTAAGAGGAAAACCCATAGACCTGAGTGCCTCCAAAAAGAAACAGGAAAGAGTATATACTAGGAATTTAACAGCACACCTGAAAGCTCTGGAACAAACAGAAGCTATTTCACCCAGAAGGAGTAGAAGGCAGGAAATTATCAAACTCAGGGCTGAAATCAATCAAGTAGAAACAAAGAGAACCATACAAAGAATCAAAAAGTCCAGGAGCTGGTTCTTTGAGAAAATCAACAAGATAGATAAACTTTTAGCCAGACTTACCAAAGGGCACAGAGACAGAATGCAAATTGACAAAATTAGAAATGAAAAGGGAGATATAACAACAGAAACTGAGGAAATTCAAAAAATCATCAGATCCTACTACAAAAGCCTATACTCAACACAACTGGAGAATCTGGAGGAAATGGACAATTTCCTAGACAGATAACAAATACCAAAATTTAGTCAGGATCAAACAGTTCGTTTAAACAGGCCCATAACCCCCAAAGAAATAGAAGGGGTCATAAAAAGTCTTCCAACCAAAAAAAGCACAGGACCAGATGGTTTTAGTGCAGAATGCTATCAGACCTTCAAAGAAGGCCTAATACTAATATACTTCAAACTATTCCACAAAATAGAAACAGAAGGAACACTAGCCAACTCATTCTACCAAGCCACAATTACCCTGATACCAAAACCACACAAAGATCCAACTAAGGAAGAGAGCTTCAGACCAATTTCCCCTATGAACATCGATGCAAAAATACTCAATAAAATTCTTGCCAACCGAATTGAAGAACACATCAAAACGATCATGCACCCTGACCAAGTTGGCTTCATGCCAGGGATGCAGGGATGGTTCAATATAGGGAAATCCATCAATGTAATCCACTACATAAATAAACTAAAAGAAAAACCACGTGGTCATCTTATTTGATGCTAAAAGATCATTTAACAAAATTCAGCATCCTTTCATGCTAAAAGTTTTGGAAAGAACAGGAATTCAAGGCCCATACCTAAACATAGTAAAATCAATTTATAGCAGACCACTAGCCAAGATCAAAGTAAACACAGAGAAACTTGCCGCAAGCTCACTAAAACCAGGGACTAGACAAGACTGTCCCCTATCACCATATCTTTTCAATATAGTACTTGAGGTACTAGCTAGAGCAATTTGACAACATAAGGAAGTCAAAGGGATACAAATTGGAAAGGAATAAGTCAAAATGTCACTATTAGCAGATGATATGATAGTATACTTAAGTGACCCAAAAACTCCACCAGAGAACTCCTACAGCTGATAAACAACTTCAGCAAAGTGGCAGGTTATAAAATCAACTCAAGCATATCAGTAGTCTTCTTATACTCAAATGATAAGCAGGTTGAGACAGGAATTAGGAAAATGACACCCTTCACAATAGCCACAAACAATATAAAGTATCTTGGTGTGACTCTAACCAAATAAGTGAAAGATTTATATGACAAAATCTTCAGGTCTCTGAAGAAGGAAATGGAAGAAGATCTCAGAAAATTGAAAAATCTTCCATGCTCATGGGTTGGCAGGATTGATATAGTTAAAATGGCAATCTTGCCAAAAGCAATGTACAGATTCAATGCAATCCCCATCAAAATCCCAACTCAGTTCTTCATAGAGTTAGAAAGAGCAATTCTCAAATTCAACTGGAATAAAAAATACCCACAGTAGCTAAAACTATCAACAACTGTAAAAGAGCTTCAGAGGGAATTAGTATCCTAGACCTCAAGCAATACTAAAGAGCAGTAGTGTTAAAAACTGCATGGTATTAGTACAATGACAGGGAGGTGGGTCAATGGAATAGGATTGAAGGCCAAGAATTGAACCCACACATCTATGGCCAATTGATCTTTGACAAAGGATCTGAAAACATCCAGTGGAAAAAAGATAGCCTTTTCAACAAATGGTGCTGGCTCAACTGGAGGTCAACATGCAGAAGAATGAGAATTGATCCACTCTTATCTCCTTGTACTAAGCTCAACTCCAAGTGGATCAAGGACCTCCACAAAAAACCAGACACACTAAAATTAATAGAAAAGAGACTGGGGAAATCCCTTGAGGACATTGGATCAGGGGGAAAATTCCTGAACAGAACACAAATACCTTATGCTCTAAGATCAAGAATAGACAAATGGAACCTCATAAAATTACAAAGTTTCTGTAAGGAAAAAGACACTGTCTAAAGGACAAATTGGCAATCAACAAATTGGGAAAAGATCTTCACTAACCCTACATCTGACATAGGGCTAATATTCAATGTATACAAAGCACTCAAGAAGTTAGTCCCCAGAAAACCAAATATCTCTATCCAAAAATGGGTACACAGCTATATAACAACTTTTAACCTGAAGAAATTCAGATGGCTGAGAAACCCCTTGAAAAATGTTCAACATTATTAGTCATTAGAGAAATACAAATCAAAACAACCCTGAGATTTCACCTCACACCAGTCAGAATGGCTAAGATTAAAAACTCAGGCCGGGCGGTGGTGGCGCACACCTTTAATCCCAGCACTTGGGAGGCAGAGGCAGGTGGATTTCTGAGTTCGAGGCCAGCCTGGTCTACAGAGTGAGTTCCAGGACAGCCATGACTACACAGAGAAACCCTGTCTCGAAAGAAAACAAAACAAAACAAAAACACAGGAGACATCAGGTGTTGGCAAGGATGTGGAGAAAGGGGAACATTCCTCCACTGCTGGTGGGACTATAGCTGGTACAACCACTCTGGAAATCAGTCTGTTGGTTCCTCAGAAAACTGGAAACGATACTTCAGGAGGACCCAGCCATACCACTTCTGGGCATATACCCAGAAGATTCCCCTGGATGCAATATGGATACATGCTCCACTATGTTCATAGCAGCCTTACTTATAATAGCCAGAAGCTGGAAAGAACCCAGATGTCCCTCAATGGAGTAATGGATACCAAAACTGTGATATATATACACAATGGAGTACTATTCAGGCATTAGAAACAATGAATTCATGAAATTCTTAGAGAAATGGATGGAGCTGTAGAACATCATACTAAGTGAGGTAACCCAGTCTCAAAAGAATACCCATGGTATGTACTCACTGAGAAGTGGATATTAGCCTAGAATCTTGGGACACCAAAGACACAATCCACATACCAAATGATGTCCAACAAGAAGGAAGGAGTGGACTCTCTTGCTGGAAAGGATCAAAGCATCAATGTAGGGGAATATCAGAACAGGGAAGTGGGAAGGGATAGATGGGGGAACACGGGGGGGGGCGGGGAGGGAAGGGCATGTGGGACCTTTGGGGGGCAGGGAACCAGAAAAAGTGAAATGAAATGTAAATATAAAATATATCCAATAAAAATTTTTTTTAAAAAAAGAGAAAAGAAAAGGCTATCTTTATACCCAGAGGATTCCCCAGCATGTAATAATGATACATGCTCCACTATGTTCACAGCAGCCCTATGTATAATAGCCAGAAACTGGAAAGAACCCAGATGTCTCTCATCAGAGGAATGGATACAGAAAATGTGGTATATATACACAATGGAGTACTATTCAGCCATGAGAAACAATGAATTCATGAAATTCTTAGACAAATGGATGAAGCTGGAGAATATCATCCTAAGTGAGGTAACCCAGTCTCAAAAGAACACTCATGGAATGTACTCCCTGATAAGTGGTTATTAGCCAAGAAGCTTGGAATACCTAAGACACAATTCACATATCAAATGATGCTCAAGGAGAAGGAAGAAGTGGCCCCTGGTCTTGAAAAGGCACAGTGCAGCTGTGTAGGGGAAGACTAGGACAGAGAAGTAGGAATAGGTGGATGGGGGAGCATGGGGAGGGAAGAGGACTTATGGCACTTTCGGGGAGTGAGATCCAGGAAAGGGAAAATCACTTGAAATGTAAATAAAGAATATATGGAATTAAAGGAAAGAAAGGAAAAGAAAAAGAAAGAAAAATAATTAAAAAAAAAATAAAACAGCAAACCAAACCAAAAAGAAGGAAAGACACACAGATTAGCTCTTACCAGAATAGAAAGTAAATGTGCAGTGGGGAACTTTAACAAAAACAGATTCTTTAAAAGCTCAGCAGCAGCCGGGTGGTGGTGGTGCACGCCTGTAATCCCAGCACTTGGGAGGCAGAGGCAGGCAGATTTCTGAGTTCGAGGCCAGACTGGTCTACAGAGTGAGTTCCAGGACAGCCAGGACTACACAGAGAAACCCTGTCTAAAAAACAAACAAACAAACAAACACACAAACAAAAAAGCTCAGCAGATCAGACTTACATAAGACTAATGAAGGGAGAAGAGGATGACATGCCTGTCAGAAGTCCTAAAGGCTGGGGATGGGGCCAGACATGCTAAACTCTGCCTCACCCCTGCCATGGGGAGGGAGTTCTGGAGTTGGGTTTTTGTTGTTTTAAACGTTTAAGTGATTCTTTGTGATTTTCACCTTATGTGTCCCAGGCCCACTCATCTTCCTGACCTCTCGTATCTGCCTTGCAACCTTAGGGTTGAAGAAAATAAATAAAGCATAGAAAACAAAGAAAAAAGACATTAGCTGCTTGTAGTTACTGGTTTTGCTGTCAACTTGACAAGGCCAGAGTCATAAGAAAGGAAAAAGCCTCAGTTAAGGAAACGCCTCTATTAGATCCAGCTGCAAATCATTTTCTCTATTAGTGATCAGTAGAAGAGGGCCCAGCCCATTGTCCTGGGTTTTATTATAAAGCAATCTGGTCAAGCAATTTGAAGCAAGCCAATAATCAGTATGCCTTCATGGTCTTTTCATCAGTTTCTGCCTCCAGGTTCCTGCCCTGTTTGAGTTTCTGCCCTGACTTTGGTGATGAACAGCAATGTGGAAGTGTAAGATGAATAAACCCTTTCCTACCCCCCCCAAAAAAAGAAAAGGCTATCTTTTATTCCAATGAATGGTTGTAGCTCCCCTGTCAAAGATGAAGTGACCATAATTGTGGGTTCATTTCCAGGTCTTAAATTCTATTCCATTGATCTACTTGCCTGTCACTGTACCAATACCATGCAATTTTTAACACAAATGCTCTGAAGTTCTGCTTGAGGTCAGGGATAGTGATTCCCCCAGAAGTTCTATTATTTTTGAGGATAGTTTTAGCTATCCTGGTTTTTTTTATTCCAGATGAATTTGAGAATTGCTCTTACTAAGTCTATAAAGAATTGAGTTGGGATTTTGATGGGGATTGCACTGAATCTGTAGATTGCTTTTGGCAAAATGGCAATTTTTACTATATTAATCCTGCCAATCCAAGAGGATGGAAGGTTTTTCCATCTTCTGAGGTCTTCCTGGATTTCTTTCTTCCAAGACATGAAGTTCCTGTCATACAGATCTTTCACTTGTTTGTCACACCAAGATACTTACACTATCATATCATCTGCAAATAGTGATAGTTTGACTTCTTCCTTTCCAATTTGTATCTCTTTGACCTCCTTTTGCTGTCTAATTGCTCTGGCTACAACTTCAAGTACTATATTGAATAAATATGGAGAGAGAGGGCAGCATTGTCTAGTCCCCGATTTTAGTGGGATTGCTTCTCTCTATTTAGTTTAATGCTGGCTACTGGTTTGTTGTATATTGCATTTATTATGTTTAGGTATGGGACTTGAATTCATATTCTTTCCAAGACCTTTAATATGAAAGGATGCTGAATTTTATCAAATGCTTTTTCAGCATCTAATGAAATGACCATGTGGTTTCTTTCTTTGAGTTTGTTTATGTAGTGGATTACATTGTTGGGTTTCCTTATACCGGACCATCCCTGCATCCCTGAGATGAAACCTACTTGATCATGGTGAATGAGCATTGATGTGCTCTTGGATTCAGATGGCAAAGATATTATTGAGTATTTCTGCATCGATATTCATAAGGGAAATTGGTCCAAGATTCTCTTTTTTGTTGGATCTTTATGTGGTTTTGGTATCAGTGAAATTGTGGCTTCTTAGAATGAGTTGGGTAATGTTCTTTCAGTTTCTATTTTGTGGAATAGTTTTAAGAGCATTTGTATTAGGTCTCCTTTGAAAATCTGATGGAATTCTGCACTAAAGTCCTCTGATCCTGTGCTTTTTTTGGTTGGGAGACTGTCAATGATCACTTCCATATATTTAAAGATGATGGGACCATTTACATGGTCTATATGATCCTGATTAAATTTTGGTAGTTGGTATCTGTCTAGGAAATTGTTCATTTCCTACAGGTTTTGCAGTTGTGTTGAGTATAGGCTTTTGTAGTAGGATATGATTTTTTTTTGGATTTCTTCAGTTTCTCTTGTTATTTCACCCTTTTCATTTCTGATTTTGTTAATTTGGATACTGTCTCTGTGCCCTCTGGTTAGTCTGGTTAAAAGTTTTTCAACATGAAACAATTACAGTCATTCATACAACACCACGAATAGGACATTTTACACACACATAGGACATGAACATACATGTAGACATGGTGCACCGAGAACAAACATAGACACATAGAAAGGGAAGCATGCTTGTTATGCAATTACATTCATTTCCTACTTTTTTCTCTCATTTTTTAATAATTTTTTTTGTTAGATATATTCTATATTTACATTTCATTTCCCTTTTTCTGGTTCCCCACCCCCCAAACGTCCCACATGCCCTTTTCCCTCCCGCTGTTCCCCCATCCACCCCTTCCAACTTCCCTGTTCTGATATTCCCCTACACTGATGCTTTGATCCTTTCCAGCACCACTTTCCACTCTTCCCGTCTTGTCAGACATCATTTGGTATGTGGATTGTATCTTTGGTGTCCCAAGATTCTAGGCTAATATCCACTTCTCAGTGAGTGCATACCATGGGTATTCTTTTGAGACTGGGCTACCTCACTTAATATGATGTTCTACAGCTCCATCCATTTCTCTAAGAATTTCATGAATTCATTGTTTCTAATGGCTGAATAGTACTCCATTGTGTATATATACCACATTTTTTGTATCCATTACTCCATTGAGGGACATCTGAGTTCTTTCCAGCTTCTGGCTATTATAAATAAGGCTGCTATGAACATAGTGGAGCATGTATCCATATTGAATGCTGGGGAATCTTCTGGGTATACGCCCAGGAGTGGTATGGCTGGGTCCTCCAGAAGTATTGTTTCCAGTTTTCTGAGGAACCAACAGACTGATTTCCAGAGTGGTTGTACCAGCTATAGTCCCACCAGCAGTGGAGTATTCCTCTTTCTCCACATCCTCGTCAACACCTGATGTCTCCTAAGTTTTTTTTTTTCATAGTCATTCTGACTGGTGTGAGGTTTTTTTGATTTGTATTTCTCTAATGACTAATGATGTTGAACATTTTTTAAGGTGTTCTCAGCCATCCGAATTTCTTCAGGTGAAGTCTTTGTTTAAGTCTACCCCATTTTTGGATAGAGTTATTTGGTTTTCTGGGGTCTAACTTCTTGAGTTCTTTGTATACATTGGATATTAGCCCTCTGTCAGATGTAGGGTTGGTGAAGATCTTTTCCCAATTTGTTTGTTATTGATTTGTCCTTTTGACAGTGTCTTTTGCCTTACAGAAACTTTGTAATTTTATGAGGTCCCATTTGTCTATTCTTGATCTTAGAGCATAAGCAATTGGGGATCTGTTCAGGAACATTCGCCCTGAACCAATGTCCTCAAGGGTCTTCCACAGTTACTTTTTCTATTAGATTTAGTGTGTCAGGTATTATGTGGAGGTCCTTGATCCACTTGGAGTTGACCTTAGTACAAGGAGATAAGAGTGGATCAATTCTCATTCTTTTGCATGTTCACCTCAAGTTGAGCCAGCATCACTTGTTGAAAAGGCTATCTTTTTTCTACTGGATGTTTCAGTTCCTTTGTCAGGATCAATTGGCCATAGATGTGTAGGTTCAATTCTGGTTCTTCAATCCTATTCCACTGATCTACCTCCCTGTCACTGTACCAATACCATGCAGTTTTTAACACTACTGCTCTGTAGTATTGCTTGAGACCCAGGAAAATAATTTCCTCAGAAGTTCTTTTACTGTTGATGATAGTTTTAGCTATCATTGATTTTTTTTTGTTATTCCAGATGAATTTGAGAATTGCTCTTTCTAAATCTATGAAGAACTGAGTTGGGATTTTGATGGGGATTGCGTTGAATCTGTACATTGCTTTTGGAGATTGCCATTTTAACTATATTAATCCTGCCAACCCATGAGCATGGAAGATTTTTCCATTTTCTGAGGCCTTCTTCCATTTCCTTCTTCAGAGACCTGAAGTTTTTCTCATACTAATCTTTCACTTGTTTGGTTAAAGTCACACCAAGATACTTTATATTGTTTGTGGCTATTGTGAAGGGTGTCATTTCCCTAATTCCTGTCTCAGCCTGCTTATCCTTTGAGTATAGGAAGACTACTGATTTCCTCGAGTTGATTTTATAACCTGCCACTTTGCTGAAGTTGTTTATCAGCTGTAGGCGTTCTCTGGTGGAGTTTTTTTGGGTCACTTAAGTATATTATCATATCATTTGCTAATAGTGACAGTTTGATTTCTTCCTTTCCAATTTGTATCCCTTTGACTTCCTTATGTTGTCGAATTGCTCTAGCTAGTACCTCAAGTACTATATTGAAGAGATATGGTGAGAGGGGGCAGCCTTATCTAGGTCTGATTTTAATGAGATTGCTTCAAGTTTCTCTTTGTTTACTTTGATGTTGGCTAGCAGTCTGCTGTAAATTGATTTTACTATGTTTAGGTATGGTCCTTGAATTCCTGTTCTTTCTGAGACTTTCAGCAAGAAAGGATGCTGAATTTTGTCAAATCCATTTTCAGCATCCAATGAGATGACCATGTGGTTTTTTTGTTTGAGTTTGTTTATGTAGTGGATTATTCATGGATTTCATATATTGATCTATCCCTGCATACCTGGGATGAAGCCAACTTGGTCATGGTGAATGATCGTTTTGATGCATTCTTGGATTCTGTTGGCAAGAATTTTATTGAGTATTTTTGCATCGATGTTCATAAGGGAGATTGGTCTGTAGTTCCCTTTTTTAGTTGGATCTTTGTGTGGTTTAGGTATCAGCGTAATTGTGGCTTCGAAGAATGAGTTGGGCAGTGTTCCTTCTGTTTCTATTTTGTGGAATAGTTTGAAGAGTATTGGTATTAAGTCTTCTTTGAAGGTCTGATAGAATTCTGCACTAAATCCATCTGGTCCTATGCTTTTTTGGGTTTGAAGACTTTCTATGACCCTTCTATTTCTTTGGGGGTTATGGGACTGTTTAGATGATCTATTTCATCCTGATTTAATTTTAGTATTTGGTATCTGTCTAGGAAATTGTCCATTTCCTCCAGATTTTTCAGTTGTGATGAATATACACTTTTGTAGTAGGATCTGATAATTTTTTTAATTTCCTCAGTTTCTGTTGTTGTATCTTACTTTCATTTCTAATTTTGTTAATTTGAATACTGTCTCTGTGCCCTTTGGTAAGTCAGGCTAGGGGTTTACCTATCATGTTGATTTTCTCAAAGAACCAGCTCCTGGTTTTGTTGATTCTTTGTATGGTTCTTTTTGTTTCAACTTGATTGATTTCAGCCCTGAGTTTGATGATTTCCTGCCTTCTACTCATCCTGGGTGAAATAGCTTCTTTTTGTTCCAGAGCTTTCAGGTGTGCTGTTAAATTCCTAGTATATGCTCTTTCCTGTTTCTTTTTGGAGGCACTCAGGGCTATGGGTTTTCCTCTTAGCACTGCTTTCTTTGTGTCACATAGATTTGGGTATGTTCTGCCTTCATTTTCATTAAATTCTAAAACGTCTTTGATTTTTTCTTTATTTTTTCCTTTACTAAGGTATCATTGAGTAGAATATTGTTCAGCCTCCATGTGTATGTGGATTTTCTGTTCTTTTTGTTGCTATTGAAGACCACTCTTACTCCATGGTGACCCAATAGGAGGCATGGGATTAGTTTGATCTTTTTATACTTGTTGAGGTCTGTCTTGTGACCAATTATATGGTTGATTTTGGAGAAGGTACCATGAGGTGCTGAGAAAAAGGTATTGTCCTTTGCTTTAAGATTAAATGTTTTATATATATATATACAATATGTTATATATATATATAATATATTTTGTTAATTATATTATATATATAAAACATATTGTATATATATATATATATATATATATATATATATATATATATATGTTAAATCCAATTGTTCCAAAGCTTCAATGAGTTTCCCTGTGTCCCTGTTTAGTTTCTGTTTTCCTGATTGGTTGATTGAGGATAGTGGAGTGTTGAGATTCCCCCACAATTATTATGTTAGGTGTAATGTGTGCTTTGAGCTTTAGTAAAGTTTCTTTTACGAATGAGGGTGCCCTTTCATTTGGAGCATAGATGTTTAGAATTGTGAGGTCTTCTTGGTTGATTTTTCCTTTGACCAGCAAGAAGTGACCTTCTGTGTCTCTTTTGATGACTTTAGGTTGAAAGTCAATTTTATCTGATATTAGAATGGCTATTCCAGCTTGCTTCCTGCGACCATTTGCTTGTAAAATTGTCTGCCAGCCTTTTACTCTAAGGTAGTGTTTGTCTTTGACCCTGAAATGTATTTCCTGTATGCAGCAAAATGTAGGGTCCTGTTTCCATATCCAGTCTGTTAGTCTATTTCTTTTTATTGGGGAATTGAGTCCATTGATGTTGAGAGATATTCAGGAATAGTGATTATTTCTTCCTGTCATTTTTTATGTTATTTTTGGTTTGAGTGGCTATCTTCTTTTGAGTTTGATGGAAGAAGGTTACTATCTTGCTTTTTCTAGGATGCAGTTTCCCTCCTTGTATTGGAGTTTTCCTCCTATTATCCTTTGTAGAGCTGGGTTAGTGGAATGATAGTGTGCAAATTTGGTCTTGTAATGGAATATTCTGATTTCTCCAACTATGTTGATTGAATGTTTTGCTAGGTATAGTAGTCTTGCCTGACATTTGTGTTCACTTAGAGTCTGCATGAGATCTGCCAAGGATCGTCTAGCTTTCATGATCTCTGGAGAGAAGTCTGGTGTAATCCTGATAGGTCTTCCTTTACATGTTACTTGACCTTTTTCTCTTACTGCCTTTAATATTCTTTCTTTGTTTAGTACATTTGGGGTTTTGATTATTATGTGACAGCAGGTATTTCTATTCTGGTCCAGTCTTTGGAGTTCTGTAAATTGCTTGTATATTCATGGGCATATCTCTCTTTAGGATAGGGAAGTTTTCTTCCATAATTTTGCTGAAGATATTTGCCGGCCCTTTAAATTGTAGATCTTCACTCTCATCTATCACTATAATCCTTAGGTTTGGTCTTCTCATTGTGTCCTGGATTTCCTGGATGTTTTGGGTTACAAGCCTTTTGCATTTTGCATTTTCTTTGACTGTGGAGTTAATGGTTACTATGGTATCTTCAGCATCTTAGATTCTTACTTCTATCTCTTGTATTCTGTTGTTGATATTTGCATCTACGACTCCTGATTTCTTCCCAAGGTTTTCATCTCCAAAGTTGTCTCCCTTTGTGATATCTTAGTTGTTTGTACCTCTGTCCTCAGATCTTGTATGGTTTTACTCAGTACCTTCACTTGTTTGTTTGTGTTTTCTTTCAATTCTTTAAGAGATTTTTGTGTTTCCTCTTTCATGACTTCTGCCTGTTGACTCTATTTCTCTTGCATTTCTTTAAGTGATTTTCTCATTTCCTCTTTATTGGCTTCTGTCTGTTGATCCATATTCTCCTGGAATTCTTTAAGTGATTTTTGTGTTTGCATTGTAAGGGCTCTACCCTATTCATGTTCCCCTGCATTTCTTTGATTGATTTGTTTATGTCTTTTTTGTGTTCCTCTAGCAGCATCATGACCAGTGCTTTTAAATCCAACTCTTGTTTTTCTGGTGTGTTGTGGTATCCAGGACTTGCTGTGGTTGAAGAATTGGGTTCAGATGCTGCCATATTGCCTTGATTTCTGTTAGTAATGTTCCTATGTTTGCCTTTTGCAATCTGTTTCTCTCTGGAGTTAGTTGGTCTTGTTTTTATTGGTTGGTGTTTGAAGCGCCTGTGAGTCTGGCATTTGGCACTGCTGTTGTAGAGGGCGCCTGTGCTCCCGAGGTGGTGACCAGGAGGTTTCCACTACTGGACTCCAAATTACCTCCTCAGCTCTACTGGGCCGGACACATGTCTTCCCCAGGCTTGCTGCTGGACCTGCAATTGGCCTTCCAAGGTCTCCTCCTGGCCTGTCTATTTGCCATCTCTTAAGAATCAGATCTTTTTTTTCCCCCACCAATCTGGGCTCATCTGTTATATCTTTATGGTAACCTTGGCTCTTCTGTTGGTTCTCTATGGTGACCTGTTCAGGCTACCAGCTCCAAGATGGTGGTAGGTCTCAGGCTCTGTCTAACCACAGGATTCCCTGCAGGACCGGAGGTTCCCTGGTTGGACTGCTGTTACCTAGATGGTGGCACACAGGGCTCTTTCTGGTTAGCTGTCTGTCGTGTCCTGAGGCAAGATGTCAGCCTCTGGCTGTACTCCAGGCACAAACCCAAGAGCAGGTTTTTGCCCACTCGGGTTGGTGCAGAGACCACCTGCCGAGCTGATCTGTCTCTGGGTGCACCACCGAACTGTTGGTGCACAGACCTCCCGCCAAGCTGCTCTGGCTCTGGGCACAGGCAAGAGCCTGACGGGGTAGTCAGTCGATGCTAGGCTATGTCTCTGTCCATGCACCTGACCCCAGCAGCCATCAGTCCACAGTGACCCGAGGCAAGATGGCTGTCTCGCTGCAAGCCCAGTGAGCCAGTCCCCAGAGGTCAGCCACAACTGCTGAGCTGTAGGTGCACAGACCTCCTGCCAAGCTGCTCTGACTCTGGGCGCAGGCAAGAACCTGATGGGGTAGTCAATGCTAGGCTAGGTCTCTGTCTACGCACCTGATCCCAGTAGCCAGCCGTCCACCGTGATCCGAGGCAAGATGGCAGCCTCACTGCGAGCCCAGAGAGCCGGCCCCAAGCAGTCAGTGACAGTCGCCAAGCTGTAGGTGCACAGTCCTCCCGCTGAGCTGCTCTGGATCTGGGTGCAGGCAAGAGCTCGACGGGGCAGTCAATGCTAGGCTAGGTCTCTGTCCACGCACCTGACCCCAGCAGCCAGCCATCCACAGTGACCTGAGGCAAGATGGTGGCCTCACTGCCTCTCTCTCTCTCTCTCTCATTTTTTAACCTTTCTTAAAGCAGCTCTTAGAAGCTGCGGACATATGCCTATTTTTAAACCCTTCTTTTTTGCCTGAATCAGCTCTTAATAGCTCCAGTTACAATCCAGAACCTATACAGTTCTTCCCCCATTTTCTACTGTCTTCCTCTTAAGCAAGGAGTTCGATATTGGGCCAACACTGCCTTCCTTAATCCGTATCCTCTAGCACACATTTTGCTCATCGTGCAGGATACCATCTTTTTCCGTTTTTCTGCAAAGCTCCACTAAGACAGGGTCACCTTTCTCTGGAGTCCAGCCCCACATTGAGTGCCATTCTGTTGAGTTCCATAGCTATCTGTAGCTACTCCAGACTAGCTCTGCAAGAGAAAACTATGGGATGGATGGGGAAAGTGGCGCAAAAGAATGAGGTCAAGGAGACATTGCCTTTTAAGACCCCATTTTAATAAAATGTAACCAAATATATAGTCTGAAAGATTCCTTCCCCCCAGGTATGAGGTGGAGTCTTGGGGTGAAGTCTTGAGAGAGATCTTTGCTGGCTCCAGACTCAGCAGGTGGTGTCAGCTCGCCTGCTGAAGGTTGAGAATTGCAGATCCAGGATGCTTCCCTGGCTTCCAGGTGTGGCTGGGTTGTTCTAAATAGAGCAAAGGCCAGGAAATTCATGGGCTGAGGATAGAGCCAGCAGTAGCTAACCAAACTGCCTAGCTTGAATGCTGAACTGGGGGAAGGGACACCTTACTGCTTTTAATATTCTTTCTTTGTTTAGTACATTTGGTGTTTTAATTATTATGTGACAGGAGGAATTTCTTTTCTGGTCAAATCTATTTGGAGTTCTGTAGGCTTCTTGCATGTTCATGGGCATCTCTTTCTTTAGGCTAGGGAAGTTTTCTTCTCTAATTTTGTTGAAGACATTTCCTGTCCCTTTAAGTTGGACATCTTCACTCTCTTCTATGCCTATAATCCTTAGGTTTGGCTTCCTAATTTTGCCCTGGATTACCTGGTTATTTGGGGTCAGGAGCTTTTTGCAATTTTCATTTTCTTTGACTATTTTATCAATGCTTTCTATGGTATCTTCTGCGTCTGAGATTCTCCCTTCTATCTCTTGTATCCTGTTGTTGATGCTTGGATCCATGTCTCCTGACTTCTTTCCTAGGTTTTCTATGTCCCCAGTTGTCACCCTTTGTGATTTCATTATTGTTTCTACCTCCTTCTTTAGATCCTGGATGGCTTTGTTTAATTCCTTCACCTGTTTTGTTGCATTTTCCCTTAGTTCTTCAAGGGATTCTACTTGTTTACCTGTGTTCTCCTGTATTTCTTTAAGGGAGTTATTTTTGTCTTCATTGAAGCCCCCCATGAGGCCCTCCATCAGCATCATGACCTGTGATTTTAAATCCAAATCTTGCTTTCCTGGTGTGTTGGGGTATCCAGGACTTGCTGTTGTGGGAGAACTGGGTTCAGATGGTGCCATATTGCCTTGATTTCTGTTCGCAACATTCCCATGTTTGCCTTTTGCCATTTGGTTATCTCTCATGTTAGTTGGGCCTGCTGTCACTGGCTGAAGCTTGCCTCTCCTGTGTACCTTCAGGTCTATCTCAGCAACCCTGAGTGAGCTGCTTTTCCCTGGCACAAATTTCTGTGTTGCTTCTGAGTTCCTGGGTGCAGGTGGCGTCCTGGTGGGGTGTGTCCCAAGCGATCCTCTACTCTGGTGAACCCTGCCTACCAACCTGTTGCACAGTCACAGAAGCAAAGATGGCACCAAGACTCACTCTCTTGTAGTTGTATTTGCGTATGTAGCTCTGTGGCCCTGATCAGCTCTGGATGCAGGCTGTGCTGGCTGTCTTCTCCTTGCTGACTGCTTGGAGATGGCATGCTGTGGCTGAGGGTGTTCCCAATCAGGAGGCAGAAACCAGAAGGCTCTTGCCAGAGGCTTCTAGACTGGATCCTCTGATCTGCCTGAACTATGGACTTTTAACATTGTTGAGAGTGCTACATATGATGCGACCTCTTTATGTTGGAGCTCATGTATTTTGCATTATGTTATGTTAAGTGTCTTCCCCATACATTCAAGTCTTTGAACAATCATATGTGGGTCAGGCAGTGATATGTCCTTTGACTGTGCTTGGCTTGGGAAATGGCAATATTAGAAGGTGTGGCCTTGTTGAAGGAAGTGCATCACTGTGGAGATAGGTTTTGAAGTTCCTCCCAATGCTGAATAGTGCCTGCTATTAGCTATCTTGGAGACAGCGTCTTTCTGGATGCCTTTGGATTAAGATGCAGAACTCTTGGTTCCCTTTTTAGCATTGTGTTTGCCTACCATGCTTCCTACTATGATTATAATGGGCTAAACCTCTGAAACTGTAAGCCAGCCCCAATTATTTTTTATTTTTTTATTGAAAAGGGAAGTAAAAACACTTTATGATAAAATTAAAAATTTACATGTAAAATATTTCAGAAAAATAGAAGAGATGCATAAACATGTTAAAATTGGCAATTTTCATGGAAAATTAAAAAGTAGAGTAGTAAACATATAAAACATTGCTAAAGTAATTGAAATATGGAATAGAAACTTTTATGATAGAATTAAAGATTTATGTGGAAAATCTTTCTGATAAAATTGTAGAAGATACAGAAAAATATGTTACAATTGAAGATTATCATAGAAAATTTTATATGGATATAATAATTGCAGGCATAAAAGTATTCCTAAGTTGATTCAAAGTGGAATTATAAACATTTTCTGATAAACTTGAAAATATTTCTGATAAAATTGAATATTTAGAAAATATGTTCAAATTAAAAATTATCATGAAAATTATACAAATAAAATGATATGCATAAAGATGATTCTAAGTTGATTGAAAGTGGAAATATAAACATTTTCAGATAAAATTGAAGATTTACATGGAAAATAATTCTGGTAAAATTCAAGAAATATATAGACAAACATGTTAAAATTGACTATTTCATGGAAATTTTTACATACAAAATGGTATATATAAAAACTCTCTAAATTAATCGGAGGTGGAATTAGAAACATTTGTGATAAAATCAGAGATTTGCATTGAAAACATGTCTCATAAAATAGAGGAAATATATAGAAAGACATATTAAAATTTAAGATTATCGTGAAAAATAATGTAGATGAAATGGTAGACATAAAAACACATTACTAATTTAATTAAAAGTGGAATTACAAAAATTTTCTGATTAATTGAAGATTTACATGAGAAATATTTCATTAGTCTATGTCTTTTTATTGGGGGTTGAATCCATTTTTGTTAAGAGATATTAAGGAATAGTGATTGTTGCTTCCTGTTATTTTTATGTTTGTGTGGGTATCTTCTTTTGGGTTTGTTGGAAGAAGATTACTTTCTTGCTTTTTCTAGGATGTTTTTCCCTCCTTGTGTTGACATTTTCCATCAGTTATCCTTTGTAGGACTGGATTTGTGGACAGATATTATGTAAATTTTGTTTTATCAGGAATATGTTTGTTTCTCCATCTATGATGATTGAGAGTTTTGCTAGGTATAGTTGCGTGGGTTGGCATTTGTGTTCTCTTAGGATCTGTATGAGGTCTACCCAGGATCTTCTAGCTTTCATCATCTCTGGTGAGAAGTCTGATGTAATTCTGATAGGTCTGCCTTTATATGTTACTTGCCCTTTTCCCCTTACTGCTTTTAATATTCTTTCTTTGTTTAGTAAATTTGGTGTTTTGATTATTATGTGACAGGAGGTATTTCTGTTCTGGTTCAGTCTGTGTGGAGTTCTGAAAGCTTCTTGTATGTTCATGGGCATCTCTTTCTCTAGGTTAGGGAAGTTTTCTTCTACAATTTTGTTGAAGATATTCAGGGGGCCTTTAAGATGTAAATCCTTGCTCTTGTCTATACTTATAATCCTTAGGTTTGGTCTGCTCATTGTGTCCTGGAGTTCCTGGATGTTTTGGGGTATCAGCTTTATGCATTTTGCATTTTCTTTGACTGTTGAGTTAATGTTTTCTATGGTCTCTTCAGCACCTGAGGTTCTTTCTTTTATCTCTTGTATTCTGTTGTTGATGCTTGCATCTATGACTTCTGAATTCTTTCCAAGGTTTTCTATCTCCAGAGAGGTCTCACTCTGTGATTTCTTTATTGTTTCTACTTCCACTTTTAGATCCTGGATGGTTTTGTTCAGTTCTTTCACTTGACTCTTTGTGTTTTCCTGTAATTCCTTAAGGGAATTTTGTGTTTCTTCTTTAAGGGCTTCTGCCTGTTGACCCATGATCTGTATTTCTTTAAGGGAGTTATTTAAGTCTTTCTTGAAGCTCTTTATCAGCATCACGGGATGCAATTTTAAATCCAATTCTTGCTTTTCCAGTGTGTTGGGGTATCTGGGACTTGCTGTGGTGGGAGAACTGCATTCTGATGTTGCCATGTGGCCTTGGTTTCTATGGGTAGGGTTCTTGTGCTTGCCTTTCATCATCTGGTTATCTCTGGTGCTAGTTGGTATTGTTGTCTCTGGCTGGAGTTTGTTTCTCCTTTGGGCTTGTAAGCCTGTGTCCTTACTCCTCTGAGCTCAAAAGTGAAAGCACTGCTGGGAGATCACTCTCTCCTGGCAAGCTATGCACAGAAGACTGTGGAGTCTCTCGGCTTCCTGGTGCCAATGGCAGCAGGAAGACCTGTCCCAGCTGCTCCACTGATCTTATCAGATTTTTGATCTTTGCATTTTATTTCTTTGCTCCTCTCTAGAGAAGGAGAGGGTTTGGGGACTGTTCTCTATGGTGTTAGTGCCCTTTCCTTCTGGGTTCTGCTTTTCTCATCTGTGGTGGTTTTTGCCAGCTGCAATTAAATGTTTGTTTTTATGAGCATTGCCTTGGTCATAAAATCTTCTTCTAGCAATGGAAACCCTGTGAATGTATTTAGTATGGTGAAACCTTTGCACAATTCTATAGTCTTCTTCATCATATAAGAATTTGTACTGGGGAGAAACATTGTGTATGTATTTTGTATGGTGAACCTTTGCACACCATCATTATGAAACTATTCATATTTGAGAGAGATTGTATGAGTGTCAGCAATGTGGTAAAGCCTTTAAGTTATGGGGTGACTGAGGTCCAACATAACTCAAACACAAGACAATGCCTGTGATAAGAATTTATTGTAATCAAACCACTACTGATCAATGAGGTCCACAAAAATACACGCAGAAGCTTAGTTGCAGTACCCCACACCCTCCCACCCTGAGCCAGAAAATTATATAGCTTCCAAACTTGAAAGCTACAAAGGCCTGTGCTAAGTAACAGCTACATATCCCACCAATAATGTTTTTTTTCTATTGTTAATCTATATCAACTAATACAGAATGTAGGTTTTATGGTCAGCCTATTATAGCATATCAATCTCTTTTGTTGCTGAGTCAACAAAATAAAGATTGACTGCGTATTTGAGTAATCATGGATTCACAATATAAATCAGCTAATGTTTCTTCTGTTTTTATATTGTTGAATACTTTGAGGATTATTTTCATTAAATCCTCTCTGAAAATTTGGTAGTATTCTACCCTAAAACTCATGGCCCTGCAATCTTTCTGGTGGCAGATTTATAATGACTTCACTTTTTCTAGGTCTCTATGTGAGTTTATGCTGATAATCTTGGTTTAATTAAACTTTGGTAGGTGGAACCTTTTGAGGAAATTTTCCATTTATTTTGGAATTTCCAGTTCAGTGAGTATAGGCTTACTAAACGATATCTTTACCATTCATTCTCTGGATTTCTTCATTGTCTGTTATTTTCCCCATTTTCATTTTAGATTTCCTTAATTTGGATATTCTCTGTCTTTTAATAAGTGTTTGTCTATCTTGTCTAAAATGATGCTCAAAGGACCAACTCCATGTTTCACTAATTCTTGTATTCTTCTCTTTCTATTTCATTGATTTCAGTTCCCAATTTGATAATTTCCTGATGTCTACTCCTATTTTCATTGCCCACCACTTCTTTCTGTTCTAGACTTTAAATTTTGCTGTTTAATTGCCTCTCCATTTTTATGCAAGCATTTTGTGCTATAAACTTTCTTCTTAGCACCACTTTCATGTTCCTTGTGTTCCATAAGATTGTGCATGCTACATATTCATTGTCATTGAATTCTAGAAAGTCTCTAATTTCTTCCTTTATTTCTGTCTTATTTTTCATTCAGTAGTGACGTGTGCAGGTTCCTTGAATTTGTAAGCTTTGTGTTCTTTCTGGTGTTGTTGATATCCAGCTGTACTCCATGGTGGTCTGATAGGATACATGATGTTATTTCAATTTTCTTGTATGATAGAGACTTGAAATCTACCTGAATATGTGGTCAGTTTAGGAGTAAGTTTTATGAGGTGCTGAGCAGAAGATATATTCTCTTATATTTCAGTAGAATGTTCTCTAAATATCAGCTGGATTCATGTTTATGATGTTAGTTAGCTGGATTATTTCTTTGTTTAGTTTTGGTCTGGAGAATGTCCATTGATGAGAGAGGGGTATTGAAATCTCTGAGCATAAGTAAATGAACATTATTATGTGATATTAGTTTTACCGTTTCTTTTACAATAGTTGGTGAGCATATGTTTAAGACATAAATGCTAAAAATTGATATGTCATCTTTGGTGATTTTATTCATTTGAGGAATATATAGTTTCTTTCTCCAATTCTTTTTATTATGTTTTGGTTAAAATATATTTTGCTATATTTTAAAGTAGCTACACCTGCTTAGTTCTTGGGTCCATTTGATTGGAGTATTTTTTACAACCCTTTACCTTGAAGTAATGCCTATTCTTGATTTTGAGCTGTAATTCTTGTATTCAATGAAGGATAGGTTTGTGTTAGCATTCATTCTTGTTTGCCTGTGTGTTTTTATTGGTGAACTGAGGTAATGAATATTGAAAGAGTCAATGAATGGCAATTGTTAGCTCCTGGAATTTTGTGGTTGTTGTTGTAGTTGTTGCTGCTGCTGCTTCTGGTTGTGCTGGTATTGGTATGTATTATGTATGTATGTATGTATGTATGTATGTATGTGTGTGTGTGCACTT
The DNA here is from genome assembly GCA_964023405.1 of Apodemus agrarius. Lineage (NCBI taxonomy): Eukaryota > Metazoa > Chordata > Mammalia > Rodentia > Muridae > Apodemus > Apodemus agrarius. Next base: position 88,381,793 of record OZ030018.1, on the reverse strand, counting down.
TCCCCTTTTTTACAGATAACTCAAGATTTTTTACTACCTGTGTATCCTTAACCTCTTTGTGTTGGATTCTTCTTCTATCACTTTGTGTAGTATGTCTGTATTTGTAGATATTGTTCAAATTTGACTTTATCATGGACTATTTTATTTTTCCATTTATGGTGTTTGGGTTTTTTCTACATATAATAATCTGGGCATCTGTAATTTCTGCAACACAGGTGTCAAAGCCTTTCTGGCAATTACACTACCAACATCATGGAATGGAATGATGCTATCACTTCTGGAAGTGAAAAGGTCCTTTTCATGTCAATGAAGTTGATATAAAATAGTTTGTTTCCACACAATGAAATTTATGGTGGGGGCCACCCAAGGCCCCATGACAGATTCTATGAATTATTCAACTTATATTTAACCCAATGTGCAATTAATGCCAAGGTTGTTCTTTTGCCTTAAATTGGACAGGGAGGCAAGTGAGGCACTTATTAAATAAGTTACTTATTTTTTTTTCTTTTAGATACCTGTTTTAATAATGTAGCTTCCAGTTCCTAACCCTAGAGTCAACCTTACAAAAAAATGAACTGATGGTGGCAGGGTGAGTGATTGTGTAATTTGTCATCAAATATTTATCCATGTCATGTGAACTAAGACAGACTAGATTAATAGGCATGTAGTTTGTGGACTTTAGTTTCATCCAAGGAATACTGAATTTCTAACATTGGAAATTCCCAATGCACTTTCAGAATTAAGTCAGTTCAGATGTTTGAGACACTGGCTATTGTCTGTAGCTGTATGTGTGTGTGTCATGTTACAGATCAGAGCAATGGTATTAATGCCATTTTCTCTTCCTGGAAACTGACTGCTCATTTTTTTCTTTTTTTCTTTTTTTTAATTAGATATTTACTTTATTTATATTTCAAAGGTTAGCCCCTTTCCTGGTTTTCCCTCTGAAAACCCCCTATCCCATCTCCCCTTGCCCTGCACATCAACCAACCAACTACTGCTTTCTGGTCCTAGCATTCCCCTACACTGGGGCATCGAGCCTTCATAGGACCAAGGGCCTCCCCTACTTTGATGACTCACAAGGGCATCCTTTACTACATGTGTGGCTGGAGCCATGAGTCCCTCCATGTATACTCTTTGGTGCTCTTTTATGTATCTGTTTTCCCCTATTTTTAATTTTTTTCATGCATTTACAATCCAAAGTTGCCCCCTTTCCTGGTTCCTCTTCCCTGAGTTTTTATCCTCATCTCCCTCACTGCTGCCTCTGAAAGGGTACTCTTCCACCAGCCCACCCACTCACCATGACCTCATCTCCTGCAGTATCCCTTTTCCCTGGGGCATCAAGTTTATACAGGGTTAATTGTAACCACTCCTATTGTGGCCAGACAAGGCAGTCCTCTGCTACATACACGCCTGGGGCCATGAACCAGCCCTTGTATGTGCCTTGAATTTTGGGTTAGACTCTGGGAGCTCTGAAGTGTCCAGATTAGTTGACACTGTTGTTCTTCCTATGGGGTTGTCATCCTCTTCACCTCATTAAGTCCTTCCTCTGACTCTTCCATATGAGACATTTCACCTTGGTTAAGGAAGAAATAAAGAAATGAAGGACTTTCTAGAATCCAATAAAAATGGAAGGCACAGCATACATAAACATATGGAACACAAGGAAAGCAGTGGTAAGACAAAAATTCATAGCACTAAATGCCCTCATAAAGATACTAGAAAGATCCTACACTAGCAACTTTACAGCACAACTGAAAGTTTTAGAACAAAAAGAAGTGAACACACCTAAGAGAAGTAGACAGTAGGAAATAATCAATACTGGGAATCAAAAACAAACAAACAAACAAAAAAGCCAAAAGAGCTGGTTCTTTGAGAAAATCAAGATAAACTCTTAGCCTAACTAGCAAAAGGACACAGAGACAGTATCGAAATTAACAAAAATCTGAAATGAAAAGGGAGACAAAAACAGAAATTGAGGAAACTTACCAAAATCCTCAAATCTTTCTATAAACTAGAAAATCTAGATGAAGTGTATAATTATCTAGACAGATACCACAAACCAAAGTTAAATCAAGATCAGGTAAAGTATAAAAACTGTCCAATATCCCCTAAGGAAATAGAAGCAGTCATTAAAAACCTCCAAACGAAAGAAGGGCAAGGCCTAGGTAGTTTTAGTCCAGAATTCTACCAGACCTTAAGAAGAGCTAATACAAATACTCCTTGAACTATTCCACAATATAGAAACAGAATGAACACTACCTAATTCATTCTATCTTTATTTGTTTAAAATGTGAATTACTGATTTCAAATGCATCACTGCTCTAATCTCTTGTTTGTTTTTATTCCCCTAAAATTCCAGGTCATTAAGAAAATTTTTTCCATTTTTTTCACATCCAATTCATTATTTCTGTTCACAGGAATATGCCTGTAACTGAGGCTTGCTTCTTTGTCTATAATTGAGAATTGTTTTGAGCACTTAGTCTTTTCTCTGCTGCTCAGTGCTGGAAAGAGTATCTTGCAACTCTCCCATACTGGTCCTTGACTGGTCAGTGAAAAGCAAAAATAAAACCCTGAATGAGTTTCCTTCAACCTCTCTGGCTTTTCTTGGGTCTTACAGTGAAAAGGGGAGTACAAGAATCAAGTTCTATGTCCAACTTTGAAGCAGGGTTAGTCACAGAACATAAAGGGATGGGAAAAGAAGATGAAATCTTCCCTGCTTTGACAGTGATTGAAATTAGCAAGGAGTTGTGAGGTAATCAGTTACATACACTGCCCTGTGCCATATGTGCTTCAGATCACAAGCAATCCCTCATACTGGGACATGATGAAGCAATATGAAATAAAAGCTCTTCTAGAAGGGAAGCCAGAATGCACATTTTTGTTCAGGAAGTCTGCGAGTTTTCACTGTTACAACAGCTCCCTGCATGCAGGGGTCAAGCAGTAGAACCACAACTACAGCTTCTATTCACTCCTCCACTATCATGGGGCTTCTCGAACATTATAAAGACCCCAGCTCTTTTTTAATCAATTAGTTAATTAACTACACACCCCAGTCCACCCTCTGACTGTTCCACATCCCACAATTCTTCTCCATCTCCTTGTCTCCACCTGGATGTCCCCATCTCCCACCATCTTGACCCCTAAACTCCCTGGAGCCTCCAGTCTCTTGAGGGTTAGTTGCATCATCTCTGAATGAACACAGACCCAGCAGTTCTCTACTGTATGTATGTTGAGGACCTCGTATCATTTGGTGTATGCTGCCTTTTGGTGGTCCAGTGTTTGAGAGATCTTGGGAGCCACGATTAAATAAGACTGCTGATATTCTTACAGGATTGCCTTTTTCTTCAGCTTCTTTCAACCTTCCCTAATTCAACAGCAGGTTGATTCTGTCCATGTTTGGGCAAAAACATCTGCATCTGACTCTTTCCACTACTTGTTGGGTCTTCTGTAGCATGAAGACCCCAGTTCTTGCATGTTTTTTGAACCATTGCTTATGATATCACTGAATAGGAACTTTTCTTTCAGCCTACAGATCTGCCATGCAGTGACCTCACTACGTATGATGTGATAGATGGGCTCCCTCTACCATAGATGTTACAGGATTTTTTAAAAGAGTTATTTTTTAAGATTTATTTATGTACTTTATGTATATGAGTATGGCATTGCTATCTTCAGACACACCAGAAGAGGGCATCAGACTCCATTACAGATGGTTGTGAGCCACTGTTTGGTTGCTGGGAATTGAACTCAGGACCTGTGACAGAGAAGTTGGTGCTCTTAACCACTGAGCCATCTCTACAGTGCACAGAGTATCATTATAAACAAAAAGAGTTCACTGGTTAGAATCAGAGCCAGTCAAGGCAAAGTAACTCCTGTCCCCAAAGGGCACTAACTAGGTCTGCTCTTATGTGCATCAGACAGCACTAATAGGAGGCAGAGTTGGCTGCTAGGATTTTCCACCTAGAATGGGAACATAGTTATTAGCCTCTATCTAATGGGATCTGCTGTTACTGTTACTCAGACAAAGGTGCCTAGGATGGCTTGCAAGTGTTCAGTCGGTTGTAACAACTGAGGGATGGAACTCTGGGGCTTTTGTTATGATTTATATTTCTTACTGAAGAACAAATTAATATTGGATGGGTATTTTAACAGTGTGCCTAATGTATGAAATTATTTTTTCAAAGAATTTTTTATAACCTTCCAAAAAGTAGTGATGTTTGTACTTACTATAAATCAAGCTTTGAAAGTCCAAAACAAACAAGTAAATAAGAAACTGAATTCCTTTTAGAGAAAAACAAATGAAATTTTGAACCACAGTAATTTGTGCAGTGTCAATGTGGTTTGTATTTAGTTTCCTTTTCTTCTCAAGGAAGGGGGTTCTAAAATAAATCATGTTTTTCAAAGATAGTTCTCAGAACTTGAGACTCACAGGTTAATGGTGAAGTTGTGTTTAAAAGTCCCAGTGTTCATTTGGAATGAGCACAATGACCTCAGAGAGCATGCAGTTTCCAGTAGCATCTTTTTTCTATAGTTGAAATGTGCAATGCACACATTGTCTCATCAAAGTTGAAAGCTTTTCTTGTACCCTTAACTATGTGAATCCAGAGGAAAATGAGACAGTGAGATGCCCAGACACATCATATAGTAGTAATTCTACTGGTGAATGATGCTGAGTTGTGTTAAACTATAATTAATTATTTGGATGGCATTATTTCTTTGTCGTAAGCTCATAGCTAAATTACTTAAGTAAAATTTATATTGTACAATCAATTCTAGTGCAGTTAATTCTTTTTTATTGTTTTTATTCAATATATTCTTTATTTATATTTCAAATTATTTCCCCTTTCCAGGATCCCCCCTCCCAGAAAGTCCCATAAGCCCTCTTCCCTATCCCCTACTCCCCCCTGTTCTCCCATCCTCCCCTTCCCACTACCCTGTTCTGGTGTTCCCCTACACTGCTGAACTGAGCCTTTACAGAACTAGGGACACTCCTTCATTCTTCCTGGACATCATTTGATATGTGGATTGTGTCTTGGATATTCCAAGCTTCTAGGCTAATATCCCCTTACCAGTGAGTGCATACCATGAGTGTTCTTTTGAGACTGGGTTACCATACTTAAGATGATGTTCTCTAGCCCGATCCATTTGTCTATGAATTTTATGAATTCATTGTTTCTAATGGTTGAATAATACTCCATTGTGTATATAAGCCACATTTTTTGTATCCATTTCTCCGGAGAGGGACATCTGGGTTCTTTCCAGCTTCTGGCTATTATAAATAAGACTGCTATGAACACAGTGGATCATGTATCCTTATTACATGCTGGGGGATCCTCTGGATATATGCCCAGGAGTGGTATAGCAGGGCCATCTGGAGGTGTCATGCCCAGTTTTCTGAGGAACCACCAGACTGATTTCCAGAGTGATTGTACCAGCTTGCAACTCCACCAGCAGTGGAAGATTGTTCCTCTTTCTCCACATCCTTGCCAACACTTGATGTCTCCTGAGTTTTTAATCTTAGCCATTCTGACTGGTGAGAGGTGAAATCTCAGCATTTTTTGATTTGCATTTCCCTAATAACTAGTTATGCCGAACATTTTTTTAGGTGTTTCTCAGTCATTTGATATTCCTAAGGTGAAATTCTTTGTTTAGTTCTGTATCCCATTTTTAATAGGGTTATTTGGCTCTCTGGAGTCTATCTCACTTATTGATTTCTTTGTATATATTGGCTATTAGCCCTCTGTCGGATGTAGGATTGGTGAAGATCTTTTCCCAATTTGTTGGTTGCTGTTTTGTCCATTTGACTGTGTCCTTTGCCTTACCAAAACTTCATAATTTTATGAGGTTCCATTTGCCAATTGATCTTAGAACATAAGTGTTCTGTTCAGGAACTTTTCCCCTGTGCCCATGTCCTCAAGGGTCTTCCCAGGTTTCTTTTCTATTAGTTTCAGTGCGTCTGACTTTATGTGGAGGTCCTTGATCCACTTGGAGTTGATCTCAGTACAAGGAGATAAGAATGGATCAATTTGCATTCTTCTGCATGCTGACCTCAAATTGAACCAGCACCATTTGTTGAAAAGGCTATCTTTTTTCCACTGGATGTTTTGAGCTCCTTTGTGGAAGATCAAATGACGATAGGTGTGTGGGTTCATTTCTGGGTCTTCAATCCCATTGATCCACCTTCCTGTCACTGTATCAGTACCATGCAGTTTTTAACACTATTGCTCTGTAGTATTGCTTGAGGCCCAGGATACTGATGCCTCCAGAAGTTCTTTTACTGTTGAGAATAGTTTTGGCTATCCTGGTTGTTTTTTTTTTTGTTTTTTTTTTTTTTTTTTTTTTTTTTTTTTTGTTATTCCAGATGAATTTGAGAATTGCTCTTTCTACCTCTATGAAAAACTGAGTTGGGACTTTGATGGGCATTGCACTGAATCTGTATGTTGCTTTTTGTCAAGATGGCCATTTTTACTATATTAATCCTGTCAATCCATGAACATGAAGATTTTTCCATTTTCTAAGGTCTTCTTCAATTTCTTTCTTCAGAGACCTTAAGTTCTTGTCATACAGATCTTTCACTTGTTTGGCTAGAGTCACGCCAAGGTACTTGGTATTGTTTGTGGCTATTGTGAAGGGTGACATTTCCCTAATTTCTTTCTCAGCCTCCTTGTCCTTTGAGTAAAGGAAGGCTATTGATTTGCTTGAGTTGATTTTATAACCAGCCACTTTACTGAAGATGTTTATCTGCTGTAGAAGTTCTCCAGTGGAGTTTTTGGGTCACTTAAGTATACTATCCTATCATCAGCAAATAATGATAGTTTGACTTCTTCCTTTCCAATCTGTATCCCTTTGACCTCCTTATGTTGTCTAATTGCTCTAGCTAGTACCTCAAGTACTATATTGAAAAGATATAGAGAGAAGGGGCGGCCTTGTCTAGTCCCTGATTTTAGTGTGATTGCTTCAAGTTTCTCTCCATTTAGTTTGATATTGGCTACTGGTTTGCTGTATATTGTTTTTACTATCTTCAGGTATGGGCCTGGAATTCCTGTTCTTTCCAAGACTTTTAGCATGAAAGGATGCTGAATTTTGTCAAATGCTTTTTCAGCATCCAATAAAATGACATGCAGTTAATACTTAACAGAAAACCTGAAGGCTAAATTGCATATTTAAAAGGTACTCTATACCCATGATGCCTGTAAATAACTTTACTTGGCACCTTTTGTCACTTAGAATAGTATGTAATACAACTTGAACAAATGCATGGGACCTATTGTTGAGCTCTAGTGTTGTTTCTTGTGTTGGCCTGTGTTCTCAGTTCTGTCCTAGACATTTGCACTACAGTAGCCAAATGCATTCTTGTGTGTTACCATGGTCTGTAACTGCTGCTGAGTTCTCCTCCTTCCTCATGCCAGCTGCTGGAGGTGATTGCTCTATATCCCTATGGCTATTACCAGGGCTTATGGAAAGAAATGCTATATTTGCATGCAACACTAACCCTTTAACTGCTAAGGTATGTTTTGGCTTGCTGTGCCTTGTTCTGACTCCTTTTTCATGCTAATAAAGTATGTTTGGGCTTCTCCTTGTTAAAAACAAATGTTTAACATGAGAGAAAAAAATACATAGTATTTGATGTGATCTAATACAAGATCCTAGACTCTAGCCATATGGCCAATAAAGCCCAGTTAAACATTTTACAATAATTGTTTTGGACTATAATTACATAATTTCTACCATTTCTTTCTTGCTTTCCATGATTGCTTAATAAAGATGCCTAAAGCCTGAAGCACAGGAGAAGAAAGATAGATTGTGCTTCAGTTACCAGGCTTGGTGTCTGATGAGGAGACTGTGAAGAAGAAAGAAGTGGAAGAAAGATGAAGGTGCCATGTGGTAGGTGGATTGTGAGTGCATGGCCAGGAGGGATAGCCTGGGAGTATGAGCAGCCTAGGCAGAACATGGCAACTGATATCTCATGGTTATTTACATGGAAGTAGACAAAATAGCATAGAGGGTAGATATCTACCCAAGTCTGGGGCTTGAATGCTAATTATAAATACACAGTCTTTTGTGTATTTTATTTGGTACCTCTATGATTTAAGTGAGGTAAGAAACTCCCAAATAATATTTACCACAACAAGACACATGTAGGTATTTTTTGTGTCAAATGAAAGAGATGGAATACAAAGTAAGATGGCAGAAGGTACTCAGTAATCATGATTTTGTTTTTTATCGAAAATGACATAATGTGCTTTCAGACAATTTTCCTTTAAAGAAGATAAAGAGGAGGAATTGTTCCAGTAACCCATTATTAGACATGGAATTTGAAAGGCAATGTGCTGCTCCCTTTGATGGTGCATGCCTATGATCTCAGAACCAAACAGACAAGGCAGGAATATCATAAGGCCAAGACCTCACTCAGCTATCTAGTGAATTTGAGGCTAGCCTAAGCTCAATTAAACCCTGTCTCACTTCCACCCCAAATTCTTTTATCAAAAGTGGATAGAAAAAGTATCATATGAATACATACATAACAAAATGCATGTTACGTAGAATTGACCTAGGGAGCATGAGGTGTCAACCAAATTCATTGCTAACCCATATGGTTAACCCATAAGAGGATAGAAAATAAATCCAACTAAAATTTAGTAGTCTTCTAATTTAGTGAAATGCTTAGGAATCTAGTGCTGTAGGTGTTAGACCCGTGAAATGGGGAGACCCCCATGAAATGGGGAGACCCTGCACTCAAGTCTTGGGATAAAGCGACGCCCAAAGAATCAGCCAAAGACCGTCTCACTGCAAAGCACATGAGGCCTTTATTGGGGGGTCCAGTGCACTGGGATCAATTCGTAACCATGCAGGGTCAGAGATCGATGCCTTGTGTCCTGCACAAAGAGTATTTGAAACCAAAAAAAAAAAAAATGCAGAAGAGGGAGGGGTTGGGGGATTCAGATAGGGAAGTTACATTTAGATCAAGAGGCAATTCGTCCCTGAGGATCAGGTGTAACTGCATTCTGCAAGATGGATTAACTGCATTCCGCAAGATGGATTAACTGCATTCCTCAATAGGTTGGGCAAACATCAACTATCTATAGAATGCAGAATAACCTTTGCAGTTAGCTAGTTCCTGGAATAGGGGTCAGGGAGGATAGGAATTACAGAGTTACAAAATGGTGGTGCTTTGGTCTTCTAAAGCAGGATTTTCTGGGGGTAAATAAAATTTTGAGGCAGGATCTTTCATCCCCCACTCTCTCTAGGAGGTAGTTCTAACCTTAGAACTAAATGTTTGTCTCAACTTCATCTGGTTCTAATTGATCTAACTGGAGCCGCTGATATTGTTGGTGGAGCACTAGGACTTGAATAGCGCTAACAAGCTGATGAATACAAGCAATCAATCAATTAATTATGTAGGGTCCTATGGTGAGAAGGAGCAAAAGAATCAATAAGGGTCCCATGAGGGCAGAAAACAAAGTGGTCATCCAAGGAAATTTAGAAAACCAACTTTCATCCCAGTTTTGGTTATTTTGACGCTCTGTCTTTTGTCCAATCTCTGAGTTTTTTCATGGAGTCTCCTATAGCGCCCGAATGGTCTACATAAAGGCAACATTCTTCCTTTAGGGCAGCACAAAGACCCCTTTCTTTGAGAAACAATAAATCAAGACTCCTTCTGTTTTGAAGTACTACCTCAGATAATGAGGTTAGTGAGTCTTCTCATTTGGAGACTGAGTCTTGGAGGGCTTAGGTCAGTGTCCATGACGGCTCAGAGATTTTCTAGGCCATGTTTGAGGTCTATTGGTCCCTTAATTAGGGCTGCAGAGCCAGTACCAACTCCAGCGGCTAAAACTAACCCTAACATAACAGCTAAAGTAAGTGAGACAGGTTTCCTTTTAATTCTGGAGGGAGAGCTATCATATGCCTGTAACAGAGTTTCTTCAGGATGATAGTAGACACGATGTACTAACTGAACCATAACACAGAAATCTTTGGATTGGTTAAAAACTAAAGTAGAGATGCAAGGGGTGAGCCCGGTGCTGCAGGCCCACCAGCTATCATTGGAAGGGAGTAGATATTGGGTATCCTGAGCAGTATTAACAGGTAAGGTCTGATTGCAGAGATGCTGACAAGTGGGGGCACGTATCCTAAGCAGATTCCAAACCCTGAAACTTCAGTAAGGGTGAGTTTGCTCTGAGTGCCCCACGGGCACTGGGTGTGGTCTGAAGTATAAATAATTTGACCTAATACCGCTATTCCTTCATAATATGGCAGAGCCATGGCTAATCAGAGCCAGCAAGACTCAGTAGCCTCAGTATTGGTAACATTTAGTACTGAAAAGGCTGTGTATGAGGCTAAAGAGTCTGTCACCTGTAGTGGGAGGCAGAGTGGTTGGGAAGGTTGTTTTAAGAGTAGTGGGCATTCCTTCCTCAGTAGGAGCTACCTCAATTATTGAGGGGGGCAGAGGTGAGGGTAAAACCTTTTTTGAAGGGGAGGGAAGAGGTTCTTTAGGGGGTCCCTGCTCAACTAGAACACGGTCAGGTCCTATAGTGATGGGAGGTATGCTAGTGACCTTGAGCCTAATGCGTAGGAAGAGACCATCATCACATCTTTCTTTATAAAGTCTTAGTCCCCAGGTGTATCCACTGGTCCAACCTCTCTGATTCTTTCCTGCCTCAGTAAAACTGATCTTTAAGGGGAGATACCAATTTTCACACTCAGGCTTGTAAGTCCATCCCTGGCTCCATGTTTCATGTTTAGAATAGTTAGCTGTGACAGTGATATAATCCCATGAGGAGGTGGGGTTCTAGTACGTGTTTCCTGAAGTCTCACACCCCCAATTTTTACAGAAGAAATGGCTTCCCCCTCACACGTGCAGTTCAGGGTCACTGCCCGATGGAATCCTGGGCATATATAAAAAGGAAAAGTTCTTAATTGGCTCCTTTGGGAAGGGTGTCCACACACTCCCCAGGGGCCTAGACCATGATGCCCTGGAGATCAGGGGACGTTGGGGGCCTTCATATTGGGGTCAGAATATCCTTCCATATCCCAGTTCACAGGGGCCCCAAATGCCAACTTACAGATGTCCGGGTACAGGGAAGGCCACCAGGTCCAGGGAGGAGCCACCTTAGAGATGCTCCAGATGGGGTCTCCGGCTTGGGACAATACCTGCCAGGTGAGGGTCATTGGTTGATGGGGGTTATTTTTCCTTGGACTTGCCAGGCAGCCGTCATAGATGCAGCTTAAGAGGATTATCAGTCTTTTCCAACTTCCAGGATTCATCTTGGGCAGCGGGTGGTGTGGCCTTGACGTGGGAGGTGTGGATCCAAGTTGAGATTCCCTCGACTTTTAGCACAGTAGGAATGCTCAGAAGGTAGGGTCCCTTCCAGCGAGGTTCCAGAGTACCGGCACGATGGCGTTGGACCAGGACTAGGTCTCCCACTTGGGTGTGGAGTATTGAGGGTCCCTGGTTTGTAGACCTCCTTGAGTTGTTCCCATGCACCCTTGTGGACCAGTTCAAGAGCTTTCAGTTGGGCTAGGAGGGGTTAAGAAAGAGACACATCAGGATCAACTATGCCTCCTGCCTCAATCAAGGGAGGTGGTCCTCCGAACAGAAGTTCAAAAGGGGTAAGTTTGAAGTGGCCAGGGGTGTTCTGGACTCGGAACAACGCGAAGGGAAGAAGGGCTGTCCAGTCCTTCCTGCCGGTCTTGATGGCTAATTTGGTTAAGGTCTCTTTTAGCGTTCTATTCATTCTCTCTACCTTTCCTGAGCTCTGGGGTCTATAAGCACAATGTAATTTCCAATCTATCCCCAGTTGTGCATCCAGTCCCTGACTTACCTGGGCAACGAAGTCAGGGCCATTGTCAGAACCTATTACCTTAGGGATTCTGAATCTCGGGAAGATTTCTTCAAGGATCTTCTTAGCTACTGCATTAGCAGTCTCTGATTTCGTGGGGAAAGCTTCGACCCATCCTGAAAAAGTGTCTATGAAAACTAGTAAATATTTGTTACCATAGTTAGTAGGCTTAACTTCAGTGAAGTCTATTTCCCAGTGGGCTTCAGGATGGTCTCCTCTTAGCTGTTTTCCCGGGGGGCCTACATGATGTCCTGCGTTAGTTAGGGCACAAGCCCGACAGTTGGTTACAGAGTTATGCACAATATCAGACAGTCCCATGATGAAATATTCAGATTCATGGATGAGATCTTTTAGTTTCTTAGTCCCTAAGTGGGTGAGTCAATGTAAGTGAGTAACATATCTCTTTCCTTCTTTACATGGCAGGACTGCTTTTCCTTCATTAGTCCTAGCAACCCCCTGGGGGGTCCATTCTGCAACAAGCTGAAGTCCCTCTATCGCCTCTAAATCTTTTGGTGTGTAATTAAAGCTGATCTCCTTCAGAGTTTTAGGCTGCTTTTTTATTGTCAGAATCATGGCTCCCTGAGCTGCTTGCTTTGCACTCAGATCGGCCATCTGATTTCCTTTGGCTATTGCATCTTGCCCTTTCTGGTGGCCAGGGCAATGCACGATGGCCAGTTTCTTAGGCAGGTGAATAGCTTCTAATAGACTTAAGATTTCTTCTTTGTTTTTAATCTCTCTCCCAGTCGAGGTGAGACTTTCTGAGCAGAGGTCCCTTCTGGCAGGCTACTGGCCCAGATGACCTGTTTGCCGTCCACTACCGCCGCCCTGGCCCTTCTATTACCTTCCACTATGAAACTGATCCCGTCGGTGTACCAGTTGGGACATCCTGGCCATGGTTGATCTGTAAGGTCTCTGCGAGTCCCAGTCTCTTCTGCCAGGATGTCAAGGCATCGGTGTATGGGTGCTGAGTCATCGGAGTCGGGCAGCAGTGTGGCAGGGTTTAAGGTAGCCGGGGGTGCAAAAGTCACTCTCTCTGTAAGTAGCAGGCTTTGGTAGTGGGTCGTGTGAGCATTCGTCATCGAACGGTCAGGGGGTTGATGCTTTCAAGAGCATGGGGGGCTACTATGGTCGTTGATTGTCCCAAAGTTAGCTTATCTGCATCCTTGAGGAGCAGGGCCACTGCCGCTATAGCCTTAAGACAGGATGGCCAGCCGCTGGCCACCGGATCAAGCTTCTTAGATAGGTAAGCTACTAGCAGCTTCCATGGGCCTATGGGTTGGGTGAGAAGCCCTTGGGCGACCCCTGCCCGTTCATCTACGTATAGGATGAAGGGCTTGGTCAAGTCTGGTAAGGCTAAGGCGGGTGCCTCTAATAAGGCCCATTTGATCTTCTCAAAGGTCTCCTGTTGAGCTGGAGTCCAGGTAAAATTTCCAGTCTCTTTGGTGAGAGCATGGGGGGGGGCAGCTAGAGTGGCAAACCCTGGTATCCACAGTCTACAGAAGCCAGCCGTCCCCAGGAATTCTCTAACTTGTCTGGGGCTGGTGGGGACTGGGATCTGCATCACAGTCTTTTTCCAGGCCTCTGTTAACCATCTTTTGCCTTCCTTAAGGGTGTAGCCGAGATAAGTAACTTCAGTCTGGAAAATTTGGGCTTTTTTGCTGAAGCCCTATACCCTAATTTCCCCAACTCTAGTAACAGTCTCTCAGTCCCTTCCTGGCACTCTTGTTGGGTGATCACTGCAAGAAGTAAGTCATCTACGTACTGAACCAGAGAAAGTTGGTGGTTATCTGACCTGAAAGGCGCTAGGTCCAGATGTATGGCCTCATCGAAGATGGTAGGAGAATTCTTGAATCCTTGTGGTAGGCAGGTCCAGGTCAGATGCCCAGTTTGTCCTGATTCTGGGTCTCTCCATTCAAAAGTGAAGATGGCTTGACTGGTGGGGTGAAGTCTTAAGCAGAAGAAAGCATCTTTTAAATCAAGAACAGTGTACCATTCTCTCGGATGGGAGTGAACTGAGCAAATTATTTGGATTAGGTACAGTGGGATGTATGTCCTGAACTCTCTTGTTGACCTCCCGTAAGTCCTGAACAGGTCGATAATCATTAGTCCCTGGTTTCTTCACAGGCAGCAAAGGGATATTCCATGGGCACTGGCAAGGTACTAGTATGCCTAGCCTTTGTAGTCTCTGGATATGAGGCCTGATTCCTTCTCTGGCCTCTCTGCTCATCGGATACTGCCTGACTTCAATAGGGGTGGCATCTGGCTTCATGGTTATGACTATAGGAGGCACCTGTTCGGCCTTTCCCATTGTGATGCTTGGATATGCTTTTCCCAGGGAGTAGCACTATTAGGAGGTGTGGCCTTTTTGGAGTAGGTGTGTCACTGTGGGTGTGGGGTTAAGACCTTCACCCTAGTTACCTGGAAGTCAGTCTTCTACTAGCAGCCTTCAGATGAAGAGGTAGAACTCTCAGCTCCTCCTGTACCATGCCTGCCTGGATGCTGCCATGTTTCTGCCTTGATGACAATGGACTGAACCTCTGAGCCTGTAAGCCAACCCCAATTAAATGTTGTCTTTTACAAAACTTGCATTGGTCATGGTGTCTGTTCACAGCAGTGAAACCCTAACTGAGACAGAAGTTGGTACCAGGGACTGGGGTATTGCTGTGATAGGCCTGACCATGCTTTTGTTTGGAAGAATGTGGCTTTTGGGACTTTGGATTTGGAAAGCCATGAAATTCTTTAAGTGGGCCTTAATGGGCCAGACTAGTAGGAATATGGAAGACAATGGTGCTGAGGGTCATTTTAACTGTGTAGGCTTGACAGGCCAAGGGGTTTCAGTGGAGAAGGACTTTAATATGTGGCTGAGAGACTGTTTTTGTGATGTTTTGGTAAAGAACATGGCTGTTTTTTGCCACTGTCTGAAGAGACTGCCTAGGGCTAAGGTAAAGAGATTTATATTAATTGGATCTGCAAAGGAAGTCTCAAAAAAGCCCAACAAAGACTTTGTTCTCTGGTGAAGTCTGATGAAGAGAATTTTGGACAAACATAGCAAGCTGAGAAAGGAAAAGTACAAAAATATATAGTATTAAAGGGACTCCAGGAAGTGAAATGGAGCTGAATTCAAGGATATTAGGCTGAATTAAAGGAGTGGTGACCTTGGGAGCAAGATTCACCCAGTTAACTTTAGGTCTAGTACAAGCCTTTAATCCCAGGAGGCAAAGATAAGCATATCTCTGAGTTCAAGGCCAGCCTAGAACAGAGCAAATTCCATTTGAAGAAAAACTTTAATCCAGGCTTGGTGGACCACACCTTTAATCCCAGTGCTTAGGAGACAGGCATGCAGATCTCTTGAATTCAAAGTCAATCTAAGGAGCAAGATTCAGGGCAGCCAACTTAGGCAGTGAAGGAGCTAGAAAAAGGAAGCCATTGATAATGTAATAGAACAAGGGGGGGCAATGTTCCAGCTCCTGCAAGCAGCAGAACTCAGCAGCTTTGGCCAAGTGTCTCTGGCTTTATATTCAAGAGGAGAAGGAGACTACTGGGACAATTGATGCTGGTTATCTGGAGCTAAGAAATTAGTGGTGATTAAGAAAAAACCAGCATCACTGAGGTGAAATATGGGAAGTGTTTTCTGAGAGCACAAAGAAGCTGTATTCCAGAGATAGCCAAGGTTGTACCTTATGCTGCAGCTGTATTTGGTAACATGTAAGAATCATCCAGGTGGTACTAGTTTTGAAGGCATGAAGGCATCATGAAGCACAGCTGAGGCTTGGTACTGTGAGAGGCCATGGAAGGCCATTGGTGAAAATGTACCCTCAGCTGTAATTGACTGCCCAGAACTGAAGGGGACATGCAAAGGAGTTGAGGCTTGGTACCATGAAGAGAGCCTATGAGAGGCTTTTGTGAAGCATAGTTGCATTGGAAGACCCTAGCATATTGGAGATGCCAGTACCATGGGGTGACCACCAAGAACAGCAGTGGCAGTGTAGTGGATCAATCTGAACTTAGAGTGCTACAGAGGGCAGAGCTGGAGAAGTGACACCAGCTCTTTGGAGATACACAGCAGATCATGTGTGGATCCCAGACATTGGAACAAGAAGCTGTGAAGCTGAAATTGACTTTGGGTACCCAAGATGTTAAAGATGCCAGAGCCACAGGATGCTTGCCAAGGGAAGCTGCTAACAGGGAGTGGAACAAGCCCAGGAGAAAGAACCTAGTTGCAGTCAATAAGGATAAAAAAGGAGTTGGATATCTGAAGACCGCTTTGCCATCAGAAATGGCGATGCAGAGTTTGCCCAGCTGGTTTCCTTTCTTGCTTGAAGGATTACAGTTAAGTGATTGAATGAATCTCAGAAGAGACCTTCAACTTTGAACTTTTAACACTGTTGAGACTGCTATAGACTACAGGGACTTTTGAAGTTGGACTAAATGCATTTTGCATTATGCTATGTTTAAGTATGGCCTCCATAGACTCATGTTTGAACAAGCCTATGGGGGCCAGGGAGTGGAATGTGATGGTTTGTATATGCTTTTCCCAGGGAGTGGCACTATTAGGAGGTGTGGCCTTGTTGGAGTAGGTGTGTCACTGTGGGTGTGGGGTTAAGACCTTCACCCTAGTTGCCTGGAAGTCAGTCTTCTACTAGCAGCCTTCAGATGAAGATGTAGAACTCTCAACTCCTCCTGTACCATGCCTGCCTGGATGCTGCCATGTTTCTGCTTTGATGACAATGGACTGAACCTCTGAGCCTGTAAGCCAACCTCAATTAAATGTTGTCTTTTATAAAACTTGCATTGGTCATGGTGTCTGTTCACAGCAGTGAAACCCTAACTAGGACACCCATTCCACCTGTTTCAGCCCATGCTTGAGGAAAGGCTTTTAACCATTCTCATTAATGGCTGCTTTGATGGGAGTCTCATGTAATCTATATTCCTCTTCTAATCTGAGTGCCAAGATCATAGAGGTAGGTGGTGACCACTGAACTGATGGACCCCTCGAACCAAAGGTGATCTGGGCTTTTAGTTTAGTTAACAAGTCTTGTACCAGTAGAGGAGTGGGACACTCAGGAATGACAAGGAAGGAGTGAGAGACCTGTCCTCTCCCAAGATCAACTCTCTGATCAGTGGTCCATGAGTACGGTTTCTTCCCAGTGGCCCTGATTACTATTGTCTGGTGGGACTTACTTTTTCCTAGAGGCTGTTGTAAAACTGAAAATTCAGCTCCAGTGTCCACAAGAAAATCTATAGGAGTCCACTCCACTGTTAGGGTTACCCTAGGCTTGGGGAGGGGGTCTGAGCCCCATCTCCCCTAATCTTCTTCTGACTCCAAGGCCGAACCTTAGGGGGTCCTAGGGCCTGCCCTTTTCTTGGGACAGTCTCAAGCCCAGTGTCCCTTCTCTTTACAGTATGCACATTGGTCTTTGGCTAGTGGTGGGCGAGCTCTTCCCTCTGAGCGAGGGGATTTCTTTGGCCCTGAGTTGCCCAGGTACCCTGACTTTCACCTCCCTGAGCCCTGTGTCTGTTCTTCTTTGTAACTTACTACTGCAGCCAGAATTCTAGTCAGATTCCTTTCCTGCCTCCTGTCTCTTCTATTTTCCCTCTCTTCAGCCTCTTTTTTCTCTCTCTTTCTCTGCTCCTCATCAGTTTCTCTTTTATGGTAAACTCTCTCAGCTTCCCTAACGAGATCCTGCAATGACAGAGTTTGGAGCCCTTCTAACCATTGTAGCCACTTGCGTATATCTGAGGTTGACTGCCCAATGAAGGCCATTGCTTCTGCCACCTGCTGCCCCTCAGACGTGGGGTCAAAAGGCGTGTAGCACCGATAAGCTTCCATTAGCCTTTCTAGAAAGACAGAAGGGGGCTCCTTTTCTCCCTGTAATACTTCTCTTACCTTGGCCAAATTAATAGGCCGTCGTCCGGCTCCTTTGAGACCCACCACTAGAGCCCGGCGGTACACCATCAACCTCTCCCTACTTTCAACTGAATTACAGTCCTAGTTGGGATGGCTCAGGGGGAATACAGCGTCATTCTCATTCTAGAGTTGGGTTGGCTGCCTGTTTTCACTGGGGACATTTTTTTGGGCTTCTGAAAGGATTCACTCTCTTTCTTCAGTAGTGAAAAGAGCTTGCAGCAACTGCTGGCAATCATCCCAAGTTGGCTGGTGAGAGAACATCAGCGATTCCACTAAATCTGTAAGACTGGAAGGGTTCTCAGAGAATGGGGCATGGTTCGATTTCCAATTGTATAAGTCAGCGGATGAAAAGGGCCAGTATTGTAAGGGCTGTAATTATCCAGAGCCGGCCGGGGGGCCGTAGACCCACAGAGGCAACACTGTAGTTGAATCAGGTCCCCCAGGACTCTGAGCGCGCCAGCTGCATGTCCCGGTGACTGGTCCTTCTACTGCTCCACCTGCCGCACCCTGGTCTGGAGGTGGGGGGTCCCTGTGGAGGGGAGTGGTAGGGTGAAGGAGTTTCCCAGAGGGCAGGCTCTTTGATCTCAGGATAGATTTTTGGAGGTGCCTTAGAATTCCGAGGTGGTTCGAGCTCCACCGAGGTTACTTTCATTTTGGGTCCATCTCGCCTGACTGCCAGGACTCGGGATCCTGGCCTTGTCTTTTGTGTCCAAGGTTTAAGCCAGGAGGGAGAATCCTAGGCTGTCTTCCCAAACAAAAATGTAAGGGACTTGGTCGGGGTGCGACCCTGGTTTCTTCTGAAAAACAATGTCCTTGATAGCAGAAATGACAGTTAAATCTAGTGTTCCCTCCAGTGGCCAGCCAAGACCATAGGATGGCCACTCAGAGGAACAATAAGTCCTCCAAGGTTTCTTTTTGATTTCTACGGGCAAATTATGAGCTCGTTTCCTTACTTCAGTCCAATGATCTAAAGTCCATCCAAGAGGAGTACTGACAGCCTGTCCCATCGTCAGAGTTACACAGAACACAAATAAAACACTCAAGGATATCAAGGAAACAGAAACAATATTAAGGAAACTAGGGCCCACCTCCTGTGGGATCCCCACACCAGAAAAAGAAACAGAATCAGATGGCCGAGGGGGACCTGAAGTCTCTCGGTTCTACGATAGTTTCAAAGTCCACACTGGCACCCCAATGGGAGAATTCAGAGCGTCCTTGGGTCTCCCTTCAGTCCCCTGGAACGTCTTCCGGAGTGGCAGCCAGTTACACCTCAACACATATGTTTAGTAACACCCCCTGGCTTCCTGAATGGGGGCCCTGTGCTCTCATGAGCACAGGTGACTGCAAACCAAAAGTACCAGATCTGGAACCTCAGAAATTCAGAGAAACACAGCGGACAGACAGAACATGACAGGATCTTACCTCCAAGAGGGTCTTGGTGATTTAAGGGTGGTCTCAAAATCCCAGGACGAGCTCCCACTGTTAGACCTGCGACATGGGGAGACCCCACACTCAAGTCTCGGGATAAAGCGACGCCCAAAGAATCAGCCAAAGACTGTCTCGCTGCAAAGCACATGAGGCCTTTATTGGGGGGTCCAGGGCACTGGGATCAATTCGTAACCATGCAGGGTCAGAGATCGATGCCTTGTGTCCTGCACAAAGAGTATTTGAAACCAAAAGAAATCGCAGAAGGGGGAGCTGTTGGCGGATTCAGATAGGGAAGTTACACTTAGATCATGAGGCAATTCGTCCCTGAGGACCAGGTGTAACTGCATTCTGCAAGATGTATTAACTGCATTCCACAAGATGGATTAGCTGCATTCCGCAATAGGTTGGGCAAACATCAACTATCTATAGAATGCAGAATAACCTTTGCAGTTAGCTAGTTCCTGGAATAGGGGTCAGGGAGGATAGCAATTACAGAGTTACAAAATGGTGGTGCTTTGGCCTTCTAAAGCAAGATTTTCTGGGGGTAAATAAAATTTTGAGGCAGGATCTTTCATAGGGTATTCAGAGATGTGCCTTTCCCTCCCAGGCCTTGAGTGGGAATTCCAGACCTGTGTTAGCCATAATCCCCACCACCACCTGGGGTGGAGCACTCAGACCAAGGTGAAGTGCATTGTTCCTCCAGATCTACAAATTCCTGAATTAAGCAGGTGACTAACCCAGCCTCCTGAACAGTGGAGTCAACACCCAGCTGAGCAGTCAGACCAGTTCTCCTGAACAGACCTTGGAATTTGGAGGAGGGGTCTCGCCTGAAACTTTAAATTCTGAATCCTCCATTAAGCCCTGGGACCTTGATCAGCAACTGTTGTCTCTGTCTCATTCTTCTCTCACCACCTCCCATACATTCCCAGCTTCCTTTCCAGGTAACCCATTTGATGTAACTGCGAGCAGTTACACAGAGACATCAATTCTAAGGTGAACTATAACTCACTGCACCTGACCCCCTACACCACCAAAAAGAAGCACAACATTTAATGGGGCTGTTAGGAATTCTAGAAAGCAGACTCCTAACTTGGGTGTGTTAAGCCAGTATACCTAGTAGCCCAGAAAATTGCTAACTTTCTGTTGGGGCACAAAAACAGGAGAAGGCTCTGTAACAGGACCAGGCTCCTGTGTATACTGCTCTATCAGTTTCATTGTCAGATAGGAATGTTGTTTGGAACCTTTGGCAGGCCCTTATTGGGAATCATAGATTATGAATATTGAAGCAAGACTCTACCATCAACTCTATCCAACTATTTTCCTTTTTAAAGACAGATCTTGTCTTGATATTCCATCTTAGTAGAAATTAAACAGATAGTGGAACACCAAGTTACTATAAGAACTGTGCTGACCATCATGACCTGGATGCCATTTGATCCAACAAGAGAGCAACAGAACCCAGCAACCTGTCCATAAACATAACCTGTCCTTTTACATAAAGTTACCCAGATACCTATAGTTTCTACTCCTGTACAATGCCCTCTGCTATCATGCATTCATATAGATATTCCTCTGGTATGCCCTCTCATCAAATGACTGAGGACAAGATGACTAGGTCCTTGTTTATTAAGTGTTCTGTTATGCAGGCACCATCCAGAAGTGAGCAAGTGCAACATAAAAACATGTTTCTGAGACAACTCTGAAAGACAGCAGCAAAGGGAAATCATCACAGTTCAGAGCTTCATGCAGTAGTCATGGTGATACGTTTGTTTGGAAATGTGTGATTGTTCACTGAATCATCAGCTATAAACAGTGGGATGGCTTAATGTAAGTTCAGTTGAGCAAACATTGAGTAATCAACTAGGTATGATGATCCATTCTGTGGGAAGTCAGTCTTGTCCGAAACCATATCTGTCATTTTCCAATGGGCCCATGAACATAGTGGCCATAGTGGAAGCAGTGGGATTTATTCATGCGTACAACAGTAGAGTCTTCCATTAGCCAAGCCTGAAATGGCCACATCTGCCATTGAGAGCCAGATCTACAAACAGCAGAGAACAACACTGAGCCCTAGATATGAAAGTATATCCTGGGTTTACTTGCAGGCTGACTGACTTCATTGGATCATTTCTTCTGTGCAAAGGACAAAGTTTTCTACTTCCTGGAGTAGATACATATTCTGTTTATGATTTTGACTTCCATGCACATATTGTTTCTGCCAAAACCACTCCATGCTGAGTGCCTCATTCACCACAATGGCATTCCATCCAATATTGCTTCTGACCTAGGTACTCATTTCACATTGCAGAAGTGAGACAGTAGGCCAGTTATCATGGATTCTAATGGTTTTAATTACCATGTTCCTGTTACTCTAAAATAGGTGAACTGTTAGAAAAATAGAATGACTTTTACATAAGCAATTATGAGACAGCCACCTGAAGAATTGGGCAGGGACCTAGGCTGCATATATTTTGAATCAGCATCCAGTATTTTGGTATGGTTTCTTCATAACCAAGATTCTTGAATTTAGGAATCAATGTTTTGGAAAACCTGAATGAAAGTCACATTGCCCAAATCTGAGTGTAACTAAGCTGGAAATGGAGGACTCTCTTAATCAGCATGGCTTCTATTTCTCTACCTCACTTTGTCTGGAAAATATTCCTGCCCTTATCTAAAGAATGTCCTTGTGTGGAGCTGCTTAAACTCAGCACACAAGTTCCATTCTGGCTTCTCTGCCCACATACTTAATATGACCAACTGACCCTTTCAACCTGTATTCGTAAAAGCCCTTATGTACCTTATTTCTGAAACATAGTATTATTGACCCACTGTGCTGGTCTCAGGAGATTATTTTATAATACTCACTACCATCTCAAGGGAGATTTCCATGGCTGCTCCCGTTGTCCTCACTGTTTCATGATTAACACCCACTTAAGGAGAAAGAAGACCCACACCAAAGCTATCACCCTTAGTGGCCCACTAGGGAAAAAAATGATTCCTTTTCCTGTGATCTTAAGTTCTGTTGGCCTGCAAGTATTAGTTATAGAGAGGTGAGCTTTTCTTCCATGAACTACAACAAACCTTCAGTCTTCCCAGTTGCAAATCTGGGCATCTAAGGCCTTTAAACAAACAGGATAAGATGGGAATAAGGGTGTTAGAAAGGCTGAATAATTGCTATGGGGAAGTTAAATGTGTATATGGAGCAAAAGACCAAGCACTGGTGCAGAAAGAACTCAATCATTCTGGGTGAAAAATGTGCTCCCTTTTTTTTTTTTTTGCAGAGAAAGAAAAAGCTTCTACCCTTTTAATGATAAATAAATTAAACACAAGTTTGTAAGAAAAAGGCTTTGTTCCTTTTAATAAGACTAATCCTGCCTTGTTATTAAGAAATTACCTATTCTGTCCCATGGTAAGGAAAAACCTACCTGTTCCTTCTGCTCTCTGGAGCTTCTTCCTTTTTCCTCTTTTACTCTGCATTCTGCACATTCCTCTCTTAGTTTTTTAATGTGATCTATAGTTTCTACTCTATTCCACTCTGCATTCTACTTCTAATCTTGCTTTCTAGTCCTGCTCTGATGTCCCAATAATGCTCTTTCTCTCAATGCCCTTTTTCCCAATCTATGCTTATACTTCTAAGTTCTTCTTGAGTTCAGTTCTGTCTAAAAAGTGCACTGTCTAAAAAAGTTCTCAGCTCAGTTCCTCTGAGCTCCATTCTTCTCAGCTAAGTTCTTCTCAGCTCAGTTCTGATTCTTTGTCCTCAGCACTTAAAAATCTTTCAGAATACATGATCACATGTTAAAAAGTTCATCACAAGTTCACAGAAAAAAACAAATCATAAATTGAAATAGAAATTTACAACAGAGAATGTTTACATGCATATCAATTGGAAGTAATTATCTGGCTAAACATCCATCACCACTCCACAGGTTCACTGAAGTTTTAAAAACCATAACTAAGTTATTAGTAAAGCTTTATATAGATAAACCCAGTCAATATTTTATCTTCTGTGCCAGTATCTATAATAATTCCCTTTTTATGACCTCTGGATATTTGTTTTACAACCTCTTGGAATGTGCTCTGAGTAGGGAGAAAGTCTGGTTACTGTCTAAGAGCAATTAACTGGTGACTCATGGGTGACTAGCAGAGTTTGAATTGCAGTTTTGACTATCAGAAAAGGACCTAATAGCAGAACTACTATAAAAAATGTTAATAATCACTGATATAATTTTAGGAATTCTTATAGTATCATCATTAAGACTTAAGTCATCCATTTTTTTATATAGTGTCACTACAAGGCAGTACATATTCGTGGATCTGTAGAGACCTCCTCCAAAGAGGTGTGCTACTCATAATTGATTCTTATATGTTTAATAATAACAGGAAACACATATCAATAGCTTTAATCTTTCCTAAAATGAATCTCTAACAGCCTTGCTTAATAATGGCACACATGTCACAAATTATATAATAATCTGAAGCAGGCCATTTTAGAATGATCACCTGATAGTCATTAGCTTGTCCCATTATGGCTCCTGACATCTCTGCCCTTTAAATAATATAAATGAATTGTATCTATCTCCCTTTGAGAAGTCCCTAAGCATTTGAAGATGACTGCAAGAAGGAACAGAAGTATAATAACTAATCATATAATAATTCACAAACATAAGAAAATTCCATAAGGAATTATTTTTAACAAAAACTTATGATTGAATTTGGAAAATAATCAGCCAATTTTACTGCTGAAGAAATCTTCAGTCTGGAGAGACTGATGGCATAATCTGAGAATGATATAGGACTTTCTGGACATCGATCCCATAGCTTTTTTCTTTTTTTCCCTTTTTTCTTTTATTAATATTAATCATTCCATTCATTTACATCTCAAACAATATTCCCCTTCCAGGTTACCCCACCACCAACCCCCTATCCCATGATATCATACTTCCCAGGTACCCCTCTGCCATGTACCCATTCCCCATCTGCCCTCCCTCCTCCATTTTGCCTGTATGGGAGTGCTCCCCCACTCACCCACACTCTTCTGCCCTACTGCTACAGCATCACCCTTTTCTGGGCATCAGTCCTCCCTGGGACTACAGGCCTCCCCTTCCATTGCTGTATGGCAAGGCAATCCTCTGCTACATATGTATCTGGAGCCAAAGATCCCTTTAGATACACTCCTTGCTTAGTGGTCTAATCTCTGGGAGAACTGGGTGGTCAGCCCAGCCTTTGCTGTTCTTCCAATGGCGTTGAAATCCCCTTCTGCTCCTCCACTTCTTCTTCTGGGTCTCCCAGCAGGTTCCCCAAGTTCAGCCCCGAGGTTGGCTTAAGGTTTCTCCATGACAACATTCTTGACTCACATAAACTGACCTTTCAATAAACTTAGCAATGTCACAAGAATATGAGTATCTCCAACTCATTAGAAGGTTTTAGATATACATTTATAACTATTCAATGTGCAATGTGCAAATATTATGAGACTATACCGATTGGGAGGTAGACGCAGACAGATTTTTACATACTGTGTCCAAAGCCAGCCAGAGGTATATAGTAAGAACTGACTCAAAAATAAAAATAAAAATATTTCTCTGGTCATGTCAAAACTATGTTTACTTATAAAGTAACTGTAACTTGTGGTATAATGTCACATGGTGAGTTTTAAAGTTAGGAACATATGAATAAATTTAAAACAAGAATGTTTATGTAAAATTGTAGTGATTAAAAAATTAGAATGTTTAATGTACAGTTATGTCAACCTATTTTCCACTAGGTGGCAGAATTTGTCAAGAAGTTAGAGAAAAGAAAAGAAAGTGCTATCACTTCCAAAGCTGAACAATTGGTGTCTCTTTGCAACCACGCATCTTTGAGCTCATGTATAAAATACAGGCAGATATACCATTTTCCAGTTTTTCTTGTTCATTGGATAGATAACATCATCATTACTCTGCAAAAGTGTAAACCAAGCACTAAAGAGGTGAGCTCAGGGTGAAGGACTATTCACATTCCCAGCAGAAAAGGAAACCACCAAACTCTAAAGATGAAAATGAGGTTAAATACAGACGAGTAGCAGAAAACACCCTAAATTTTTTTTCTCAAGTTAAAGAAGACTCGCTATTTAAAAGATCTTGAATAGTGTTGACCAAATGTGCAGGTACTTACTCAACTAGTAGCATTCCTGCTCACTCCCAAGAGACAGACACAGTTAGTAGATAAAGGTCTAATGAATACACTGGAAATGATAAAAATCGCTAACCAGGGGATGGCATTCTGACATCATTTTCATCTGTACTGTTTTTTTTAATCCTAACTTCAATAGGTGCAAACATGCACACACACACACAGAAGTGTGTGTCAATTAAAGTGTATTGTGTGTGCATATACACACATACACACACACACACACACACACACACACTTGTCTAGCTTTAATGACATGAAAAGCCTGATCTCTGTCTCTCTGTATCTCTGTCTCTCTCTGCATGCATCTGTATGTGTGCTTGTGTAATTTTTTTCCATATTGCAATGATAGTCTTCAATATAAAATTCAAAGTATATAAGCAGAATACTGCATGGCCCCAGGATTCTACTAAATTTGCCTTTTATGCTAGAGAATATTCATCTAGTTAAATCTAAAGTTAATTAGTATGTGTAATTAGCATGATTTCACACAGAGAAACCCAGATGCTAGGAGGAAATGTGATATCTATAATTTAAGGCATAGTTTACTTTATTAGAGATTGAGTTGAATTAAAAATAAAGAATGAAATATAGGTCTAAATTCACATAGATATATAAACATGCTCACAAAGGAAATCACACCATTGTCAATGAAGCTCCAGTTAATATTATTAAAATTTGTTCCTTACTAGTATATTTTAAAATTAACAGTCCTTTGTAGTAATCTCCAGGTGCTACAGGCTACCCAATGGTTTTTATCACTTTACTTTGTTCACAACAGATAATGATGATGCTGTGCCTCCAAAGAACTGCAGTTCATTTAGGGATGAGCACAGCACTGTATGGGATATACTATTTATTCATGGCCTCGGTATTTCACTTGGAAGTAGATTGACTTCATTTTCTTAACATAGCAGACAGCTTCCATCCACTATCTTTCTATATATGTGAAGACCTAAGTGTGTATAGTATAAATGCCAGCTATTCCAACCAAGGCATTTCTCTGTTGGAAGAACATGACCATGTCTTCTCTGGAAAGAAAGAGAGAGGGGGGAGGGAGGGAGGGAGAGAGGAAGGGAGGGAGGGAGGAAGGAAAGAAGGAAGGAAGAAAGGAAGAAAGGAAGGAAGAAAGGAAGGAAGGGGAAAGGGAAGGGGAAGTAAAGGGGGAAGGGGAAGGGAAGAGGCCAGCCTGCCTGGAGCTAGGAGGGAAAAAAATATCCCAGGAATCCAGGAAGCCTTGTGGGAAAGACTCAAATCATCCTGGTCAGTTACTCTAGAAAGTACAGGAAATGAGAGAATGAGAAAAATGAGATGGTATGAACTTTCTAGGGTCCCATGAGATCCAGGAGTCAGTTTTATGGGAAACAAGTCAAGATTACCTTTTAGTGGGTTTAAGTCTAAAGAGAAGTTATGAAGCCCACTAAAAAAGGCCATAGGAATTTGTGACCCTTTCTTTCTTTAGATTACATTTTGAAGTCTAAAGTTTAGCCTTCCTTAATTTAACTTACCTGACATCTCTAGTTTGACTTGGCAGTGTTTCTCTTCCATAAGAAGTATCTCTCTTGGGGCTAGAGAGATGCCTCAGTGGTTAAGAGCACTGACTGCTCTTACAGAAGTCCTGAGTTCAAGTCCCAGAAACCACATGGTGGCTCACAATCATCTGTAATGGGATCTGATGCCCTCTTCTGGTGTGTCTGAAAATAGCTACAGTGTACTCATATAGATTAGATAAATAAATCTTTAGAAAAAGAGAAGTATCTCTCTTTAAGTCATTTCTATAACCTCCCTAATTAAGGAACATCAGTTTCTCTCCAGGTTAGGACTTACCCTTGCTTTAGCAAAGGCTATCTGTTATTAACATCTATCTATCTATCTATCTATCTATCTATCTATCTATCATCTATCCATCAATCTGTGTATGTCTGTATGTGTTTGTCTATCTCTTAGTTTCTCTTTGTCTATTTTCCTCCTTTTATATCAATACAGAATGAAGCATTTAAAATGTTGTGCTAAGGAAAGATCCCTGTCCTACACAAACAAAATCTTGCAGTCAGTGACCAAAGGCAGCACCCCAATCCATTGAAGTCTGCAGAGAGAAACTGTTATAACAGAGTCCTCCCAGCTGGCCTTGGGTATGATAAACTTCCATTCTTGTATTTTCAGTATATCGGTTTAATATCAATTGTCTTCTGTTGTGCCCAAGCAGAGTTCCTGTTTAATGTGATTTATGTCATCAGCTGGTGGACTCTCCAGCAACCAGTGGAACTCATCTCACATAGATAAGGCATGACACAGACTAGTTGGATTCAATACTGCCTAGCACAATCTGGAACAAACCGGATACTTGACTACAATCTGTAATTTAGCACACATCACTGGGTCCTTGGGCACAAAGGGGCAGGTATCCCTGTTTCAAATTCACTGGTTCTTTTAAAAGCATAATGAATTGCTGATAATTTTTAAAATTGTAACAACTCATTTTAGCAGGTTATCTTTTTGTTATAGTTATCAGTAAGTAAATACTTAACCATCCTCTGGCATTCCCTGTTGTCATGTGGCTTTGTGCTCGGTTTCAATATTAGGTCTCTAACAAATGGTGTGTTTTACCAGAAATTAGGTAAAAAGGGCAAGATTTCTTGCCCTATAGAGCAGGTGCCTGAATCTCAGCAAACCTGCTAGAAATAGGTCAGCTCGGACTCCAGCTCTGATCATACTCATGGTAGCTTGGGAAGAAATCTAATACATTTGCTTGTTTTCCTGTCTCCTGCAGATTCAGTTCCCTTAATATAAGGATTCATATAAATTTCTTTCTGTATTTGACATTTAAATCTATAACTATTGTAAAGACAAAGAGGAATCATTGAAATTAACCCAGGAAGTCTGTGGGTTTCACCCCTCCCCCACTCACACACCCATTTTCTTATCCCCAGATTAAAAAGTTATGCTGCTTGACAATGCACTTTTCTCTTGCAAGTCTCAACATAGCTGGTGGTATTCTGTTTCCGCAGTTTTCTTCCAGCACCTGTTAGGGAAAAAAAAATGGTTGTCTGGGGGTGGGGATGTGGGGGAATTGGATTCTGCAGTTTCGTTGGGAAGAGTCAGTATAACACTGAAAGAAGCAGAGTTGCCTGTGGGCACAGTGAAAACTGCAGTTTTAAAATGAATCACTTCAGAGTATTTTTACACCTATCCCTATGTACAAATGCAAGTGAAGTGATTGGCTGCCTACTTGACTACCTAAATTGTCAGTCAAATAACTTGGCAAAAGAATCCTTTCTGTCTTTTAGTGCTAACCAGGAATGTGATGTGATTAAGAGAGAGGCTGTTGAAGAATCATACTAAAGAAAACACTAAGTAACAGCAGACACTATTTAAGAATTGCCAGTAGAGATTCATAAATGCTTCTTTTTCTTTCACTAAAATACCATGTGTTACAAAGGGACGAAGTCTTGTCACATGTCTTCATCAGAATTTTCTATGCTTCTTCCCGAGTTTGCCCATTGTTGGAGTCTTCCAACAATACAACACTAGCCTTCCCTTTTATGTTTACACTCTTTCAGTTCCTGGGATAGGCTGTAAGGCATTACTTTCAAGAGCCTAACTCAGTGATCAGCAAGTTAACTTTCTGGCACGCTGCCCTAGACCTGTTGTGGCAGCTGTGGGGAGCCTTCACCTTCCTTTCCCAAAAGTCAGGGCCTACAGCTACTTGGGTGCAATAAACCCCCTCTGGACGCTACTTCCAAATATAGACTCTCTGGCCACTAGGGGCTGCTCAGTCCGGGTCCCTGAGGGCCGCCCTTCGTTCCCGCCCTCTCCTGGTTGGGCACTGCCCACATCTGGAAGCCAGGTTGCCGTCGGTCAGCTGGCGGAAACACGTTCTCATTCCCGCAGTGCTCAAGAACCGAGATTTCCTTTCTTGAAAACATTTAATATATTTTGATCCTTTATTGAAATGCCATGAACAGCCCAATTTGAACCAGAAAAATTTTGTCAGACAACAGAATCTTGCTCTATTCACAGCTGTTCCAGAAGGAGGAGCTGAAATCTGAACCTCTTGGCTGTGATTGGTTGCTTCTAGCAAAAACCAGGGAGAAAACGCCTCCCCGCCTAGAGAAGCTCAGTCGGGCTAGGAGCCGGGTGACTTCAGAGGCGCCTGCCTGTCCCCCGCAGCACCTGAGACACCGCGATGCTATAGGACGGCCGCCTGGACCGTTATCTGCCCGCGCCCGCCAGCAGCCGCCATGCCGCGCTCCTTCCTGGTCAAGAAACATTTCAACGCCTCCAAGAAGCCCAACTACAGCGAACTGGACACACACACAGGTAAAAATACGCTCTGCAAATCTGTACGCGAGTAAACCGCGGTTCCATTGCTTTACTCAGAGTACACACTGGGCTGATTTCCTTTCAATGCTGTGCTAAAACTGTCCTTGCAGTCTCTTGATTACTTACGTTAAGTTTTAATTCAAAATTTTTGAGATCTTTGCTAACAAGGAAAGCCGCCTTCCGATCGTACAGTAATGGTTCTTCTATCCTGTATGTACGCAAAAGGAGTGCATGGACGTGAGCGCACCCTTCCCCTCGCCTCAGCAGTTACCTCTTGGAGCCAAGCACTTAGGAAAGCTGCTAGATTCATGCATGCCATTAAACCCACAGACACAGCACAGCTAGAATGGTCCGTGCATAAAATAAAAAGCAACTTTACAGAAAGTTTTAAAGTAGTATCTAGTTCTTCATTCTAAATTGGGACAGCAATTATAGTCCAGAATGAAGATTAGGAACAGTCAGGGCAACTGGCCTCCTGCCCAAGGACAGTAAGCCCAGGTGAAAGGAAGATTTTTTTTCTTTATGTGTGTCCTTGTGAGTAAAGCTGTCTTCACCACAAAATCTCCCACTGTCATCATGTGCTCTCTCAGACTGTGTACATATATTTAAAAAATATTTTGCCTTAATTTTCTTTTCTTTCCTTTTTTTTTCTTTCTTCCAGTGATCATTTCCCCATATCTCTATGAGAGCTACCCCATACCTGTCATACCAAAACCAGAGATCCTCACCTCGGGAGCATACAGCCCTATTACTGTATGGAAATCATCGGCAGCTCCATTCCACTCCCCTCTACCCAGTGGCCTTTCTCCTCTTACTGGATACTCTTCATCCTTGGGGCGTGTAAGCCCCCTGCCTTCTTCTGACACTTCATCCAAGGATCACAGTGGCTCAGAAAGTCCCATTAGTGATGAAGAAGAGAGACTGCAGCACAAGCTTTCAGATCCCCATGCCATTGAAGCTGAGAAGTTTCAGTGCAACTTATGCAATAAGAACTATTCTACTTTCTCTGGGCTGGCCAAACATAAGCAGCTGCACTGTGACGCCCAGTCTAGGAAATCATTTAGCTGCAAATATTGTGACAAGGAATATGTGAGCCTGGGTGCCCTGAAGATGCACATTCGAACCCACACATTGCCTTGTGTCTGCAAGATCTGTGGCAAGGCCTTCTCCAGACCCTGGCTGCTTCAAGGACACATTAGAACTCACACTGGTAAGAGAAATGTAGAAAACAATTCTTCTTGGCTCAAACAGTGGTGTGGTGGAGCTGTCTGTGGGGTGTCTTAAGGTACTGACAGGGAGTGCTTTTCATAAGGTGAACCACTGATAGTTGCTTTCTGCTCAAAAACTTGTTAGAACAGCAAGTGCTCCATTCCAGCCTCTGCTCCAGGGATTGTAAACAGCATTTAGACTTTGGAAAGTACATGCGGGAGATTTGGTCTCAAAGATCAGTTAGAAAGCAAGATTGAGGGACTTGCTGTCTGTTCTGCAGAACTGCCCTCTGGTAGTCAGTAAATACAAATGCCTGGCTCCTAGTCTCCTAGTGTTCATTTGATAAACTGGCAAAGGGGGCTCTTACAATTTTTTGGCCACTTTTTTTTTTCTTTTTTGCTATGAACTCTGCCAACTCTTGAGTAGTTTAGTAAATGGGACTAAATCGAATCTGGCTGTTTGTTTGTTTGATCATTTTCTTGT